>JAQPPZ010002479.1:0-600000 GCA_028583015.1 Wollemia nobilis | reverse complement strand
ATTACTGCCTCTGAGCCATACACGAGCGAAAACGGAGTTGCCCCAGTGGGCGTCCGAATGCTAGTGCGATAAGCCCAAAGGGCAAGTGGGATTTGTATGTGCCAATCCTTATGACTGTCTGTGACTGTCTTTTTAAGGATGGCGACTAGTGTTTTATTTGATGCCTCTGCTTGCCCGTTTGCTTGCGGATAATAGGGCGTTGAAAAGCTGTGCTGAATTTTGTACTTTGTGGTCAAAGCACGCACGTCTTTGTTCTTGAATGATGGCCCATTATCCGATATTATTTTGGATGGAATACCAAAATGACATATGATGTTATGCAAGATGAACTCCACAATGCGGGGTCCTTTCGTTGAGGTTAACGGAATTGCTTCCACCCATTTGGTAAAATACTCTGTGGCCGTTATGATAAACGTGTGACGGCCTGACGATGCAAGGGAGATCTTTCCGATTAGATCGAGGCCCCACTGCAAAAATGGCCAAGCATACTGGACTGTCTGTAGGGCCTGGGAAGGTACGTGCATCAAATTGGCATGATGTTGACATTTCACGCACTTCTTGACATATTCGCAACAATCTCGCTCTAAAGATGGCCAATAATAGCCCATGCGAAGAATGCGCTTTGCGATGGCCATACCACTAAAGTGACCACCACATGTACCGTCGTGCGCTTGGGCGACTGCCCAAGTGGACTCTTGCTGGTCCAAACAACGAAGAAGAATTCCGTCATAGCTTCGACGATACAAAATGTCTCCTATCAAGACATACTTAGCCGCTTTCTGCTTGAATGTTCATTTTGCGGCGTGCGTCAATCCAAAGGGAAGATTACCTAACTTGAGGTAGTCTCTTATGGGTAAATACCAGTCCTGTTGATCAGAAACCTCGACAGTATGAACAGCCAATCCCTTTCGAAGTTCTTCCCTAACAAATGCTGAATGGGATAGAACTTGTAAGAATAGCGTTGTGTTGCTATTAATGGGAGTGGGGGAGAACAAGGACCCCCAGTTGGCACGTTTCAGACGATCTCGGATTCGAAAGAACTTATCCGAGGATGGTTCAATCTGGATCATGTGGATTCCTGGCGTCAAGTCTGAGCTTGCACGCTCTATCACGGATTGCGATAAGGTTTTGACTTGAATAGTTGTCATATCACCGGAAAGGTCTTGCGGGATTAGTGACCCCAGGGAGGCCATTGTGTCCGCAAAATGATTCGATGATCGAGGGAGTGCCTCGATGTCATACCACTCAAGTTTTGCCAGGAATTTGTCCACGAGGGCTTTATAGGCCTTCAGAATTGGGCATTTGCATTGATATACCCCTTTGACTTGATTGACTATTAACAGCGAATCACCAAAGATATTCAATCGTTTGATGTTCATGGCGATTGTTGTTTGAAGACCTAGGAGCAAGGCTTCATATTCTGCATTATTGTTGGTGCACTGGAAGTTTAATTTAAATGACAGGGGCATTGGAGCGCCCTCGGGTGTGAAGAATACAATTCCTGTGCCACCACCTTGCTCGCATTTAGAACCATCGAAGAACAGGGTTATGTCGGCCTGTGACTCAGGCTCATCAGAATCTGGCGATTCTGAGACATGGAAGACCCCATCATCGGGTAGTTCTATGACCAGAGGCTGATCGTCTTCAAGAGGAGCCTCTGCTAGTTGATCGGCTATGACTTGTCCTTTGATAGATTTTTGCCCAATGAACTCAATGTCAAATTCCGTCAACAACATGATCCATTTCGCCGTGCGACTACTATGATAAGTACGACTCATCATGTATCGCAATGGATTCTCCTTAGACACAACATACGTAGTGTTGCTCAACATGTAGTGGCGTAGCTTTTTGGTAGCAAACACCACTGCCAAGCAGAGTTTCTCAACGTATGCATAGTTAAGTTCGTAACTGACTAGGGTGCGGCTAAGATAGTAAGTAGCCTTGTTCTTTGTGAAGTTCATTCTTTTGGGCTAGCATGGCTCCCAGTGCCACCTCAGTAGCTGAGATGTATAAGTAGAACGGCACTCCTGGTCTAGGTGGTGCCAATACTGGCGACGAAGCCAAGTATTGTTTGATTTCGTCAAAGGTTGATCGGCACTCATCATCCCAATGAAATGTGACCCCCTTGTGCAATAATTTGTTCATGGGTCGGCATTTGTCGGATAATTGCGCTATGAAGCGTTTAATCGACGTGACCTTTCCTTGCGGACTTCGAGCTGCTTGATAGTGGTTGGGGGAGCCATTTCAAGGATTGCCTTGACTTTCTTTGGGTCCACTTCGATGCCTCGTTTTGAGACTATAAAACCCAAGAGTTTTCCGGATGTGACGCCAAATACGCACTTCTTGGGGATTCGATCGACCTTATGCTCTATGAGGCGATCGAGAATCTTGCTTAAGTCACCGAGATGATCTGAGCGCAAAAGAGATTTGGCTAACAAATCATCCATGTAATCTTCCAAAGTTTTGTGCATGTAATCGTGGAAGATGTATGTCATGGCACGTTGGTAGGTAGCGCCAGCATTTTTAAGGCCAAAAGGCATGACCTTATAACAAAATGTCCCCCAAGGCGTTGTGAACGCCGTTTTAAGTTGGTCTTCAGGATTGATACGAATTTGGTTGTATCCCGAGAAGCCATCCATTAGGGAGAGCATTTCATGACCTGTTGTAGCGTCTACTAGCGCGTCGATGCTTGGCAAGGGGAAATCATCCTTAGGACTCGCTTTGTTTAGGTCTCAAAAATCGGTGCATATGCGAATCCTCCCGTCGGGCTTCTTGACGGGAACCATGTTGGACAACCATGGCGGATAATCCATGCAGATGACAAACTGTGCATCCAACAACTTTTGTAATTCGTCTTTGACCATCAAGGCCACTGTTGGGTGCATCTTGCGTAGTTTTTGCTTTACGGGCTTGATTGTCGGATCAAGCGTTAAATTATGCGTGACTAGCTACGGGTCTAGTCCCGGCATGTCTCTGTATGACCATGCAAAAACTTCCTTCTTCGCTTTGAGAAGGGCGATGTATTCGGCTTGCTCTTTGGGGGAAAGACTTACCCCCAGCTTGATAATCTGTGGATTCGTTGGGTCTAAGCCGATGTCTACGTCAGTCGTTTCTTCGATCGACATGTGGGATCCTTCCTCCAACTGATGTGGAGTCGGGATCAAATGGATATCATTGGCTGAGTTTAAATCTACGTTTGGAACCTCGGGTCCCTCTTCAGCTTGAAAAATTTCTTGAGTTGTCCTTGGGGTCAAATGAGGCATTTCACCGAAAGGCCAGTACTCTGATGGTGATAAAGGTGAATTGACGCGATCCCAGTCGATGGCATCTATGTCTAGATGCAATGACCATGTTGGATCGGCCGGATTGCGGATGGGTGCGGTCAAATCAATGGAGATCATGTGGATGGAATGAATTTGGTCTCCAGAACCGCGGGTGTGATAGCTCGATTCTTTTAGATGCTCCCTATACTCTGGATCTGGCTCTACGGGAACGGGCACGAATGGATCTTCCCTAGGTGCGAATTCGTCCCTATTTGCGAAAAGGATGGCGGGGTCTTTTCTCGGCACTGGTGTCATGATGGGATCTCGAGGTGGACGATGCTCATCTTGAATTTGGAGCCATGGATCCAATACTTGGTCCCACCTTGCTGGGTCTACCCACCATTCATGCCCTAACCGTATGCCCATCTGTCCCATTAGATCTTCATGGGTTAAAGCATGGTGATGTCGTCGCGCATGTCTGAGATAGTCCATTTCGGTCTCATCTTCCGAATCACTTTCGAAGACCCAAAAATGTTCATCCTCTTCAAAGAATCGTTGCTTGCGGCGTTGAGGATCCTCCTTGTTCCAAGTAAGTTAATCTGGTCCCATTGTGGTTGTTCCACTCTTGGTGGAGGGACCTGATTCTCTTGATGTTGTGTTGTTTCATCTGGAATCTCTAAGGGGAACAGCTTCAGAAAGATGTCCGGTAGCCGTTGGTTTTCTCTTTGAGGACCACTGTCCGAACTTTCGCCTCTCTCTAGCAAAGGAGAGGGATTACTGCTATTTCCAGGGGTGTTTGTTGACCATGGGAGGTAGTCTCCCAATGTGTATTCTGTATTTGGATTGGCATAAGGGTCTAATGCCAATCCCCCCTTGTTGCCTATTTCTAGGCCTTGCATATTTTCAACCAAGATGTCTAATGGCAGGGGATGGTTGAACCCTACCCCTGACTTGTCATATGGCATCTGATATCTTGGTTGGCAAAGGATCCGCATCCCTTGCTCATATCTGCCTAGCTCGTATCCATGCCAATTGCATTGGCCGAGATATTTTAGGGCAAAATCTGGGTTTGACAGATAGTTGATGTTTTCAACAAAAGGCTCTTCGTCTGCTTCCTTTTGTTGGCATGGTTCAAGACCATGATCAAGGCCCCCATACACGAAATTTGTCTGGTTTGGAGGGTAGCCTAGAGGAACAATTGTCCCTATGGGAAGGCGAGGTCTTCCCATGTCTTGTACTGACTCCAATGCTGGCGTCGCCACAACATTTTGTACCAAATATTCCCCCAAGCCCGTACTGGCCATTTCAACAGTGATTGTTGATGATTGGGTGGGAGGAAATGGTAGTCCTTCTTGACTCCATTCCATGTTTGGTGTTTCAGGAGTCTTAGTTTTTGTTGTGTTGGGTGTTTTCTCCGTTGATACCGTTGAGATTGTGGGCAACCTTTCTTCCAAGGGTTTAACCTCTTCCACGATCTGTTTTCCCTTGTCCTTCTGTTGGGCCATGATAGGTGGCGTTGATGATGAAGGAGCAGGTGATGAGGTCTCACCTGGCCAGGATTTTGCCTTGTTGGCCACCAGTGGTGCCTGCGGTATCGGACCCTGTTTAGATGGATTTAATTGAAAATCCAAATGCGTTGAAGGGAGGGTCGATTGAGGCATGAATTGTACCGCATTGCAATACTTGAAGGGCTCTAAGTCCATTGGGACTACATGTATTTCTCCCTCATAAGCATACTTTAAGCATTGGTGGGCGATCGAAGGGACACACTTCATGTCCCTGATCCAAGGCCGCCCTAGCAGTATATTATAAGCCATTTCGCCTTCCAGCACATGGCACAGTGTAGGTATTGTCTTTTGTCCTACCTGGATAGGCAGAACAACTGTGCCGACTGTCGAGCATATTGCATCGTTGAAAGCTCGCAGTGTGTACGTGGAGGCTGTGATGTGAGAGGTTGGCAGCTTCAAATGTTTTAAGGCTACAGTGGTAATGATGTTACTTGGACGAGCCGGTATCTATCAAGCACTCTCTTGTACGGAATCCCGTTGACCCGCGCGATAACGTGCAGGGGTGGATCTGCCATGTCATTCGATATCGTTTTGACCTCATCTTCTCTGAATGTGATGACCGGCTCCGTACATCGTTTCACATGTCCTACGAAGTTGTTGAAAGAATTTGCTTCGTGGGGCTGTAATTCAATGGCTTTTAAAATGTCCATAAGAGCTTCCCTATGGGGTGCTTGATTGTTGAATAAGCTCGTAAATGGACAGCCTAGCCGATGTGGTCTGCAAACTCTGCGTGAGTTTGGTTCGTATTGTGACCTCGGGTCTAGGCGGAGGCAACTGCGTTGGGCGTTGTTGAGGCTGCGATGTTGTCGAAACTTCCCTCGTAGCTACCTCGGGGGCAACTCTTGGGTACCTTCTGTTCCTTGTTACTATGCTAATCATTCCCACAAATCCCTGCGTGGGAAGATCCTGTCGCACCTCGTTAATCTGGAGTGGTTTTGTCTGTGCCTCGTGGGCGGGCAAGGGGTCCTTGAATACCCCCATTTGTTGGTTGTTTGGCGCGATGGGGTTGTCCACGACCAATGTTCTGTTGTCGATCAAATCCTGGACTAGTTCTTTGAATTTCAAGCACCCATTCAAGTCATGTCCTCCGCGCCTATGGAATCTACAATACAATTCTTCTCTGTACCCCCTAGGCTTCGGAATGTTAGGCTCTATAGTTTGAATTTCTGGCAGTGACTAAATTTGCCACCGACAAGCGGTCAAATAAGGAATCCCTAGACTCCGCATATGGGGTGAAATGTCGTCTAGGGCGACGCGGGTAATTTTGCTCCTGTCTTCTATTATCTCTTTCATAAGCAGGAGGCACTGCCTGGTAATTAGCCTTTTGGGGCTGCGTTTCTTGCACAGGCGCGGGAACATTTATCGCAACTTGGTTGACTGCAGCGTGTTGTGGTTGCGTTGTCCCGATTTTAGTGGTTTTATTCCACTCTTTCTTTTTAGGCTTAGCGATTGCGCCTTCACCTATTTTAATCTCTTCTATGACTCTGGCTTGCGCCAAAGCTTCTTCTAAGCTATCGTATTGCCGCAGCAACAATAGACCAGAGATTGATTTTAAGCAACTTTTTGCGAACATCTGCGTGAGATCAGACATAGGAGGACGGTAGGGTAACTTAGAAAGCAAAGCTCTCCATCGATTCCCATATGCTGCCATTGTTTCCTCCTCAAATTGTTTGAGGCTCGCCGGATCACTCGGTGATGCCTTCTTCCTTGTGTTGAAGGCAAAGCGTTCAAGAAACGCATCTACTAATTGATCTAAGTTGCTTATGTTGTGTTTGGGTAGTTGTGTGAACCAATCCGAGGCAGGGCCTACGAATGTGGTTATGAATGTTCTAAGCAACAATGCGTCATTATCTTGGATGCCGAAGCATTGGCTTAAAAATCTTGTAACGTGTTCTTGTGCGTCCTCTTCACCTTTAAAACTACCAATTGAGGCAACTTGAAGTGCTCGGGGTAAAGAGGTGTAGGCACCGAGGGATGCACCGGATTACTGCGGAGTTGACGTAATGTGGGTTTTTGATGCCCAGCAGCTTTTGTTTCCACAGACTCCAAACGCTCCAATAGCGCTTGGTATGCATCGGAAGATTTTATTTCTTCCTCTCTTGTTCTCTCTCGTTGTAAGTTATGATAAACTGGAGGCCTATGGAGGGGTGGCCGAATGGCATCCCTCCTGCCTTGATGGGGACTTTCAACATATTCCTCTTCTGGTTCATACTCCTCGTAAAATTCTTGAGGAGTCTCTGGGCGAAACCTATGACCCTGATCAAGCCCTCGCTGAAGGTACCCATCATTGTTTCGGGGAGTTGCCTCCCTCTCGAATCCATGAGGTCTTGGAGGCAAAGCTTGACGAGGTCGTGGAGACCTGTCCTGCACCAACGGATTATGTCTCACATATTGTTTGGCTCTTTGAATGCGAGGGGTTGGCTCCCTCTCAGGTAGTTTATAGCGTAGCTCATCCGCTTCGCGTTGCATGCGCTCTCTATCCAAGCGGTGTTGATACTCTATCTCCTGATGACTTTGTTTAAGCCGCATGATTTGGGCTTGACGGGTGGCATGTTGGGCGACTATCGGGTCAATTTGGTCTACCCTATTTTGCTCAGGAGGTTCGAATGTTCCTCCTATGTGTTTGCCTTGATTTTGATGATCTACAACTTCAAGGGGTCGCTTCCCTCTGTCGAGGTAGGCGGCTTGTACTCGAGGTTCCGGCCTCAAGGGGTGATCATGATGTCCAGTCGGTGCGGAAGCGCAAGGTTCCCGCGTTGTATGTTGCTGTCTTTGAGGAATGCGATGATCTTCCTCGTGCTCCCTCTCATAGGTGTGAAGGGGGCAGGCGGAGTTAGGTCATTTTGTGTAAAGAACCCTACGCTCTAGATTTTGTCTCTCTATTCTGATGTGAGGTAAAGAAGGGATACCATATCCACGTTGTCCCTCCAAATGGATGGTTTGCCTGTCTAGCGCTTCGTCGTGCCGTGGCCACTCATGTCTAACCTGAGAGGGCGATTCTCTGTTTACCTCAAGGTCTACATGTAAGGCGTCCTCTCGAAAGGGGCTGCTTTGAATAGGCATACCCCACCGAGGATTCTGAATTGGATTCTTTTGTAGGTTAGACCGATAAGGCGGTATGACCAAGTCCTCAAGACTGAAGCGAAGGCGACTTGTGCCTGCTTCTTGTGTACCTTCCGGAGCTTCTGCCCTTGATTGGGCTTGGCTACGGGTATACACCATTGCGTTGCTTCTATACTATCTAAGTAGATTTTTTATCTCGTTTATGATGATTTTTTTTTTTGTCTACACTAAGCAAAAATAAACACACACATGCGCAAACCGTGATTATCTCTTTTAAGGATTATCGGTGTGCCCTAAACTGGTTTAGTGCATTTTGATGTTTTGTTTTGTTTTTGTAGGTTTTGAAGAACGTTTAAATGCATAATGAAGGCTCATATAACTCCCAAAATGGTAGCCCCTTCAATATACCAACCAGAGCCGATATACCAACCTCTCTATATACCCGCCCTTACGAGAGGGAGACTATAGGTACGTGAGAGCAGAAGGTACGTGGTACGTAGGCGGTACGGAAGGGGGATTGTCCTGTTAATGGCACCTACCATAGAAAACTTATCCTCGCGCGCATGGGAATCACCCCAGCGACACTCGGTCGGCTTTCGTCAGGATTTACGCCTAACAACAGTTGACAATCGGGAAATGGATGCAAAGCTAAGCCAAGGTGGTGATGAACCCACCGTTGGTCTTGCTCAAGGGCTGGGGTCTTACGACCAGCTCCTTGGTTTAAAATTATTGCGTGAAGTGTGTGGGATTCATTTTATTTAACGAAAATGAAACAAGCATAAATGACTTTCCCTAAGCAATGCAGGATAAAATGAAAACAATCAAAGAAACAGAAACAGAAACAAAAATTTTAACAGAGATTATAAAAATCCCTACCTCTTCTCTGCCTGCTCCAGTTGCTTCTGAATTTCTGCTCTGAAAAGTTGCAGACAGAAATTCGTCCCTTGGTGAGACGAATTACAGAATAGAATTCGTCCCTCCCAGAGACGAATTTGAATTCGTCCCAGGGTCAGACGAATTGCAGAACATAATTCGTCCCTGCTAGAGACGAATAGCAGTATGCAACAAAAAATGTACCTGTCAAGCACAAAACACAAAAATTTAATCAGTTTCTATGATTTTAAACACCAGGGAACAGGGTCCCACCGTGATCGCCACTGAAAGCACGAGATTCCGGGCAAAGGAAACACTAATTGCGATGCAACCAAAATCAAATGCGCTTAAGTCCTAGAAATGTAAAATGCATGAAACGAAAGAGACGCATTAAAACGAGATACAAGCGAATGGAGAAAACACAGCCCTTTCATTAAAATTTCTTGATCTCTGTTACAATGACGCCTCCTCCCTTTTCAGGGGCTAGGAGCGCTAAAAGAATTTGATTACAATCACTTAATGTTCCTCTTTCCGCGTGCCCACGATTGAAATGGACGGGCCAAGATGATGCCGCCGCTGATGTCGATGAGTTCTTCACCTCTCGCTGCTTCTCCTGCGAACAAAGAAACAACCAAGATGTCAGTAGCACTTGCCGCAAATGGAAAGTGTTCGTTCTCTAAAATTAACGAAATATGCATGTAAACATTTGCCTGAAACAGTAAATACAGTGAGTCCAAATGGCTTGAAATCTTGACAGAAGACAGAAAAAGTTACCGAAGGCCATTGCCACTGAGACAGCTGGCCAATCTGCCTTCAACTGGAATTCGTCCCTGGGCAGGACGAATTTTGACTGCAATTCGTCCCTGGGTGGGACGAATTCTTCTGTGTTGAAGAAGCCGACCTGTTGCTGCTCCAATGTCGATTCTCGAGACCTGCAAAATGCCTGCAAACAAAGGGGTTATGTAATTGGGGCCATTTTGGGACGACCCAGATGGTCGGATTCTCCCAATTTGGCCTCTACCCTCGGGAATTTGATCTCGCCACCTGCAAGTTAGTGAAACAACAAAGCGACACAAAACATACTAGAATCTGATCAAAAGTTATGAACTTGCAGCTATGAGTTAACCAAACATGATAACACAAAATGCAACCTGAAAAAGTAATCTAGAATGCTCTAAAACTTAGAAAGTGCGGGGGTGCCCAAGTGGGCCTCCCACCGTTGGCACTTGATTCCGGCGCCAATCCACTAGGGATGGGCCCAAAACCTCTTAGGATTGGGGGTCGGCAAATTGGTTGGTTCGGGTGTCCATGTGTTGGATTTGGGTCAGGTTCAAGCTTCCAAAAGCCACCCAACAACCTCCCTTGCAAAAGAGATTGGTGGATGCGAGAAGGTGAACCAAAAGGGATGCAAGTGGGTCTTCAACTCGGCAAGCACTTCGTTGCTTGAAATCTCCTTCAACTTGTCCTTTTTTGGGTGAGAAAAGTCCCACCTTTTATAGACCCATGGGGTCTCTTTTGAGAGGGAAGCACAAATGCCATGTGTTGGTCATAGGTGCCATGTGGCAGTCATGTCTTCCCATGAGGGAAGGGAGTCCTCCATTGACTTGGGCTCTCATAATCGCCCTTGTGACGAGTCTTCTAACGGCCTATCTATCCACCCACACACGTGTGCGAGGCAGGAGTCATCAACTGACTGTCTCTGGGGCTGCCACTTGGCACCATTCTTCTTTTTGCCCGTTAAACTTGGAATTCGTCCCTGGGTGAGACGATTTCAGAATTCGTCCCTGGGTGAGACGAATTCCAGTTAGTATTCGTCCCCGGGTGAGACGAATACCGAGCAAAGTGTCTAAATGTGCCAAATTGCTTCCTGACCTTACAAAATTGCTATGAAAGTGGTTAGGACCACTGTTTGACCTCTAAGGGCTGCCCCTGGGGCTGTGTTTGTCAAAGCGATCAGTGTTTGCAGTCACATAATCGGATTGGTGCTGTTTTGGTGTCTACATGTCCTAGTTTCTTGCAAGAATCATATCTTGAGGGACTATTCTCATATTTGATAGACTACACCCAACATCCATGTTTAGAAATGACTTATATTAAGCTAGGGAGTTTCTTTTCTAAGTTGACATTCACACATAACCTAACATACACCAACCTCAACTTTTCCAATGTTGCAAGATCGATCGTAACCAAACTACCAATCTATTTATCAATATATATCAACACTTCCTCATACCAAAACTAAAAGGCTAAACCTAACAGTCTAACACAAATAGGAGCTTGATGAATGCTCTATTTATTTGGATCAAAGTTGAGCCCTCATTTTTATAGAAATAAATCTTGACATAAAAAACCCCATGGGCCACTACATAAGAGATAATTTGCATCCTCTTGAAATTTTAGTTTGATCATGAATAACCCTTTAGGAAACACCTCTATCTCCATGTACCCTAGGGGTGCAATTTTATTAAATCATATTTTTTGTAGTGTCCAAATCTAGTCAAGCACCAATAAACATTACCACTAAAGTCATTGCTCCTTGGGCCATAGTTAGGTTTACTAGGATGTATAAAATGATGAGCTTTCCTTACTTCAGTCTTAAATCAAACCACTTCTCCACACCTTTGAGTTTTTATTTCACCACATTTAACCATGACCAAGCCCTATGGTCAAAAAATATATTTTATAGATTCCCTAGGACTTGCACACCTCTAAAAACACCTTTCATGGAGTTTCTCGCTTGAACTTCCTCTTGCTTGACTTGGAGACCATCCATATTTCCATACACAAGTTGTAAAAGAACTTTAAACAAAGTCTCAATTCCTTTCTTTCATTCAATTTTTTGTTCAACACTGCTCAATAATTTACAAGTGCATAATTCAACATTGATCTTTCTAGATATGTTATTCAATGTGATAAAGTAGAAAATATAAATAAAGGTTAACACCAATTTCATAGTGTTGGACAAAGAAAACTCTATGGTGTACCACCTTGAATGACCCTCATGTATAAATTACATGATAAAAATTAATTTGAATTTGTTTCCACTAGAGGATGATACATACAAGAAGGAGAAGCAATGAAAAAAATGAATGAATAGAATAAGAAAATATTTCAATAAATAGATTATTGAAATGGCCATCAAATATGAAGACCATCTTAAAGTAGCTAGGCCTAACATTGGATCACCGTTTATGATACCTTGTTAAAATGGTGGCCATAAAATATATTTATAAGAAAGGGGCGAATTAGCTTCAAAATCCAAAATTCTTTATAATTCTAAGGTGAAAAGACCCCCTTATTATTAGGGGTAATATTGGAGATTTAAACTTAAAATAGTCCAATTATTATAAAATTGGGGCGAATCTACACAAAAATAAAATTTATACCAAAATTGTTTTTGTTAATGGGCCCCGATCAAGGGTCCCTAATATTAGCCAATTCTAAATTTCAAAAATCAAAATATTTGTTAATTAACTATGATTAGTTGCTATGCATAACCTTAGTGCCTTGAGCTCGACCAAGTCTTGGATAGAGATCCTAAAATACTTGGCAAGAACAAGGTCAGATATTCTAAAGCTAAATATTGCAAAAGGTAGTGACATAATTTTTGGATTCACAGTGCATAACATAAAGAAAGGGAGAGTAGATTTGTCATTATCGAGATTGATCTAGTAGTTCACCAACCCCTCAAGGAAGATGAAAACATCACCATTGTACACAATTTATTTAAGGATATCTTTGGTGGTGTCCACAAACACCATAGTGAGTGATCCATCCATCATAAACATGAGTTCGCTCTCACATGGATGTTTTTGAGGAGGGTTAACACTACCAAGCTAGAATTAAAGGAGAGCCTAGGATACCCCTAGTCCTAACAACCTTGGTGATTCCACCACACTAGCTTTGGTGGCTTTAAATGTGGACTTACCATATGCCCATCCCACTTGTAGAAAGCCTATAAATATGAAGAAGTTTCCATCTAGTATATCTACATCAATGTTGGTTGGAGGATAAAAATCAGTTAGCAAGTCAAGATTCACAACATCAACCAAAACTATTATGCCCACTAGATGGAGAAGTATAGCTAAGAGAACAAGCGAGAGAAGTGTGTGAGTTGAGGAGCATATGTGCATATAATTTATAAGCTTCCACTTAGAAATTACATCCAGCATGTAGCACATATCAGATACCTATTTCTATTGGACAAGAGGATAAAGACAATCATTACCGTGTAGAATTTTTTTTAATTTAAAAAAATTATATATATATTGATAACTTCTACAAGTAGATGTATACATACACATGAATAAAGGTTATAAAATGTATCATTACCTCATCTCTTATATTTATGATTGGATTTCAATCTATGTTAATAGTTCTTCCTCTTATATTTATGTTAAGAATAGATTAGATATTTTATTTTCTATTTAAAATCAAATCATTATTAAATGCTAATTTATTTATTTTTTTATAAAATAGGTTTAATATTAATATAATAATGATTATTAAATATATTTTTTTCAAAATTATTTTCTATATATCAAGAATTTTAAGTTATGAATTTTTTAAAAGTAAATATTTTAATAATAATTAGAAAAATAAAACTTAATAAAAAATGTTATCAATGTCAAATTGTAGTTTAAAAGGAGAAATTACACTTTAAAAAAGTTCAACTTCATAAATAAAAAAAGGCATATATATTGGTTGAAAAATATAATTATATTGATTAATTTATAATAATTTTACAAGCAACAAAATGGATGAATAAACACACTCCTAAATAGCCATTACTTGCCCATAAAAATTGGAGACCAAACATACCTCAAACCATTATTTTTTTTTATCGCATCTATGACTATAGAGGTTTCTATTGGGTAGATTGCTCCCTCGTCACCTATCGTCTTCTACATGTGTTTTGATCTTGTGCAAAATACAAGTCACCTTAATGGATAGACCTACCATATTTAATCTCAAGCTTTATGTATGTGACCAACAAAATAACTAATACAAAATAAATAATATAAAAAATATTTGTGTGTTAAATCAAATCCTACAACTGAATCAACTTCATTATTATTTTATTAGTATGCACTCAGTCTATACTAACACAAAGGAAATAACAAAATAAGGAAAGGACGATCTCCTTACCGTTTAAATCACTGTGAAGAGAAAATAATAATAAATATATATTAATTATTATAATATACTTTCTCAAAGACCAAATAACCAAAACATTATCAAATTGAAAGGCTTTGACCAATGGACGAGATGAGCCAAACCCATTCTACTTGTCTATATGCGATCTAAACTACGCAAATAGGTCTATGCGTTAACGCTTTTCTTTTCCCCTTGTCCAATAGCCACAGGTATCCGGCCTGACCTACGTGCCGGCCGTAAGTGCTGAGTGGAAGCTTTATAAATTACATGCACGTTAATACTATCTATCTATCTTAGCTATCCACAACATTTCTTTTGGCTGTGTCTTTTCATCCAAGGCCTAAAACACATACTTGGAAGAGGTGAAGCAGGAGCACAAGACAAGTCATTCCAATTCTACTATGTTGATGTTGGTGAGAATAATGGCTATGCTTCTCCTTCTTGTGGGCGTAGTAGTTGTCGTTGATGCTGCGGATCCTGACTTGCTAACTGATTTTGATCCTCCTGCCAACACTGACGTAAACAAGCTGGACGAAAACTTCTTCACATGTACAGTCTTTCGGCAAGTGGGATGGCCATCTGGTAACTCCACGTTTAAAGCCACCAAAGATAGCATGGTGGAATTCCCAGGGTTTTCAGGACTGGGGGTGTCCTACGCTCTCCTTCAATTCCATGCTGGTGGTGTTAACCCTCCTCACACACATCCACGTGGGAGGGAACTCATGTTTGTGATGGATGGATCTCTCACTGTGGCGTTTGTGGACACCACCGACAAGATCTTCAAACAGACATTGTACAAGGGTGACGTTTTCATCTTCCCCAAGGGGCTGGTGCACTACCAGATCAATTACGACAACAACAAATCTGCTCTCGCTCTCTCTGCGTTCGGCACTGTGAATCCAGAAACAGTCTCGCTACCTTCTGCACTATTCGGCTATGGATTTTCTGACCTTGGTCTTTCCAAGTCTTTTAAGATCTCTGCCCAAGCCTTGGCCGAGCTCAAGGCACCCTTTCTCTTTAAGATCCAGTGCTAGGGTTAGCTACTTCAAGATGGTCTTCATCTTCGATGGCCATTTCAATAATCGCCACCGTTCATTCCCATTCAAATATTTTTTTTTGTTCAATTCGTTCGTTTTTATCATTGCTTCTTCTTCTTGTATGTATCATCTCCTGGTGGAAGGAAATTCAAATTGATTTTCATCGTGCAAGTTATGCCTGAGGGTCATTCAGGGGGGCACGCCATATAGTCTGGTTTGTCAAACACTATGGATTTATTTAAATCGCCTACTCTATCGCATTGAATAACATATCTAGAAATATCAACGTTGAATTATGCACTTCTGAATTGTTCAGCAGTGTTGGACCAAGATGACCAATGACATCTTTCTCTTGTTCATTCATCCCATATAATTAAAGAACATCATCTTAAACCATTTGCCCTTGTTAGGTGTAATGACCTAAAAGGCGCAACTTGTTTGCGAATGAACATTAATTGCAACATTTAATTTCTTTGATATTGTTTTTCATAACCATGATGATGCAAAGAGATGAAATTTTTAAAAGGCGCAACTTGTTTGCGAATGAACATTAATTGCAACATTTAATTTCTTTGATATTGTTTTTCATAACTATGATGATGCAAAGAGATGAAATCTAACTAAGATGATGCTAAGAGATGAAATCTAACTACGATGATACTCTAATAGGCCATAGGATAAATTATTGCTATTTGGCTTTCTTGTATGTACATATGATCACATTTCAAACATATTGCTTCCAAAAAAAAATATTTGCTTAAAAAAAAAAATAGTTCATGGATATTAAAAATAATGTTAATTATTTTTAATATTTTGTATTTGGTAGATTTTAAAAAATGATGCATCTTGTCAGAGTCATAACTTGTGAACTCTATGCTCGTTTGCCTTGAAATTTAACAGGTGGTTTTGCATGTGTGTTTTGCATGAGGCTAATCTCTGATTCACCTCACACTCCAAAAATCATGTTTTCGAGACCTAACTCCGACATCTAGTGTCCCAAAATTAGCTTTTAGAATAGATTCCAGGGTTTTCTGAGTTTTTTTTATGTTAGAATTTTATTATGTTTTGTTATACCTTAAGTTGAGGCTTAATATTTTAAATTAAGGTTCGTTATTGTAAGAGGGATTTATGCACCAAATTTGGGTGCAATCCGACTCATTTCTATTTTTAGCAGTTTTTAGAAAAAAATATATCTATTTTTAGCAGTTTTTAGAAAAAAAATTATTTTTAGCAGCTTTTAGAAAAAAGATGTTTTAGGGTTTCTTTGGTTTTCGGTTGCCATATGATGGATTGTAATATTTTGGAGAAGGGGTGTAAATTCAGGAATGAGAAAAATATTGATTTGTAGGTTTCTTCCATTATATTGCATTTGTGTTATGTGATTTGAGTCCATTTTGTTGGTCTCTTGTAACTGAGTTTACACCATTTAGTATCAGATCCAGGTTGATCTCACTAGTGAAGGAAAAATGTCACCTAGAAGATATACCCAGATGAATAGGCAAATCAAGGATTTGAATGTAGAAATAGCATGACTGACTGGTGCGATTGATCATATGAGAGAGAGACATCCTATGGCACGTGTAGATCAAGGATCTGATGATGAAAATATACCTGAGGAACATAGATCTGAGGTCCATACGGATGCAAAACCAGAGGGTCCAAAGGAAAAAGGGCACGGTTTTGAAAATCGATTAATACAAGCTCTTGAGGGGATTAAGGGAAATCGATATGAGATTAAGATCAAGGTTACCGAGCATGCTGGTGGGTTGAAACTAGAGGAGTTGATCGATTGGATCAATAGCCTAGAAAAATATTTTGAATGGAGTAACCTTGTTGAAGAGAATAAGGTTAAGCTCGCATGCACAAAGTTGAAGGGACATGCATTGATTTGGTGGGATTATTTACAGACTACACAATAGAGGAATGGAAAAGAAAAGATCAGGGATTGGATAAAGATGAAGAAGAAGTTACAAGAAAAATTTATACCTATAGACTACTCCCAAACCCTATTTCATAGATTTCAGAATCTCCGATAGAAGGATCAAAGCATTGAGGACTATACTAATGAATTCTACAAGCTATCCATTCAAGTGGAGCATAATGAGATGGAGGACCAAAGGGCTGCCAGTTATGTAAACGGCCTAAGTTTTGTTGTCCAAGATGAGATGAGCATGCATCACACTCTTACAGTGGAGGATGCATATCAAATGGCCCTCAAGGAAGAGGAGAAATTAAAAAGGGTTAATAGAAGAGGCAATATGGTATTCACACCCTCTTCAGGTTAGGGTTGAATTGGATCTAATTTTCTCAAGGGATAATCCTTAATACCTGCTAAACAAGAAGAATATGGGCATAATCTAAGACGAAGAGGGTACCAACGAGGTAGAGGTTACGGTGGTGTATGAAACGAGAATGATCCAAGAAGGGCGTATACCTATTATGGATGTGGTGAGGAGGGGCACAAAGCATTTGAGTGTCCCCAACGTGATGTCCAAGAAAGGGGTCAAAGAGGACAAGGAAGGGTCAATATGGTTGATATGGAAGAGCAGGAAGAGGATGAAGTTGTTGTTGACATGGGGGAAGCACTTATAATAAGGAGGACGTTGATTGTTCCTAATAAAGAGAAGGTGTAGAGCAAAGCAAAGGGGCAGACCATAGATGCTGATGATTATGGGCTACGAACGAACATCTTTCAAACAAGGTGTACATCAAAAGGGAAGGTATGTAACATTGTCATTGATGGTGGTAGTTGTGAGAATATGGTGTCAAATGTCATGGTAGATAAAATGAACCTAAAATGTGAAAATCTTCCTTATCCATATTGCATCTCATGGGTTAATAAGGGGAATGAGGCAACAGTATATCAGAGGTGTTTAATTAAATTTTCAATTAAGAGCACTTACAAGGATGAAGTGTGGTGTGATGTGATCCCTATGGATGCATGTCACATTCTATTGGGAAGACCTTGGCAGTACGACAAGGATACTAACCATAATGGGAGAAATAATACTTACATATTATGGAAGGATGGTGTAAAGGTATTTCTTGTACCTCTAAAGTAGGATGGGCTGAGTGAGAGCTTGTTGATGATGAAGGAGTTCCTTACAGAGATCAAGAATGCTAGCTTATGTTATGCCTTAACAGCTAGGAAGCTAGAAATAGAGGAAGTGGTTATGCCTACAGTAGTAGCTAAGTTGCTAAGTGAATATAAATATGTCACACCAAAGGAGTTACAAGATGGGCCAACCCCAAAGAGGGATATCCATCATTACATGGATTTGATTCCAGGATCAGTGCTCCCAAATAAGGCAGGTTATCGATTGAACCCAACACATAATGCAGATTTGAGTAGGCAAGTGACAAAGTTGATAAAGAAAGGATTAGTTAGGGAGAGTATGAGTCCATGTGCAACTCCAGCATTGCTGAACCTAAAGAAATATGGTGATTGGCGGATGTGTGTGGATAGTAGAGCCATAAAGAAGATTACAATAAAACATTGGTATCCTATGCCAAGAGTGGATGACATAATGGATGGATTAGCTAGAGCTAAATACTTTAGTAAAATTTATCTATGGAGTGGCTACTACCAGATCAGAATTAGAGAAGGGGATGAACAGAAGACAACTTTTAAGACAAAATATGGGTTGTACAAGTGGATGGTGATGCCATTTGGGTTGTCTAATGCATCCAATACATTTATGCGGTTGATGAACAAAGTACCATGGGAATATAATGGTAAGTTTGTGGTTGTGTATTTTGATGATATTTTGATTTATAGTAACAGCAAAGAGGAGCATTTGTTACACCCAAAATTAGTGTTAGACATGCTTGGGAAGGAAATATTGTATGTCAATCTAAAGAAATGTAGATTTCTTCAGGATAGTTTAGTGTTTTTATGATTTGTAATCTCAAGATATGACATGAGGATGGATGACAATAAAGTGAATGTGATTCTAGAATTGCCTCTTCCATGAACTATAATAGAAGTAAAGAGCTTTCATGGCCTAGCTACCTTTTGCAAAAAGTTCATCAGGAACTTTAGTAGTTTAGTTGTCCCTATAACTGAGTGCATTAAGGGGAAAGCGTTTGTATGGACTATGGCAGCAACAAAGAGTTTTGAACTCTTAAAGAAGAAGGTGTCGAAAGACACTATTCTAGTGTTACTAGATTTTAGTAAGGTGTTTGAGGTTGATTGTGATGCCTCATTTTTTGGAATTGTTGGTGTCTTAAGTCAGGAGGGCCTACCTATAGCATTTTTCAATGAGAATATGAATGATGCAAGAAATAATTATTCTACATATGATGTGGAATTTTATTCAACTGTGTAAACATTGCAACATTGGAGGCACTACTTACTCTCAAAGGAGTTTGTGTTGTTTACTGATCATGAAGTATTGAGGTATGTCAAATCTCAAAAAAAGTTAAATAGTAGGCATACCAAATGAGTTTCATTTTTGCAACAATATACATTTGTGTTGAAGCACAAGTCGAGTAAACAAAATAAGGTTATTGATGCATTGAGTAGGAGATTCATGTTGTTGACAATATGGAGAATGAAGTGGTAGGATTTGAGGGGATTAAATATCTGTATGAATTTGATTCAGATTTTGGGAATATTGTGCAATAGTGTAAAAGTGTGGTAGAGGGTGAGTCCCATACTATTTTTGAAGAGTATTTTTTACACAATGATTACTTGTTTAAGGATAATTTATTATGCATTCAATGAATAGGTCGACAGGTAAATCTCTTTTTCAAATTATTTATGGTCAAAATCCTAGAGGTGTATTAAATTTGGCTGAGTTACCAATTGGGTAACAAGTTAGTGATGATGCAAAATCATTTACTGAGCATATCCAAAAAGTGTAGGAGTCCGCGAGGGAAAAATTGTATAGTAATGTTCACTACAAAGAGTCCCAAAATTAGCTTTTAGAATAGGTTCTCAGGTTTTTTTGGTTTTTTTGGATGTTAGAATTTTATTATCTTTTGTTATACCTTAATTTGAGGCTTAATATTTTAAATTAGTGTTCATTATTGTAAGAGGGATGTGTGCACCAAATTCATTTCTATTTTTAGCAGTTTTAAGAAAAAAGACATTTTAGGGTTTATTTAGGGTTTATTTGGTTTTCGGTTGCTATATGATGGATTGTAATATTCTGGAGAAGGGGCATGAATTCATGAATGAGAAGAATATCGATTTGCAGGTTTCTTGCATTTGTGTTATGTGATTGGAGTCCATTTTGTTGGTCTCTTGTAGTTGAGTTTACACCAAAAAATTATAAGTCTTATTATACATTTATATTCATATCTCATTATATATTTAAATAAAGATATTTCAACAAAAATGAAATTGTGTTTATTGCAACTAAAATTGATTTATCAAAATTACATGACTTATTAGGGAGCTCTTCTATTATTTAAGAATATAAGAGAGACTATATTTTTCATAGTCACTTCTTTTTTGTTACAATATTAAAGTAAATATAGAATTAGTTCTTCTTGTTGTTGATTAAAGACTAATAAAGCATGAATATTTATTTATGCATATCATGACATGGAATAGAAAATGATAAGCATGCAAACTATTATTACTAGTACAATAGATTTTATTGAAGAATAATAGTGAATCTTATGGAGATAAGGTACTTCAAGATTTCTTATGGACTTCCATATCATATTATGTGATAAATCTTCATACGATGACATAAATGTAACTAACCATGGTAAAGAAAACACCTATGGTGAAAGCTTATGTTTGATCCTTTTTTACACTCAATATTGTAAACAATGTTCCTCATGGATAATAAAATTCAAGAAAGATATTAAATATAGAAAAGTTATCATAAGAGGCAAATGGTAAGGGCGTATTCTATCTTATTTCTTTACAAGAAGAATATTTTATGCAATAAAAGTAAGAGATAATGTTCGTCATATGTAGTAATACATAACATGAAAGACTAGGTGTGGTATTGGTAAAGGAAGGATGTTTATTACCATAAGTTAAGAAAAATGGAGGATCACATGATGAATTACTTTCTAAATAATTTGTATTAGGATGTACTAGTCCTCATGCTTAAAATATGGAGATACATTTTGCTTGATAATCCATTCTAGATAGAGATAAACCATCTAGTCTAGAATATGTTTTAATCATCCTAGCTTAAAAACTCTTGTTAATAAAATAACATCTAATAAAAGAATTATGTGCTTATAAATTAAATATAACCTATGTAAAATTAATAAAATAATAATTAGTAGATGATTTTGGAAGACAAAGGAATATGATGATCTTGGAGGTCTATCATACAATCTGGAGGTGGATTATAATAAAAGGGACCATGGAGGATATTTTTATTTTATGGATCAAATATAACCTAGTTAATATGAAGTATATTGGACTTACACTTACTGTAATATAATGTGAGATATGTATCTTTAATCCATATTTCTAAAATAAAATAATTGAGGAAAATTGATCTTATAAGAACTTTATTGAGTGTCATATAATAGCCCTTTACAGGTGGTCAAGTTGTATTGATATATTAGGTATTTATATTCCTAACTTAGATGAGGAAATCAATTATGTAATTTATATTGAAATATATTGAATGCAAAAGGGTGAAGTATGAGAACAAGCACTTAGAGATTAGTTGTACTCACATGTGATACGAAGTTTCAAGGACAAGTTATTCTTATGGAATTTATAGGAAAGATACTTAACTCATGATACTGACATACATGTTTCTAGTTATGTATATGTATGTATGTATATCCACTTAATAATCCCAAATATGAATAAAAAAGCTACCATAAAAAGGTCAATCATCAAATTTGTATGACTACATGAAATTCCTCAAATGATTATCTTGGAGAAAGAGAAGAAACTTATTTTGAGATACCTTTAATGTTTCATGTTTCTTGAGAGGTTTCAACATGATTTTTATTTTTAGGGTGATGATTGTATTTGACTAGTTATTCATATGGACAATTATATCCATTATTAAAAAAAAACTATGCACAATCCAAAGAAAGATGCTCAAATCTAATCAACTAAAATAATACAAGGCTTGATCTAGGCCATGATAAAAAGGAGAATAAAGGAGAAACCCATACTAGAAAATATACTAGACATGAGTATGGATATATTTTTGATATCTTACAATGAAGAAGATAGAGGTATTGATAAGAAGAAGCTGAGAAGCTTCCCTCCAAAATTTGTGAAGGAATTTAAAATTGCTTAGGTTATTCAACATCAACAATGATCTTGAAACCTTGAGTATCTATAACTATAAATGTTGTTTACAGGTTGGTTTGATGGAACTCTTGTCATGTCATTGAGCTACTTTATGCCAAAATTATCTCATGACTAGACCACTAAGACCCTTCATCATCAATACCTTAGACTTGGTGTTGTCCCTCTAGCTGTTTACCATATCAATATGAAAAATGCTTCAGTTATCACCTAGAGAATCACATCTAGTTATAATATGCCAAGACCAAAATCAAATTATGATATCTTTCCTCACATCCAATCATTAAGGGTTATTCTGGTGGTTCAAATAGTAACTAGCACTTGAAATTCTCTACACTTTTGATTGGTACTTTATATTGAGTCCATATTTATGTCCCACTTTGGAATTCATGGTTGTGGGCTTCTCTAATTTTTTATTTTGCTCTTTGATGCTTCTATTCCACCATAGACCTTGAGGAGGCCTTTGGGGAGCCAACAAAACTAAAGAAGATGTTAAACCCAAAGAAATATTGAGATGCTCTATTCTTCCCTATCTTTCAAGTATTAAGCTCCTCTTGGGGAAGGTACTACATTTATATTATTGTCTCTATACTCATCCACCTCAAATATTTAATCTTCACATGTAAGGAATGGATATTAGACCCAAGGATTCATTGGTGGTATCAATTTGGACTTGCACCATGGATTGGAAAACACCCTCAAAAATAGAAAAGGACTGGACTCATGGGGTTTCTCTCTATGGAGAAGAAAATTCCATAGGTGGTGGATGAAGCAAGGGTTTTAAATTAGGGATTAGGGATTCTAAGTATTAACCAAACCTACCTTAGTAGCCATTGGAAAGAATTTTGAATCCTTACTTGGATTTGACCTACTGGTTCAAGTAGAATACATGGCATGGGAAGTTTCAAATTTAGCATTAGTCAATGATGAGATTTTATCCATGGTTGCAAATTGCATGGTCTTCTAGCTATAGTTACTTCATGAGTAGTAGGAGCTTTGGATCCCTTCATTCTAGATTTAGTTTAGAAGTTGGATCATAATTTCCTTTTGTGGTAGAATTTACCCGATGTAGTGAATTTTTGGTATAACTTTGGTGACTCATATGAGAAATATTACTGTCATATGTCAAGGATCCTAGAGAGATGAGCCTTTTCCATTGGAAATAAATTCTGAATGGGAAAAATCTTGAGGTTTTTATAGTAGGGATGGATGTTCAGAAAGATAGTTTTAGAGGTTCCTTCCTTTTTATTAAATTTCTAATAATAGATGGATATGAAAAGGCTTATTCTCTCATGTTTGGGTAGCAAGTTATGTCATCACATACATGTTATTTTATACCTAATTATGATTATTATCCTTCTAATGACGAGACCTTTATTATTGATCTTGAGAGGTCTAGTATACATACCTTGATATCAATGCCCTTTTCCTGTTGGAAAAATAAAAGACTTGATTTTATTCATTGAAAGGAGCATTTTTAAAATAACAAGTGCTTACAATATGATCCATTGGATCTAACTAAATGAGATAATATTAGCAAAAAAAAAATAGGGAGGGATTTCCATGAGGGTAATTCCCCCATGAGGAAAAGCTCCTCAGGCTCACAGGGCAAGGAAAGCCTGCTTTGATACCATGTTGGAAAAATAAAATACTTGATTTTATTCATTGAAAGGAGCCTTACTTAAATAGAAATTGCTTACAATCTGATCCATTGGATCATAACTAACTGAGCTAATCTTAGCCACATAAATTATCCTAGTAACAACTTAGGATATAATTTATTATTCTAACACCCCCCGTAAGTGGTACTAGAATATACTAACATTTCCTTCAAGAGTATATGATACCAATCCTTCTATTTTAATTCTAAATTCACTTATGTCCTACAATCATTAGATAGATATGTAATGATAACTTTTCTCATTTTTATATACAATGGCCTAGAGGGCTAGGGGTTTGGATTTTTCACATAGAGCTTAATCCATACCAATGTAGTCAAACATCTTGCTAGAATTGAAGTTCCAAAACTTAGGTCTAGTTGTTAAGGGTTAGACTGATTATTCTGACGGTAACAAGCACTTGACCTTCTCTACACTTTTTATGGGTCCTTTAGATGGAGTCTATCTTTGTGTGCTACTTTAGGATTTATTATTACCCCTTACATAGTCTTGTAGCTTTAGTTGCTTCATGAGTAGCAGAAGCTTTGGGTCCCTTCATTCTAGCTTTATTTTAGAACTTTGATAAAAAATTCATTTTCTACTAGGATTTTCTCAATATAGTGAATTTTTGGTATAACTTTGCTGACTAATAAGGGAACTCCTATTGGAATGAGTCAAGGATCCTATAAATATGGGCCTTTTCCATTGGGTATAAATTTTGAATATGTGTAAATATAGAGGCTTTTATAGTAGGGATGGATTTTAAGAAAGATATTTTTAGAGGAAAATCTACTTAAGACATTATGAAGACTAAAATAGATAATGTACAATATTTTATAGGCCTCATAACTTGGGTGGATATCGAAGTTCATTTCCCTTCCTGCTAATTTTCTAGTGATATGTGGATATGGAAAGGTTTATTACCTTATGCTTGGGTAGTGAGCGATGCCACCACATCCATGTTCCTTTATGCTTGATTATGGTGATTGTATTTTTAATCAATAGGTCATTATTATTGATCTTGAGAGTTCTAATATACATGCACTGACCTCAATGACCTTTTCCTTCAAGCATGTATGGTACAAATCCTTCTATTATGAGTCTAAAATCACTTGTCCTACAACCATTAAATACACATGTAATGATAATATTTTTTTCTTTTCTTTATATAAAATGACCCATAGGGCTAGTGGTTTAGATTTTTCACCTAACACCTATCCCATACTAGTTTAGTCGAACATCTTGCTAGAACCAAAGTCTCAAAACTCAATAACTTGACATTTCCTTCTATAGGCTAGGTATATTTTACCCCAAAGTTAGTAATCCCCTTCTTTCCTCATCAAATATTCTATGGGTAGGTCCTCCTCATATTTATAATAGTTTATTTTTTGAGGTCAATATCAATATTATATTCTCTTTGTTGAGCCTCCTGTGCTTGCCTAGTTCTCTAGTATCCTTTTGGATTTGGATCAAATATCTTATGATATAGCCTTTGGGTGGTACCAAAAGGTTAACCACTAAGTTAAGGTATTTTTTTGATCATCTTGCTTCCTTACCATTCAATCATCAGGTTGATTTTAATGTATTTGCTATAGCTTTTGATAAGATGGAGGTGAGATCAGGGGATCAATTAAGCAAATTTTGACCATCCTACCCCTACATATGAGGTTAGGTAAAAATTTTCTACTTTGATATGTGTGGGTAACTCTACCTCCTCCTTCTACTCTAATTAGATATGTTTTCATAGTGATTCTAGTTGTTGCCAATGCTTGGGTCCTTCCACCTTTGGCTTGGAAAATTTTGGGATGATTCAAGTGTCATCATTAGTGTCTATCAGAGGGTTTTAAGGGTAGTATGATATTAGCCTATTAACTTAATAGTAGGGTGTATTCAATTGCAACCAATGAATGTGATAATTTTGATATTGTATTCAATATTTATTATTGACAATACAAGTTTATAGTTGTATATTTTGAGACAATGAATAACACATAAATATCTATGAAACTAATGAACAATGTCTCTAAGCATATGCTAGAAACATTTACATTGTATTACTTTGATTACATTATGCTTCACATAATGAGTGACAAGGAGTAAACTAACCATTTAATAATGGTGCTAGAAGTTCTTTATGATTAAAACCTTTAGGATAATTTTATCAAGTGCATATTTTGATAGATAAAAAAATTCTTAGGGAATATGATCTTTATAGAAGGAAGTATCATATATTCATATATAAAATGCATCTCATTATTGAATGTTTGGATGTTGAAATCCTCTAGAAGTTTCATACATTATAAGAGATGAAAAATTTAATGGATGGATAAAGATAAATTATCATTTTGAATCTAAAGAAAATTCTCATGACCTCTATACAATGAAATAGAATACTTATGAGAAATAAATCAAACTCATTTCAATTCCATATAACAAATGGAAGAAGAACTCTGCTAGGGTTTGATGAGGAAAAACTACTCTACTAGGGTTTTATGAAGAAAAACTGCTCTACGGGGATGGCAGCAACTTTCGAAGGATGTCTAAAAATAGGAGGAATGGCGTGATGGCTTCAGGTTCGACATGGAGAGTGCATGCTTGTGATATTTTTTCATCTAAAAATTACTGGAAGGAACAGGATTTTCTAGTGCATGTCAGGAACCGCTTGTTAAATTACAATGGATGTTTGGAATGATGTGAAGCCAGGCCAGTTCTAGTGGTTCAACCAGACTCGGTGGTGGAAGATGTGGAGTATCTACCCAAACATACCCTTATTGGTAAATTTTTGGGCATCCAAATTTCTCTCCCCTTTGTGAAGGCTTGGGTTAGGAAGACTTGGAATCCTAAAGGTGATATGGAGGTGATGTTGAGTGCGAAAAACTATTTTATGGTGGTTTTCTATTGTATTACAGATCGTAACAAAGCATTTGAAGGGGGTCCTTATTTATATAATCAGGTGGGACTCTTTCTTAAACCCTAGCATGTGGTTTTCAACCCATCAGAGGAGCGGTCATTGCGGGTTCCAGTATGGGTGTGGCTTCCATGGATCCCATTGGAATTTTGGAGAACTAATATCTTGCATAAGATTGCCCTTCTACTTGGGAAGTTGGTTGGACCGTCACAACAGACAATGGATAAAAAGGTAATCTATGTTGCTTGTATTTGTGTTGAAATTGAATTAAATAATCTTATTCCAGATTCTATTGAAATACAATTTGGATCAACTACATGGGTTCAAAAACATGACTATGAAGCTCTTCCATTTTGTTGTCGTATTTACCATGAATATGGCCACCTCCAAAGAAAATGCCCTAAGTTTGTCTCACCTATGGCTTCAAATCCTGGGCCCTCTCGATTTGGAAAAAATTTGGATAAAGAAAAAGCCTCGATAAAGGAAGGGGAATGGGATAAGGAAGGTTTTGTTTCGGTAAAATCCTGAAATAGAGGACGAAGGGCAAACAAAGACCTTGAGGATAGCCAGCCAGATGCTCTACTCAACCATTTTGAAATATTAAATTATCTTCATCAGTGCATGGAGATACCTGAAATGTCACTACTTGATGCAAATATAACAATGCCAAATCAGATGTCTCTTCTTAAGGAATAACTTAAGGAATCAGATCTAGGGGGTTTAAATGAAGAAAAAAGAGCTTTGGATCTAAGTATAGGGGACATGGTAGGGTCTAGCCCTATAAGGGAAACTATTTTGGAAAGTGGTACAAATTTAGTTATGCTCTCTCCTACTCAGGCACTGATGCAGTCATCCTTGGACTGTAAAACTCCTATAGTGTTGGGATTGCAACAAAAAATAATTAAAAAATGTTTTTTAGATAAGAATATGAAGATGGGTCAGAAGAAGGACCAGAACAAAATTAATTTAATGGGGGAGAATTTGGTGGATTCAGGCTTGGTGAGAACATTGGACTCTCATTTTTATAACCCCCAAAATTTATTATCCTCTCATGGAATGTAAGGGGGTTGAACAGCATTCCCAGACAAAAAGTTGTTCGTTATTTGGTTCATGTGTATTCTCCGAATGTGGTATTTATTTAGAAGACTAAATTGGCTATTAATAGTATGTTCAATATTACTCCCAAGTTGTCGAGAAGGGGGCAATGTCAGTGTATTGGTGCATGTGGATATGTTGGTGGCATCGTTTATTTATAGGATCCAGTTAAGATATCCCCTCTTATTTGGATTTCCAACAGATGGTCTATTTCAATGGTCGGACATGATAATGAATCTGGTGAAATAATCCTACTTTAAAATGTGTATGATCATGTTGATTACAATGGTAAAGTGAATTTTTGGAAGCACATTTGCTTTGTGAGAAGTTTGGTTCCCCTGTACCCATGGATTTTGGCTGGAGATTTCAACTCTATCACTTGCCTAGAGGAGAAACATGGTGGGGTGGACCATCTCAAGCCTTTTTCTTCTGTCTTCAGTGCTCATATCCATGCCCTAAACTTGGTTGACATCAATATAGATAATGGGATATTTACTTGGCACAATAGAAGGTGTGGGGAAGCTTCCATATCAAAGAGACTGGATAGGTTTTTGATATCTAGTTATTGGATGGGTAATAATAGAGGTGCTAGTTCTATGATTTTGGAGGGTAGGGGATCTGATCATTGGCCTATCAAACTCTTTGCTTTGGAGTTAAGGCTAAAAAAGAATCCCTCCTTTAAGTTTCAACTTATGTGAATTCATGATCCTAAGCTTCATTATTTCATGCGAGGCTAATGGACCACTGGCAAACCTCCTCATGGCACTACTATGTATTCCTTTATGAAGCGACTACAATTTGTAAAACATAAATTGAAGAGATGGAATAGACTGAATTTTGGGAATCTTTCCTTGGCTAAGCTGGCAACTCTTAGGAGGATGGAAGAAGATTCAAGGAATATTAGAGATCAGGTATTCACGAAGGAGCTTCTTTTTGAGGAATTTAAGGCTGCGAAAGACCTTGCTAAATGGGAACTAAGGGAAGAATTTTTTTGGAAATAAAAAGCTTGAGTAGATTGGCTTCAGGAAGGGGATAGGAACACAATCTTATTTTATAACTCATTTAAGACTCACCGTAATGGTAACCTGATTACCTCTATTGTGAATTCTTAGGGTGCCCTACTCTCTTCTTTTAGGGATATTTCAGAAGATACTAAGAGGTATTTTTCCTCTCTCTTCAAGGACTCCCTATCAGATGATGAGAATGAAAAGCTTATTCTAAATTGTGTTCCAATGATTGTTTCTAGAGAGATGAATGACCACTTGATGGGTCCAATTTCCCTTGAGAAGTTAGAAAATGTTGTATTCAAGATGAAAAAAGGAAAAGCCCTAGGCCCAAATGGATTCCCGATTGATTTTTATCATGATTTTTGGTATTTAATCAAATTTTATCTTTTGGAGGTGGTCCATGAGTCCTAAAAGAACAAACGGATGCTAAGGGCCCTAAATTCTGCCTTTGTGGTGCTTATACCCAAAAAAGAGGGAGTAAATTCCTTGGATATGTTCAGGCCTATTGCTATCTGCAATGTTGTGTATAATATCATCACAAAAATTATTTTTTAGAGGCTAAAGATATGGTTGAGAAAAATCATCTCTAAGGAGCAAGGAGGGTTTGTTGTTGGCCGACAAATCTTGTATGGGGTTTTTATTGCTACATAATCTATTCACTCGATGGAAACTTCTAAGGAGAAAACTATGTTCATTAAGTTGGACATGGCCAAAGCCTATGATCGGGTCAGATGGTCCTTTCTTCAGAAATTTCTTGCTACTTTTGGATTTGAGGAGGAATAGATTAGATGGGTGATGAGCTATGTTTCTTATTCCTCATTCTCTGTTCTTGTTAATAATGAGCCATCAAAGTTATTTGAGGCCTCAAGGGGATTGAGGCAAGGAGATCCTTTATCTCCTTATTTGTTTATCATTATGGTGGAATGGTTGGGAATATTGCTCAAGTCTCAAGTCGTGGAGGATCTCATTCAGGGGTGGAAGTGGGATAGTAGTTTGCCACTTCTTTCCCACATTCAATTTGTTGATGATACTAATTTTTTGGGAGTTGCCACTATTGGGAAAGCTGGAAATATTAGACAGTCTCTTGACATATATCTTGGTGCTTATGGATAGTTTATTAATGAGGACAAGTCTTCTATTTTCTTCTTCAATACCCCTCCTCTTATTCAAGCTAGGATTGCTCGCATTCTAATATTCCAGGTTGGGACTCCCCCCTTCATTTATCTTGGTATTCCAATTTCATCTCACCCTCTACCTAGATATTCTTGGTAGTCTATGCTTTATAAGTTTATAATGAAGGTGAATCACTAGACTTTCAAATGGCTATCCACTGCAGGTAGAGTGTTGCTTTTAAAATTTGTTGTTCAAACTTTAGCCATTTATAGATGTTTTGTAAAAATAGGTCCCTCTCACTTCATCAAGGACATGGATGCTTTGTCAAGACAATTTTTATGGTCTAGAAAACTTGATCAAAATAAATGGAGTTTGGTTAGGTGGGATTCCATATGTATGCCGATGCAAGAGGAAGGCCTTGGGTTATGACAAACAACTCTTTTTGAGTAGGATTTGGCTGCAAAAATTTATTGGAGACGGTGTACCTCTCAAGATCAGATTTGGGCTGAAATATTATCTTGTAAATACTTGAGAGGTATTTCTAAGGTTGAAATCCCTAGAGTCAGCTTGGTTGGGAAAGGTTTACTTATCTTGGACACTCTGAAAAGATGATCTAATTTAATCAAGCAGGGTTTGTTCTGGATTTGCAATCAGGGATAAAATGCTCTTTTTTGGGAGGATTCTTGGGATGCCCACCCTCCTATATTGAATAAATATCCTATATTACGTTCCCTAAGTATTTTTTTCTTAGAAGTAGGCTAGTCTCATGTGGAGGACTTTAAAAAAATATAGTCTTTTGGAAATATGGAGATATACAGATGGAAAGATCTGCAAGAATGGCCCCAAGGGGGACTGGCCAAGGACAGAGAGGTTCTTGCTCTTATTATTATAGTGAGGCCTTATTCTTCATTGAGGGGTAAAGATATTTTGGCTTGGAACCTTGATTCTAAGGGAACCTACTCGATAGCCTATGGTTATCAGGTTCTTGATAAGAAAAAGTATGGGAGTCTTCGTTTCACTTGGTGGAAAAAGGTGTGGAAAAAATTTTCCTAGCAAAAATGTAACTTCTTTCTCTGGTTGGTAGCTCATAATAAATTCCTCACTTGGGATAATGTGTGAAAGAGAGGATTTCAGGGTCCCTATTTTTGTGTCCTTTGTAGGAAGAATGAGGATGACTCTTCTCATTTATTTTTCTAATGCTCCTTTTCCAGAGATATTTGGTACCATTGGTGGAGTGTCTGGAACCATCCATGTTTTCATGTACTATCCCTGGTGGAGTTTTAGAGTAGTCTGGGAAGACCTCTGGCCAAGGCCCCCTTCCTTTAGGTGGCTTGGAATTTGGGCCCTTCTTGCATCATCTTGTAAATTTGGCTTTGTTGAGTGGTATTTTCACCCAGTTGTGAAAGTACACTCTCCTTTAGTATTTGGGCTCCAAATCCCCTCTTGCAAAGAATTTAAACAAACAAATTCTCCAAGGTCTCTGCTATATTAGCATTTACATGTGTGTATTAATAATCCCAAATAAAGATATTCAATTTAAATTCTTGGAACCTTAGTGATTGCAAGCAACTATAAACAAGGGGCAATGTTAATTTATTTCACCATGAATCTTTAGTGATTGTCCATTGTTTTTTTTTTTTTTTGAATTTTGAAATTTTTTAAATGTTTATTTTAATGTTTAAAAATAAGTTAAAATTTTTGGAAACAATAAAATGCAAAAAAATGAAAATGAAATGCAGAAACTGAAAATGAAATGCAGAAACTAAAAATAAAACGCATTCAGTATGATGCTATCATATTTCGACAAAACCGAAGATGTGAGGTCTCCGTACATGCAACCTAACCTATTGGACTTGCAAAACAAGCACAATCCCCATAGACTAAGTGCTGGTTCCTAGGGTATGAAATAAAATTCAGATTTCAAATATTCACCTAATGTAACCCACAAAAAATGGCATTAACATTATCTATAAATTTGAAATCTGAAAAATGAAAGAATAAACATTAAATCCATAGCATGCAAAGAAAATCTCCTTCTTTCTTGACCACAAGATGCAAATTTTTGAAGACTTCTGCATTAAAAATATGTCATTTTACAATAGCAAAATTTTTGGTTTTCCCAAACCAGTTTATGGAATAAAAAACAACTCAAACAGGTCCAGAATGGCCTTCTCGCCTTCAACTCTGCAACTCTGCTTGCAGCGGTTTCCAACCCCCATCCATGAAGAAGAAAAACTAGTCTACGAAAGAAAAACATCCCAACTAGGTCCAGAATGGCTATCTTGCCTTCAAATCTGCAACGATACTTGCAGCAGTTTTCCACCACTAAAATGTTGTCCACTCCTTGCTAATGTTGGGGTGGACCCTCATTTGGCACAAGTTTCAAATCATCCACTTGAGCTTGGAGACAATGGGTATACATAGAAATTTTGGGACAATTCCTTTAATTATGCTCCTTTGTATTATGCAATCTACACCCCTTTTCCCATGCAAAATCAAAAATATTAAGAATGGAACTAGAAATACTTGGTCCTGCAGAAGTATCTATCTGATTAGCAATAGGGGAAGTCACACCCCCATTGTTTGGCTTCGTATTCCACTGTCTCCCTCTATTGTTGAAATTTTGATTTGGGTGAGGGGCATGGGATTCATACTTTTGTTTTTGAACCAAATCATTACTCAATTTGTGAACTGTCTTTTTGAGCTCTTCAACCTCTGAATAAATCTCTTTTGGTTGAGCTATGTTATTGCTAGTTCCAATAGGATTTGCGTAATTGGTGAGATCTTGACTTAACATTTGAGTTGGATTTTGAGCCACTTGATTTGTGTAGGGATTCACACTTTGAATTAGAATTGGATTGGGTGCATAAGCAATTTTTGATGAATATGGTTGTTGATAAGGCCAAGCATTTATGCCTGATACTTGTGGTGCCATGATCTGATTCATCATAGGAGCTTGACCATATGGACCATATTGTCCTACCATAGGCATATGGGAAAACCCATAACCCTATGGTGTCATTTGTTGTTCAATGGTCATAGCTTCATTGTAGGCTAGAGCAAGCATGGTAACTTGAGGATTTTGCCTTGCAAACATTGTCGTCATAGGATCCAATGCCCCAAAATATATTTGCAAAGCTACTACGGGATCAATGGCAAAATGCCGAATTTCTCTATTATAGCACTTCTGAAATCTCTGATTAAAAGTTTGGATTGGCTCACGCTGGCCTCTTTTGCATGTAATGAACTGATTATAGATGATCGTGGGATCTAATGGTGACCTGAATTGGTTGACAAAAGCATTCTCCATTTACGTCCATGACATAATGGAACCAGTAGGTAAGCAAATATACCATTCGTAGGCCACTGGGTCTAGAATCATGGGGAAGAGTCTACAAGCCACATATTCATGTTGAACTTGCAATCTTATCAAAACATCCCTATAGGCCTAAATATGTTCTTTTGCGGTCCTTGGGCCATTCGGTTTGTATTCGGGCAAAAATATCTCTATATTCTTAGGGATCTCGTGAATATCCCCTACAATATTCAAAGGAATGTTATTGGCTCCGTACCAAGGAGGTGGTGGAGGTTGGGCCATTTGATTCAAAATCGATGATGATAACCCTACAAGAACCTGACAAAACTCTCAGTACCTCAAAGAAAACCTGCGACACACAGAAAATCCTACAATTAATGAAATTCAAAGAATAACTTCAAAATCAATTTGTTAGTCATGAAAGAAGGAACCTTGACAAAGCAGTATTCTAAAAATGTAAATTAGTTTTTGATTCACCAGATCACATATGCACAAGTGAAGAGCATACTCCTAGTGTTGTAGGCTTTCTGATTCACAAGATCGCATTATGCGCAGGTGAAGAGCATAATACCGACAATAAATACATTTTTAGAAAAAATAATTTCTTACAAATAAGCATGAAATGACTAGCAAATATCAAACATGTAATGTATGAATAATCATGTTAGCATCAACCAAGACGTGTACCCATTAAAATCGAATGAAAGTAATTGCATGAAGACAACCTCGTTAGTCAGTACTTTAATTTTTTTTTTTTTAAAGTCAAATCAAAACACATTATTCCTGTATGTACAATCAAAAAGTGTTAGAACAATGCATAGCAATTCATGTCCTCCTTTTAACACTACAAGGTTGTATTGTTAAAAGAGGGCTAAATATAATAACCAATAGGGCATGAAATATTCAAAATTTAAATCCCTATAGCATTTAAATCACTCTAAAATAAAACAATTCAGGTCCTCCTTCTAGTGCCAATCTGTTGAGTGGTATTTTCACCCAGTTGTGAAAGTACACTCTCCTTTAGGATTTGGGTTCCAAATCCCCTCTTGCAAAGAAGTGAAATAAACCAACATTGCCCCTTGTTTACAGTTACTTGCAATCACTAAGGTGTTCCAAGCATTTAAATTGAATATCTTTATTTGAGATTACTAATACACATATGCAAATGCTAATACAGCAAAGACCTTGGAGAAGTTGTTTATTTAACTTCTTTGCAAGAGGGGATTTGGAACCCAAATCCTAAAGGAGAGTGTACTTTCACAACTGGGTGAAAATACCACTCAACAGGATTGAACAAAACCGATGCATATTTTAGGGCAGTTATTTGGCTATTCAATAGATCTGGCAAAGGATCATGTATATGGTTCAGGAAACCATCCATAGCAAATGTGATGTGGACCCTCTTTTGGATTCTAGGGAGGAGAAGGTACAGCAAGCCCTTGGTCTCTTTGGGGATGGTGTGAACTCTTCTATCCCTAGTAGGGTTTCGTAACTCAGCAAGAAGGTTAGGAAAGATGGTAGGTGGAGGCCACCCCCTAGAGGAGTTTTAAAAATTAATACTGATGGATCATCCAGCGGTAATCCTGGACATACTAGCATTTGCGGTGTTGGGAGAGATTCTATTGGTGGTGTCAGTTTTTTATTTTCCATTTATAAATGTGTTCACTCCAATAATTTTATGGAAGCTCTTGCAATTATTGAGGCCTTGTGAACAAGGTTTTCTCTTGGTTGGCATAGGATTATCTGTGAGTCTGACTCTCAATTTGTGGTTAATATTTTAAACAATAAAATGGTGGAGGAATTTAATTGGCAGTTGGCCTCTATAGCCATTCAGATTCTCAGAATGAGTGAAGAGTTCGAATTTATATCCTTTGTACACATTCCAAGGGAATGGAATGTGGTTGTTGATTACCTGGCCAAAAGGGCTTCTAAGCTGCTGGATCCTTGGAGTATCAATAATTGGAAGATTCTTTCTTCTGGGGACTCTCAACACCAATGGGAGTTGATCCACAAGGATGTACAGACTTAATGTGGTTTATTCTTTTTGTCTTTTTTGGGTTTCATTCTAGTCTAGCGGTTTTAGCCTGTTTGGTTGTTTATTTGAGTCCTGATTGGAAGCTCAGTTGTACTCTATAATCCAGACTTTTTATTGATAAAATTTTACCCCTTTATTTAAAAAAAAAGAAATAGAATAATCATGATATGCACTAATACATCCCAAGAAATAGTAAGCATGGTGTTGATGCAAAAATAATATTTCATACCATTAGAGTCAAGATATGTATTACCTAGTACTTGATTTATAATTAGATGTAATAGTCGTAACCCTATAAATTTTGAGATACAATTTCCTTATAAATCTATTCTAGCTAAATATAACCCACCAAAGTGTGGAATATTTTTCAATCAAACTATTGTAAACACTCAATAAAAATATTTGATGGTATTTTTTATATTTTTGGCATATATCCTACATAAAATTAAAAGGACGATAAGTAGTAAATGATCTAAGAATACAATTTAAGATAAAATTTTGAAAGGTATGGTTTAATTTAAAAGGTTCTTAATGAGATATGAAATAGATAACACTTTAAAAAGCACATATACTTTTAATATTTTAGATTTCCTTTTATCCAAACTAAAATCAAACAAGAAGTATTCATAAAAAACAAAAGTATTTAATATAAAGAGATAGTTCAAGTATATTTTTAGCATTGATAACCAAACAAAAAATTATATTCTTGTAGTGCATATTCTATTCAAAATTATTTTTTTCTTTAAATAATTCTAAAACACAATAAAAAATTAGTGTTGAAGGGTTATATTGAAGAGATTAATTGATAGAATTTGATAAAGAAATGTATGAGCAACTAGCTTTTATTTCAAGGTTGATATCCAAATAAAAACATTTATATAAAGAAATCTAAAATTTGAATTATTTTACAAGATAATTAGATTGATAATGCCATTATATGTGAGTAGTTGATGCCTGACCTCTAAAAAAAATTATACAAAATTAAGTACATAAAATTGAAAATAAATAATTTTAATAATAAAATATAAAAATCTTAAAATATAAACGTTAATAAACAGATACTTCTAAAAATATATAGATCTAGATAATGTAAAAAAATAAATAAACATTAAGAATAAACAATTTGAGTTTAAAAAAAAAAAAAAAAAAAATCTGAAAAACTAACCCGTTTGTCAAAAGCGCTTCCACGACGGTTGAAATCCTTCCTTAAAAAACATAACCATGAATAACGTTATCAAATTCAACGGCTTTGACCCATGGACTAGCCACCCCGAAAGAGCATCCTGGAAAAAAAATAAAAGTTTGTGTTCTATATATTTGTATCCATATGCGATCTCGACTAGGGGTTGGCTAGTACGCGCAAATACGCCTACGCGGTAACGATTGTCTTTTTCCCCTCCCTTTTTCCCCTCCCTATACGGACAGGTATCTGGTCATTCCTGGGTGCAGGCCGTAAGTGCTGAGTAGAAGCATTATAAATTACATACACGTCTGCTCTTCAACTCACGCACTTCTCTCGTTTGTTCACTTAGCTGTCCACCACATTTGTTTTGGCTTTCTGTTTTCATCGAACGCCTGCAACACATACTTGGAAGAAGTGAAGCAGAAGCACAAGATGAAGCATTCCAATTCTTCTATGTTGATGTTGGTGAGAATAATGGCTATGCTTCTCCTTCTTGATGCTGCGGATCCTGACTTGCTAACTGATTTGATCCTCCTGCCAACACTGACATAAACAAGCTAGACGGAAACTTCTTCACATTTACAGGCTTTCGGGAAGTGGGATGTCCATCTGGTAACTCCACGTTCAAAGCCACCAAAGCTAGCGTGGTGGAATTCCCAGGGTTGTCAGGACTGGGGGTGTCCTACGCTCTCCTTCAATTCCAGGCTGGTGGTGTTAACCCTCCTCACACACATCCACGTGGGAGCGAACTCATATTTGTGATGGATGGATCGCTCACCGTGGCGTTTGTGGACACCACCAATAAGATCTTCAAACAGACACTGTACAAGGGTGACGTTGTCATCTTCTTCAAGGGGCTGGTGCACTACCAGATCAATCCCGACAGCGACAAATCTGCTCTCGCTCTCTCTGCGTTCGGAATTGTTAATCCAGGAACGGTCTCGCTACCTTCCGCACTATTCGGTTCAGGAATATCTGATCTTGTTCTTGCCAAGTCTTTTAAGATCTCTACCCAAGCCTTGGCCGAGCTCAAGGCAGCCTTTTAATAAGATACTATAAACGATCGTCCAGCGCTAGGGCTACCTACTTTAGGTTGGTCTTCATCTTTGATGGCCATTTCAATAATCTCCACTATTCATTTCCATTGAAATATTTTCTTATCATTGCTTCTTCTTCTTGTATGTATCATCCCCTGGTGGAAGGAAATTCAAATTGATATTCATCGTGCAAGTTATGCATGAAGGACATTCACGGTGGCACGCTATATAGTCTGCTTTGTCCAACACTATGGAATTGGTGTTAACACTCATTTAAATCACCTACTCTATCGGATTGTATAACATATCTAGAAAGATCGTCGTCGAATTATGCACTTCTGCATTGTTCAGCATTGGTGGACCAAGATGACCAATTTCATTTTTCTCTTGTGCATTTATGAGCTTTAGCTGCTTTCCCGTCCCTAACACAAACAACATAGGATTTTTTTTTTTCCCGTCCCTAACACAAACAACATAGGAATTTTTTTTTTTATATATGATTGTGTAATATCTCAAAAGCGCACAACTTGTTTAAGAATGGGTATCATTTCAAAAACACATACATTTGAACTGATTTAGGATGTCTATCACAGTTGTATGTTATGGTGCCCTCTTGAGTCTTATGGTTAAAATTTAATATTTTAAAAATATTATACTTGTGTCGAGGAAGTATCATTAATGTTCGTATTCTAGCTTTCACACCAAAGTACCTAATGATTTAGGTTAAGGAATAATAAAGAGAGGTCAAAGAATAACAAACTATAATTAGATACATAAGGGATTGGTTTAGGATAGATAATACCAATGAACTTTTTCTTGAGCTAATAAATTGTGGAGACGAGATAAAAGCACATTTTATTTTATTTTTTTATTTTTATTTTTTTATTATATAACAGAGTTAGAGTCACTAGTTTTAGCAAATGGTCAGCATAGGGTTCAAACCACAAGGACTGCTCCTAACAAATTTATCCGTCTCATTTTTTTGACCCGATGTGAGATGGGAACCACCGGTTGCTCAGGGTTCGTACCATCAACGTTGATCTAGCGCGCACTCAAAGAATTCAAAGCAGACTATTACCTTTGCAAAGGGTTGGCTTTCCACAAGGTTTGAACCTACGTCTCTTCTTGGTAGGTGCCCAACCACAACTACACTTACCAATCCACCTAGCCCTTGGGGGTGATAAAAGCACATTTTATTTTTATTTAATTCCTCCATGCACTTTCATTTGTGTATTTGTTCCTCCATGCACTTCCAATTGTGTATTTGTTCTTCCACCTCTTCTAAGCTAGTGTTTAGATTTTTTTTGTTTATTTTAAATGACCAAAAACCTTCTTGTTGTAAACCTTTACATTTTTCTTAATATTTTTCAGCTTTTGAGGGACTTGGAATATTTTGGATCCTTTAATATCAATGTTCTACCATTTTTAAATCTTTTCATATCAAGAAGGATGTGACATCCATATTAACTCATATCTAAGGGGACTACCTTTAACTCTTATCCCTTACAACACTTCTAAAAGTAGTGGTCAATGATCAAAGATAATCTTCAGGAGGGTTTTGAGAAAATAAGTATCATAGTGAGTTAACCAATGATGGGATGCTAATACTCTATCAAATATATTATGAATGCATTTGCTTCCATACCTCCTATTAGACCAGGTGTATTTAGCATATTTTAGATCCAAATTCATCAATTTACACTTAAAGATAAAATCATTAAATATCTCCATTCTATTAAAATAACCAAACTACCTCCCTTCTTTTCACTAGGATACAAGGGTGTGCTAATATTATCAAAAGCTATCCATAGATATTGAGACACCTCATGAACATTACTACGGATATCACAAACCCTTTTTATTCCACCCCTAGTGTTTGGGCCATAAACATTGGAAATAACACAAGAAAAGTTTATAATTTTACAAATCAAGAGCATAGACATGCACCATTTATTTCATTGAATACATTGAGCATCAAATATTCTAGGGTCCCAAATATTCCATACACCTCTAGAGTATTCCATCATGGAACTTCCCACCATATTCATTTTTTTCAAAATAACATTTTTAATTGATTAAAATTTTAGTTCATCAATATTAGTCTCTTGAATAATCGGGTTTATATTATTTTCTTATCTCATGAAGTACTCTATGTTTTGCAAGGGTATTCATACCCCTAATGTTCCAAGATAAAATTCATTTCTATGATTTTGGAGGGTTCTTCCCCCACCCAAATCTAAAACTTTCTAGGTACCATCTACAACTTGTTTTGCTACCTATCTAGATCTAACCACTCTAGTTTTTGCCATCCTCTAGACACATAAGAGCCCACATTCACTCTTTTCTTGGTATGCTTTAAAAGAGTCAATAATTTCAAATTATCTTTAGATTTTTCATACCATATCCTCTAAATACTACCACTCCTCTTTATATTTTTCCTCTTATGGTTTATTCTTAAATATTTCTCCATTCTAATTTTTCCTCTTCTAGTGAGGTGTCTCCCCTAGAGAACTCTCATCCTTATTATCAGATTTCTTTGACTGATACTTGAACATATTTTTCTAGTTAGTTTCCTTTTCTTGCATGTCATAAGATACTTCAACAATTGGATTATGATGACTTATAAAGAAGTTTTGGTTCACGAATTTTGTTTTGTCATAAGATGGTTCCTAGATTTAAAATTTTTCTTTTCAATGATAAAAGGGTTTTGATCTATAATTTTTTCCTAAATAACTTCTTCCAAAATTTCCTATTTCTCTACCATCTAGGTCTTTGAGTCTTCAGCAAGGATTTCTTGGACATCAACCTTATTTGATTGTCTCCCACTTATTTGGATCTCAAATCGGAAGCATATTTTCTTTGTCAAACTTTTTAAGGGTTGCTCTCCTTCTTCCTATTAGGCCATAATTTTCTTGAATACCTTAGTTTCTTGCAAGAATCACATCTCGAGGGACTATTCTCATATTTGATAGACTACATCCAACTTCCATGTTTAGAAATGAGTTCTATTGAGCTAGGGAGTTCCTTCTCTAAGTTGGCATTCACACATATCCTAGCATACACCAACCTCAATGTTTCCAATGTTGCAATATCGATTGTAACCAAACTACCAACCTATTTAGAAATACCTATCAACACTTCCTCATGCAAAAACTAAAAGGCTAAACCTGACAATATAACACAAATAAGAGCTTGATGAATGCTATTTATTTTGATCAAAGTTGAGCATTCATTTTTATAAAATTAAATCTTGACATAAAAACCTCGTGGACCACTACATAAGAGATGATTTGCATCCTCTTCATAGTTTAGTTTGATCATGAAGAACCCTTTAGGCAACACCACTATCTCCATGTACCCTAAGGGGTGCAATTTCATTAAAGTATATTTTCTTATAGTGTCCAAATATAGTCAAGCATCGATTTTCAAAGCAGTGGTCGGTCTCATTGGAGACTTTGTTTCTTTTGACAAAGTTTTTCTTTCATCTTATTGAAGGTAATATGTCTGTATGTGTGTTATGGTGGTCGTAGAAAGGAATATACCTTCTTCGATCGAACGCATCTCTCACGTGGGGCCGTGGAAGCAAGTAGTGATATATGAAAATAAACCATAAGCCTGTAAGCTATGTAGTATGGGAGGACATCACCAGAATATTTATCCTCAACTTGTAGGGTAGAAGGATCAGAAGGTGCACGATGGCCAAAAAACCCAGGAGGCATGGGAGGGTCAGCAAGGGGGTCAGAAGCCATTTTAGGAGGCCAAGGATAAGTTGGCCCCAAACCACACTCCCTTTAAGAGAATGAAATTATTGTAGAAGAAGTAAATGGGGTCTTACAAAGGCAAGGAGATATTTAACTCAGGGTATTAGAACTTGTTGAAATACCCAACTTTGAAGAGGAAGGCATCTATTGCCAAGAAGTGATCGTCCTAAATTTTCTCCCTTGGTAATGGAGAGGGACCTTCTCGTTTTGATCCCTCTAGTATCAGGGTGGAGTTACCTCTGTGAAACTCTTTTGAATGTCTTGAGGAAGGATGGTTAAGTGAAGGTAAGATGTGGGAGGTGAATCTTTCCTCTCCAATGTCAGTCTCGGTAATTAATTTAAAGTCTTCAATGTTTAGGGATGTTGGCCCAAAATCCCCTTTGTCAAAATGTGGTACCTCTAGCATAGGTGAGATGCAAAGCCTAGTATCTCCGAATTTAGCAATGGAGAGGTGATATCCCAGACCCAAGACAAGAAGTCAACGTAAGAAACTAGACCTCAAAGTTTCTAGGAAGCATGGTCAACCTCTGGGTAAGGTGGGCAAAAAGAGGTTTATGGAAATTATGGGGTCCAAAAATAAGGAAACATTGCTCTCCATAAGTGAAGGATATGATGAATGACTTTTGAAGATGAATGAGTTGATGGCATCCCCATCGGGGGGGTGGGTAAGAAATTGTCCTTCTAATTCTAATGAAAATCTACTCTTTGAATGTTAGAGGACTTAATAACTCCTCTAAGCATTGGATTTTTGTATCCTTTCGAAAGGATAATGATTCGTATATCCTTTGTATCCATGAATCTAGGTTGGATGCTTCTTCTTGGTAGGTTGTACATAATACAATATGGAAAGGTGTTGGTTTTATGGCCAGTGAATCAATGGGTTCTTCTAGGGGTCTCATTTTGTTTTGGAATCCTTCTAGGTTGGATGGGCGTATTATCTTCTCATCGAACAGAGTTATAAATGTTTTATTCTAGTGTAAGTTAACCAATAGGAGATGGGTTTTGTATAATATGTGCCCTGAATGTGTATATGGATAGGAGAAAATTTTGGGCACCGTTATTGAAGATGTGTAAGACCTTGCAGTACAAGGATTGGATTGTGGTGGGTGATTTTATTTCCCCCTTGTATCCCTTAAAGAAAAAAGGAGGTAACCCAATGAATGACAAAAGTATTCAGGAATTCACTGATTTTGTTTTTTATGCAAAGCTTCAAGATTTTAACCTCAAGGGAGCCAGGTATACTTGGTGTAATAGGCGCTCAGGTGACAGACTAATTTTGAGCTATTTGGATAGAATCCTTATCTCTGCTCATAGGATGAATATGTTTAGGTATGCTTGCTTGACGAATCTTTTGACAATTGGCTCTAATCACAATCCAATCTGGTTGGAATTTCTTAATAATTTTTTGTTCCTCCCATACCATTTTCGGTTTGAAGGCATGTGGTGTTCCCACCCTAATTTTGAATCTTGTTTTTTGGAATGGTGACAAGAGGATATAGAGGGTTTTGGTTTGCTAAAGCTAACCAATAAGTTAAGGAGGTTTAGGATCTATCTCAAAATATGGAATAAGTCCTCGTTTGGGAATATCTTTAGAGAAAAGGAGAGACTAAAATCCCTAATTAATCATATGGAGGCTACAATGGATACTGGGGACTATTATAAAGAACTACTGAAAGAGGAACATTGTGTTCTTATAGAATACCATGATAGGTAAGCTCAAGAGGAATTGTTTTAGAAATAGAAGTTGAGGGAATTGTGGCTCAAGGAAGGGGATCAAAATTCCTGCTTCTTCCATGCTTCCACTCTTATGAGGAGAGGTCGTAATAGAATCACTAAGATAGCCAGAGGTGATGGAAGAGTGGTGTCAAGAAATTGTGAAGTAAGGGAGGAGGTAGTTGATTTCTTTAGTAATTTACTGTTTTCATAGCCTAACCATGATTTATCCGTTGAGGAGATAATTCTTGATGTTATTCCAAGGCTGGTATCTGAAGAGTGGAATAGGTGGTTATTAACCACATTTTCAGATGAAGATATTTTTGATGTAGTTAAGGGGATGGATCCTCTCTAGGCATCAGGGATCATATGGCTTCCCTCCAATATTTTTTTAGATTTGTTGGCACATATGTGGGGGGGATGTGTGTGAAGCTATGAGGAACATCTAAAGGAACAAGTTTATTCCAAAGGTGGTGAATGCGACCTTTATTATTCTCATTCCTAAGAAATATTCAGCTTCTACTTTCAATGACTTTAGACCGATAAGCCTCTGAAATACAATGTATAATATTTTCTCAAAAACTATTTCTAACAGGCTCAAGATTATACTCCTGGAAATTATTTATGAATCTCAAAGTGCCTTTGTCCCATGTAGGAAAATTCTATATGGTGCAATGGTCATTCATGAGTTATTGCACTCGATGTAAAAAAGCAAAAGATCTATTTTTTTCTTAAAGTTGGACATTAATAAAGCTTATGACCGGGTTTATTGGTCATTTTTAATAAAGGTTTTGAGGAAGTTCAACTTTAGTGATGAATGGATCAGTCTAATACAGAATTGCTTCTCGACTACCTAGTTTTTGATGCTCATCATTGCGTCCCCAATAGTTTTTTCATTCTCATTGGGGACTGAGACAAGGAGACCCGTTGTCACCCTTTTTTTCATTATAGTTGTAGAGGCTTTGGGTAGAGCTTTCAATAGATGTCAGAATACTTTGGGTATGAGGCCTGCGACCACTTAAGATCATATTTCTCATATTCATTTCACGGATGACACTCTTATCTCTTGTGTCGCTACGATGGAGGCAACTGAGGAAGTAAAATCTATTCTGGACTGTTATGAAAGGCTTGTGGGTCAGCAGATAAGTCTTTCCAAGAGTATATTGTTTTTCATTAATTCTTCAATGGCAATTCAGAGGGATATTGCTGAAGTTTTGACTGTCACACTACTTCCTTCACATCATATTATCTAGAATTACCTTTTTTTGTGAGGAGAGAAAAGTTTGAATTATGGTCTTCGATGGTTGAGATAATTCAATGTTAACTTGTTGCATGGAAGGGCATATTGTTGAGCCAAGTGGGTAAGGTGGTTTTAGTGCAGAGTACATTATAAAGAACATATTTATTTTATGTCCATGTTTCATGTTCCTCTTAAAATGGCCTTGAAAATTGATAGCATTTGTAAATTTTTTTTATGGGATAGCGTAGAGTTGAAAGGAATATTCCACCTTGTTTCTTGGAAGTTTGTCTATAGGAAGAAATCCAAAGGAGGGTTGAATCTGAAGGGTGATGTTTGAATGAATAAATCATTGATTGCTAAAATTGGGTGGAAGTTGACATCTAATACCAGTAAACTATGGGGATCTATCTTGAAATCCAAGTACAGGTTTAGCTCCTTTTTATTTGAGGATTTAATTTTAGGGGGATCGGACTTCTAGAAGAGTCTAGTTAAGTATAGGGATATGATTAAACAATATTGCAGGTGGGTGATTGGGAATGGTAAGCAGACCCACTTTTGGGAAGATGTCTGGCTTCAAGATCGTTCGTTGGCTGAAGATGTGCGATTTCAAGAATTGGTTATTAATTCCAAAGAAGTGGGTCTGGTTAAGGTGGCTAACTTATTTGAATTTAGAAGGGTTATAATTGTATGGGTAGACTCTCCAAGTTGTGTAAGGAATTATGGTGAAAGGCGGGCTTGGGAGACCCTAACGAATTAATTACGCCTTTGTGTTATTTGTCAATATAGTGTTGAGGATCAGTTGATCTGGTAGTTGGAGAGATCTAGAATTTTTATGATCAAGTTAGCCTATCGTTGTTTAAATGTGGAGGAAGAGTCACTTTTTCTGTTTAGTAGGCTTTTGCTTAAGCACCTTTCTCCCAGAGTTAATTTATTTTTTTGGTTGGCCACTCTTAATCGTATCCTTACTATTGATAACATTTACAAAAGGGGTTGGAATTTGGTCAATAGGTGTTATCTCTGTGAATCCGATTTGGAATCGACCTCTCATCTACTTCTCAACTACCATTTTTCAAGGAGGTGATCTATTCTATTCTTACATGCTTGGGATTTGACTGGGTTTTTTTGGATTCGGTTTATGACTACATTATTCAATAGTCACCACCCTTTCAGTTACCACATATTAGGTTTTTTTGGCAGTTCCTACTTACCCATGGCATGTGGAAAGTTTGGAAAGCAAGAAACACAATAATTTTTGGTGATAAAATTGTGTTGATGACTTTATTAAGCAATCATATTATAGGTAAGGCAATTGAGAATGTGGTTAGTGTTTATAGTTCTATGTATTTGTCGAAGGCTTATTTGTAAAATGAAGTAAGGTTAGAACAATTTTTAGGTTTTGGAAACATAGATCGGCCTCCACCGGTGCCTAATATCAGAAACTCAATTAAATGGAATGCCCCTCATGTTGGATGGGTGAAATTAAATTTTTATGGGGTGTCTAAAGGTAATAATGGCATGGCAAGTTCAAGAGGCATAATCGGAGACCATGATGGTAACTTACTATTGGCGTATATCGAATCCTTGGGTTTGAATTCTTCACAGGTGGTGTAAGTGAGGGTGGCTTACCTAGGGATTGCATTGCTAAGCGAATTCAAATTCAAAAAAGATATCATTGAAGGTGACTCCCGTAACATAATTAATATGCTCAAAGGTGCATGCCATGTCAGTTGGAAAATTACCAATCTCATTGATGAAGGAGTGAAGTTGTATCAGGATTTAGAAGATGTTCAAATTTCTCACACGCTCAGAGAAGGAAATGCTACAACAGACGTGATGGTGAACATTGGAGTAAATCTCCATGGATATACGATCTGGCAGAGGGAATTTCCATAGGACCTCATTAATTGTGCTCTCAATGATGTTAATTAATTGGCTTCGGGTGGTGGAAGTTTGCTATGTTAGGAGGTCTGGTACCTATAGTAATGGTGAGGGGCAGTGGACACTCTTCGCCACCCCATGCTATAAGGCTATTCAAATCCTCATTGTTATTTGTATTGGGATTTGGGGAATGTTGTGGCAGAGAATGTTTTTCTTGTTCTACGACATTGATTGGTCCACAATTATTACTTGTTGGTGCCTTGTAGTTATTTTTATTCCAAAATTAGGAAGGTTCAATTGTTGGCATGGGAAATCTCATGAACATACCCGGGTCGAGGTCATTATTTCTCATGGATTGGATATCTTTGTGATGAGGTGGCTACTTGTTACCTTTACTTCATCATTATTCTTATACTTTTGTCCGTCTTCCTGCATTGGGAAGTGTATGATTTTTGGAGACCATTGGTTTCCCCCCTTGGGACTCCCCAACTCATTATGTTGTGGTTGCTAGTGGTTGAGGTGATTTAGGATGAGGTAACTCAAATATCCAGTGGGATCATTTCTAAGGTAGATGTTGTGTTGTAGAACCACTTCAGTTCTTCCATAGGTCTTCTTGAGTTCTTCGGCTATTTTGGTCCTCCTATTTTATGGTGTCTTTCTTTTATTTTCTGCTCTATTCTTGATTTTCTAGTGCTTTAGTGCACTATTTTTGTAGTTGTTTTTATTTTTTATAAAATTTTTAGGGGCCCCTTTCAAAACCCTCCTCTTAATATTACCAAAAAAAAATCTAGTCAAGCATCAATAAAATTTCACACTAAAGTCATTACTCTTGATCCATCGTTAGGTTTACCAAGATGTTTAGAATGATGAGGTTTCCTTGCTTCAGGATTAAATCAAGCCACTTCTCCATATATTTGAGTTTTTATTTCACCATATTTAATCATGACTAAGCCCTTAAGTCAAAAATATTATATATATATTATCTAGGACCTGCAAACCACTAAAAACACCTTCGTTGGAGTTTCTCGCTTGACCTTCCTCTTGCTTGACTTGTAGGCCATCCATATTTCCCTATACAAGTCATAAAATAACTTTGAACAAAGTATCAATTCATTTCTTTCATTCAAATTTTGGTTCAACACTGCTCAATAATTCACAAGTGCATAATTCGACATTGATATTTCTAGATATGTTATTCAATGTGATAGAGTAGACAATCTAAATAAATTTTAACACTAATTTCACAGTGTTGGACAAAATAGACTCTATGGTGTGCCACCATGAATGACCCTCATGCATAACTTGCATGATAAAAATCAATTTGAATTTCCTTCCACCAGAGGATGATACATGCAAGAAGGAGAAGCAATGACAAAAATGAATGAATAAAATAAGAAAATATTTCAATGAGAATGAATAGTGAATATTATTGAAATCGCCATCAAATACGAAGACCATATTAAAGTAGCTAGCCCTAACATTGGATGATAATTTATGATATCTTATTAAAATTATGCCTTGCAAGGTTATGCGTAAGGGTTTGGCTATACAAAGTATTTATAAGCAAGGGTAGAATTAGGTTCAAAATCAAAAATTCTTTATAATTTCAATGTGAAAATACCCCCTATTATTAGGGGTAATATTGGATATTTAAACTTAAAACGGTCCAATTATTCTAAAATTAGGGCAAATCTACCCAAAATAAAATTAAAACCTAAAATATTTTGGTTAATGGGTCCCAGTCAAGGATCCCTTATATTAGTCAATTCCAAATTTGAAAAATCAAAATATTAGTTAATTAACTATGATTAGCTTCTATGTATAATTCTGGAACCTTGAGCTTGACCAAGGCTTGGATAGAGATCCTAAAATATATGGCAAGAACAAGGTTAGATATTCCAAATCTATGTATTGTAAAAGGTAGTGAGACAATTCTTGGATTTACAGTGCATAACACAAAGAAAGAGAGAGCAGATTTATCATTATTGAAATTGATCTGGTAGTGCACAAACCCCTTGGAGAAGATGAAAACATCACCCTTGTACAATTTTTATTTAAAGATCTCATTGGTGGTGTCCACAAACACCATAGTGAGTGATCCATCCATCATAAACATGAGTTGTGGAAAGCCTGTAAATATGAATAATATTCCATATGGCATGTCTACATCAATGTTGTTTGGAGGATCAAAATTAGTTAGCAAATCAGGGTTCACAATATCAACCACAACTACTACACCCACTAGATAGAGAAGCATAACTAAGAGAATAAGTGGTAGAAATGTGTGAGTTGAGAAGCAGAGTGTTTCACAAAAAGAAGAGTGTGAAGATAGTATGGAAACAACCAAAAAAAATCACAAGTGCAGTCCAAATTGACTCCACAAGCATGAGTATGTGGTTACCACCTATATGAACACAATGGGCTGATAACAAGGTCCAAAATAAGTGGAAAAACAACTTAATTCAAGGGAATATTAAAATAAAAGAGTACCAATGTAGTGTTTGAACATGTCCTTATGGTGACCTCCTAATCCTACCAGAATGCATGGGTAACTAGTCGCTACAACCGCTAGGTGATATAGAGGATATGACTAGATACTAGGATCACATTAAAAAATGTTTGGGAGTGTCGAGTTCAACTGAGAATGCACTCCATGATACAATAATTTTTAGGACACAAAAAAGAGTGGGAAAAAATTTAAAATTTGAAAATGGACACCACCATTATGTCCATCTCAAAAAAAACTTTATGATGAGTATAAATACCCTTATTATTAGGTGGCCTTCATCTGTAAGAAAATCAATAGTCTCTTTTCTTTCATTTATAAAGGAATATTCTAAAATATTGAAATAAAGCATAGTTTTTTGAAAAATTCCCTCCCAGGAAATAAAAAGGCCTTTTCACTTACCAAGTGGAAAAAAAATATTTAAAAATATGAATGCCTCCAACAGATATACCCCTTTGTTTTGAAGCAAGGGGGTTCACATGGGCCCATTACATCTAGGGAAGAAAAAACATCATCCCTTCTTTAAAAAAAAGTTTTATGGCCATTGGTAAATAAAAAAAATTACCTTGAATGCGAGAGAAAAGTTGTTCCCGCCCATTTGCCTTGAACCTTTAAATAAAAAAAGGTAAGGTACCAAAAAACCATAGTGTAGAATAGCGAAATATATTCTCTAACATCACAACTCTGTATTTGGTAGTTATTCCATAAACATAACCCTAGCATTGCACATTCATTTTGTCATCCGATCCATGGCTTACTCCCACTGCTAACACTGACACTGCAGCCAAGCACTTTTGCCACCGCCTATGATCACAAATAAAAATTAGAGACTAGACATACCTTAAACCACTAATTGTTTTTATCACATCTATCAAGACTACAAAATTTTTTCTTGGGTAGATTGCTTCCTTATCACCTATCACCTTCTACATGTGTTTTGACCTTGTACAGAGGATAAATCACCTTAACAGGTACACCTACCATTTTTATATTGTAGCACGCCATATAGTTTGCCTTGTCCAACACTATGGAATTGGTGTTAACACTCATTTAAATCACCTACTCTATCGGATTGTATAACATATCTAGAAAAATCATCGTCGAATTATGCAGTTCTGCATTATTCAGCAGTGTTGTACCAAGATGACCAATTTCATTTTTTGCTTGTGCATTTATGAAATAGCTTTACCTTCTTGCCTGTCCCTAACACAAAAAAAATAGGAAAAAAAAAGTATAAGTGTCATACTGAGGTGTAATATACCAAAAGCATAATTTGTTTACGAATGGCTAACATTTCAAAAATATATACCCTCAACTGATTTTGATGGTCTATAATAGTTGAATGTTATGGTGCCCTATTGTGTCTTATGGTTAAAATTATATATTTTAAAAACATATTATACTTTTGTTGAGTAAGTATCATTAAATTTCCCAAAGTACTAAGTTATACTAATGATTTAGGTTACGGAATAATAATGAAAGGTCAAAGAATAACAAACTATTTTTAGATACATAAGTGATAGGTTTTAGGATAGATAAAACTAATTGACATCTTCTTGAGCTAATAAAGTGTGGAGACTAGACAAAAACATTTTTTTATTTTTAGTTAATTCTTTCATACATCTCTAAGTTTTAATTTTTTCTTGTACCTCTTTCAAGCTAGTTTTAGATTTATTTTTCTCTCTTTTAAAAGATCAAAAACCTCCTTGTTGTAAACATTTACATATTTTCTTAACATTTTTCAGCTTTTGAGAGACTTGGAACAATTTGGATCCCCTAATATCAATGCTCTACCATTTTGAAATATTTTAAGCTAAAGAAGGATGTGACATCCATATTAACTCAAATCTAAGAGGCCTACCTTTAACTCTTTTCCCCTATAATACTTCTAAAATTAGTGGTGAATGATCAAAGATAATCTTCGAGAGGGTTTTGAGAGAATAGGCATCATAGTGAGTTAACCAAGGATGTGATGCTAATACTCTATCCAATATATTATGAATGCAGTTGCTTTCTAAGCTCCTATTAGATCGGGTGTATTTAGCACCTTTTAGATGTAAATTCATTAATTTACACTTAGAGATAAAATCATTAAAATCCACCATATTATTAAAATAACCAAACTACCTCCCTTATTGTCACTAGGATACAAGGGTGTGTTAAAATTCTCAAAATCTATCCATGACCATTGATATACCTCATAAACATTACTAAGGATCTCCAAAACCCTTTTTATCCCATCCCTAGTGTTTAGGACATACACATTGGAAACAACCCAAGAAAAGTTTGTAATTTTACAAGTCAAGAGGATAGACATGCACCATTCATTTTATTTAATACATTGAGCATCAAATATTCTATGATCCCAAAGAGTCCATACACCTCTAGAGGCTTCCATAAATTAACTTCCCAGCAATTTTATTATTTCAAAATAACATTTTTAACTGATTATAATTTTATTTCATCAATATTAATCTCTTGAATCATTGGGTTTATATTATTTTCTTATCTCATTAAGTACTCTATGTTTTGCAATGGTATTCATACCCCTAATTTTCCAATATGAAAAATTCATTTGTTAGAATTTGGAGGGTTCTTGCCCCCACCCAAATCTAAAACTTTCAACGTACCATCTACAACTTGTTTTGCTACCTCTTTAGATTTTACCACTCTAGTTTTTGTCATTCTCTAGACATAGAAGAGCCCACATTCACTCTTTTCTTGGTATGCTTTAAGAGAATCAATAATTTTAAATTTTCTTTAGATTTTTTATACCTTATATTCTGAAGAGTCCCACTCCTCTATATCCATTTCCTCTTTTGGTTTATTCTTAAATATCTTTCCATTCTAATTTTTCTCTTCTGGTGAGGAGTATCTCCTAGAGAACTCTCATCCTTGTTATCATAATTATTCAACTCATACTTGACCATATTTTCTAATTATTTTCCTTTTCTTAAATCTCATAAGATACTTCAGCCATTGGATTATGAAGACTTGTAAAGAATTTTTGGTTCATGAATTTAGCTTTATCATAAGAACATTCCTAGATTTGAAAATTTTCTTCTTCAATGATAAAGAGGTTTTGATCTATAAGGTTTTCCTGAATCACTTCTTCTAAAATTTTCCCTTCCTCTACCATATAGGTCTTTGAGTCTTCAATACAGGTTTCTTGGAAATCAATCTTATTTGATTTCTTCTCCATTGGAATGACTGGGTCTCCCACCTATTTATATCTTGAATTGGAAGCATCATTCCTTTACCAAAATTTTTAAGGGTTGCTCTCCTTCTTCCTATTAGACCATAAATTTCTTGAATGCCCTAGTTTCTTGCAAGAATCACATCTTGAGGGACTATTCTCATATTTTATAGACTACACCCAACTTCTATGTTTAGAAATGAGTTCTATATAGTTAGATAGTTTCTTTTATAAATTGGTATTCACACATATCCTAGCATACACCAACATCAACTTTACCAATTTTGCAAGATCAATTGTAACCAAAATACCAACATCTTTAGAAATACCTAGAAACTCTTCCTCATACCAAAACTAAAAGGACAAACCTAACAATATAAAACAAGTAGGAGCATGATGAATGCTCTTATTATTTAGGTCAAAGTTGGACCCTCATTTTTATAGAAATAAATATTGACATCCAAAAAACCATGGACCACTTAATAAGAGGTGATTTGCATCCTCTTCATAGTTTAGTTTGATTATGAAGAACCCTTTAGGAAACACCACTATCTCCATGTACCCTATGGCATGCCATTTCATTAAAGCATATTTTCTTATAGTGTCCAAATCTAGTCAAGCACCAATAAAATTTCTCACTAAAGTCATTGCTCCTTGGGACATCATTAGGTTTAATAGGATTTCTAGAATGATGAGGTTTCCTTCAAGCTTAAATCAAGCCACTCCTCCACACCTTTGAGTTATTCTTTCACCATTTTTAACCATGACTAAGCCCTTTGGTCAAAAAATCTATTATATAGATTCCTTAGGACCTACACACCACTAAAAATACCTTCCTTAGAGTTTCTCGCTTGACCTTCCTCTTGCTTGACTTGCAAACCATCCATATTTCCCTATACAAGTTGTAAAATAACTTTAAACAAAGTCTCAATTCCTTTCTTTCATTAAAATTTTTCTCCAACACTGCTCAATAATTCACAAGTGTATATTTCAACATTGATATTTCTAGAGATGTTATTCAATGTAATAGAGTAGGCAATTTAAATAAATGTTAACACCAATTTCATAGTGTTGGACAAAGCAGACTCTATGATGTGCCACCTTGAATGACCCTCATGCATAACTTACACAATGAAAATTAATTTTAATTTCCTTCCTGTAGAGAATGATACATGTAATAAGGAGAAGCACTGATAAAAATGAATGAATGGAATAAAAAAATATTTAAGTGGGAATGAATAGTGAAGATTATTGAAATGGTCATCAAATATGAAGACCATCTTAAAGTAGCTAGTCATAGCATTGGATGATCATTTATATCTTATTAGAAGGGTGTCTTACAAGGTTATGCATAAGAGGTTGGCCCTAAAATGCATTTATAATAATGGGGTAAATTCGCTTTAAAATTCAAAATTCTTTATAATTTCAAGGTGAAAAGGTCCTCTATTATTAGGGGTAATATTGGAGATTTAAACTTAAAATAGTCCAATTATTATAAAATTGGGGTGAATCTACCCAAAAATAAACATACATCCAAAAAATTGGTAAATGGGCCCTAGTCAAGGGTCTCCAATATTAGCCAATTCTAAATTTCAAAAATCAAAATATTTGTTAATTAACTATGATTAGTTTTTATGCATAATCTTGGTGCCTTGAGCTCGACCAAGGTCAGATATTCTAAAGCTAAATAGTGCATAAGGTAGTGATATGGGTCTTGGATTCATTATGCAAAATGTAAATAAAGTGATAGCAGCTTTTTCATTATTGAGATTGATCTGGTAGTGCACCAGCCCCTTGGGAAAGATGAAAATATCACCCTTGTACAATGTTTATTTGAATATCTTGTTGATGGTATCCACAAACACCATAGTGAGTGATCCATACACTATAAACATGAGTTCACTTCCACATGGATGTTTTTAAGGAGGGTTAACACTACCAAGTTGTAATTTAAGGAGAGCGTAGGACACCCCTAGTCCTAACAACCTGAGAAATTCCACCATGCTATCTTTGGTGGCTTTAAATGTGGACTTACCAAATGGCCATCTCACTTGAAGAAAGCCCATAAATATGAATAAATTTCCATCTAACATGTCTACATCAATGCTAGTCAAAGGATCAAAATCAATTAGCAAATTAGTGTTCACAACATCAACCACAACTACTACACCCACTAGATGGAGAAGCATAGCTAAGAGAACCAGTGAAATAAGTGTGTGAGTTGAGTATATATAGATATAATTTATAAATATTTCACTTAGCAATTATGTCGAGCATGCAGGACAAACCAGATACCTATTACAGTTGGACAAGAGGATAAAGACAATCGTTACAACGTAGGCATAGTTTTTTAATTTATATATATATATATATATATATATATATATATATATATATATATATATATATATATATATATATATATTATTGAGAACTTCTATAAGTAGATGTATACATACATATGAACAATGGTTATAAAATGTATCATTGCCTCATCTCTTTATATTTATGATTGAATTTCAATCTATGTTAATAGTTCTTCCTCTTATATTTATGTTAAGAATACATTCCACATTTTATTTTATTTTTTTAATAAAATAATTATTAAATGTTAATTTCAATTAATGTTTTTGTAAAATAGGTTTAATATTAATATAATATTAATTATTAACTACATTTTTTTTATATATCAAGAATTTGAAGTCATATATAATTTTTTAAAGTAAATATCTTAATAATAATTAGAAAACAAAACTTAATAAAAATTGTTATTAATGTTAAATTGTATTTTAAAAGGAGAAAATACAATTTAAAAAATTTCAACTTCATAAATAAAAAAAGATATATATATATATATATATATATATATATATATATATATATATATATATATATATATATATATTTATATTTATATATATATTGCTGGAAAAATATAATTATATTGATTAAACTATAATAATTTTACAAGCAACAAAAATGGATGAATAAGCTCACTCCTAAATAGCCGTTACTTTCCCATAGAAGTTGGATACCAAACATACCTCAAACCATTAATTGTTTTTATCGCATAAATCAAAACTATAGAGGTTTGTCTTGGGTAGATTGCTCCCTGTCATCTATAATCTCTTACATGTGTTTTGACCTTGTGCAGAGGACATATCACTTTAGTGGATAGACCTACTATATTTAGTCTCAAGCTTTATGTATCTAACTAACAAAATAACAAGTGCAAAAAAAAATAGTATAAAAAGCATTTATGGGTATTAAATCAAATCATGCAAATAAATCAACTTCATCGTTATTTTTGTTAGTATGCACTGAAATCTATACTAACATAAAAGAAACAACATAAACCTTATAACACCATCGTACGTTAGAACAACATAATTATCGTAAAAATAAATGTTAAACTTCTAAAAGCATCAAAAGAAGGAGAGGACGATCTCCTTACCTACCGTTTAAACCACTATGAGGAAAAATAGAAAAATCCACTTCCAAAACTTCTAGACTTTATAACATCATAATAAATAATAATAATATATATTATATTGATTATTATAATATACTTTATCAAAGATCAGAAAGATCATAACATTATCAAATCGAAAGGCTTTGACACGAGCCAACCCATTCTACTTGTCCATATGCGATCTAAACTGGGACAAGACGAGTACGCGCAAATAGGCCTACGCGTTAACGATTTTCTTTTCCTCTTGTCCAATAACATGCGTGCCGTGCGTGCCGGCCGTAAGTATCTGGCGTGCCGGCCGTAAGTGCTGAGTGGAAGCTTTATAAATTACATGTACGTCTGCTCTTCAACTCACGCACTTCTGTCGCTTGTTCACTTAGGTGTCCTCCACATTTGTTTTGGCTCTCTGTTTTCATCGAACGCCTGCAACCCAAACCTGGAAGAAGCGAAGCAGGAACACAAAATGAAGCATTCCAATTCTGCTAAGATGATTTTGGTGACAATGATGGCTGTGCTTCTCCTTCTTGTGGGCGTAGTAGTCGTCGTTGATGCTGCGGATCCTGACTTGCTAACTGATTTTTATCCTCCTGCCAACACTGACGTAAACAAGGTGGACGGAAACTTCTTCACATTTACAGGCTTTCGGCAAGTGGGATGGCCATCTGGTAACTCCACGTTTAAAGCCACCAAAGCTAGCGTGGTGGAATTCCCAGGGTTGTCAGGACTGGGGGTGTCGTACGCTCTCCTTCAATTCCAGGCTGGTGGTGTTAACCCTCCTCACACACATCCACGTGGGAGCGAACTCATGTTTGTGATGGATGGATCTCTCACCGTGGCGTTTGTGGACACCACCAACAAGATCTTCAAACAGACACTGTACAAGGGTGACATTTTCATCTTCCCCAAGGAGCTGGTGCACTACCAGATCAATCCCGACAGCAACAAATCTGCTCTCGCTCTCTCTGCGTTCGGCACTGTGAATCCAGGAACAGTCTCGCTACCTTCTGCACTATTCGGCTCTGGAATTTCTGACCTTGTTCTTTCCAAGTCTTTTAAGATCTCTGCCCAAGCCTTGGCCGAGCTCAAGGCACCCTTTGCATAAGATACTATAAACGATCGTATCTACTTTAGGATGGTTTCCATCTTTGATGGCCATTTCAATAATCTCCACTATTCATTTCCATTGAAATATTTTCTTATCATTGCTTCTTCTTGTATGTATCATCGTATGGTGGAAGGAAATTCAAATAGATTTTCATCGTGCAAGTTATGCATGAGGGGCATTCATGGTGGCAAGCTATATAGTCTGCTTTGTCCAACACTTTGGAATTAATGTTAACACTCATTTAAATCGCCTACTCTATCGGATTGTATAACATATCTAGAAAGATCGTCGTCGAATTATGCACTTCTACAATGTTCAGCAGTGTTGGACCAGCATGACCAATTTCATTTTTCTCTTGTGCATTTGTGAAATACCTCTTAAAAAAATATATATTATAATTGCCCTACGTAGGTGTAATATCTCAAAACCCAACTTGTTTAAGAATAGGTAACATTTGAAAAACAAATGATTTAGGTTAAAGAATAATAATGAATACTAATGATTTAGGTTAATGAATAATAATGAAAGTTTAAAGAATAACAAACTATTTTTAGATACATAAGGGAATGGTTTTAGGATAAATAAAACTAATGGACATCTTCTTGAGCTAATAAAGTGTGGAGACTATACAAAAACATATATTTTTTTGGTTAATTCTTTCATACATATTTAATTTTGAATTTGTTCTTCTACCTCTTTCAACCTAGTTTTAGATTTATATTTCTCTCTTTTAAATGATCAAAAACCTTCTTGTTGTAAACATTTACATATTTTCTTAACATTTTCAGCTTTTGAGAGACTTGAAACAATTTGGTTTTCCTAATATCAATGCTCTACCATTTTGAAATATTTTGAGCTAAATAAGGATGTGACATCCATATTAACTCAAATATAAGAGGCCTACCTTTAACTCTTTTCCCCTATAATACTTCTAAAAGTAGTGGTGAATGATCAAAGACAATCTTCGAGAGGGTTTTGAGAGAATAGGTATCATAGTGAGTTAACCAAGGATGGGATGATAATACTCTATCCAATCTATTATGAATGCAGTTGCTTCCTAACCTCCTATTAGACCAGGTGTATTTAGGACCATTTAGATCTAAATTTATTAATTTACACTTGATCATGTTTTTCTAGTTAGTTTTGGATGTCATAAGATACTTTAACCATTATATTATGAAGACTTGTAAAGAAGTTTTGGTTCACGAATTTAGTTTTGTCCTAAGAGGGTTCCTAGATTTGAAATTTTTATTTTTCAATGATAAAGAGGTTTTGATCTATAAGGTTTTCTTGAATTACTTCTTCTAAAATTTCATATTTCTCTACCATCTAGGTCTTTGAGTCTTCAGCAGGGGTTTCTTCGACATTAGACTTATTTGATTTCTTCTTCATTGGAATGACTGGGTCTCCCATCTATTTGGATCTCAAATCAGAAGCATCTTAGGCAACACCACTATCTCCATGTATCCTATGACATGTCATTTCATAAAAGCATATTTTCTCATAGTATCTGTTAGAATAAGAGAATATTCTCTTAAGTTCCACTAGGATAGACACACTTGAGTCTCCAATCCTCCATGTGTCAAGAGAACTCTCAATTCTATCTTCATCAGGTCTGATGATTTTTTGTAATCCAACGACTTCCAATGATCAACTTTACTATTTATACAAAGTTGATCCTTAGAATAAATCATTCAGTTATATTTTTATTATTCCATATTTTGTAATGCTTTGCACATCTATTTGGGAAATTCTAACATGGTACCAGAGTAGGATAGATTCTACTAGCATTCTCTCTTGAAGGAAGTCTTCTGAACTGGTTCTTAATATTCTTCTTTTTTTTTAAGAAGAAAAGATTTTATAGTTATCTTAGATGCAATTTTTTTTAGATATTTCCTTATGGTAATTCTTTTTTTCATTTTTTTTTACTTTTGATTTACCATATTAAAATATTTGTTTTAAATGCCCTCCTCTATTGCATTTATTTATATTTTATTCTCCTTCTTCAATCGCAGTTCATACGGCTTCATTGCCTTACCTGTGTAATTTCAAAGGAGATTCATATAAACCTAGCAATCCTTTACAAGGCCATTTTATTTTATTCCCATAAAATATTGTCTACATTTTTTTTTTCTCCACAATATTGCAGCCGATTCGGCTTTCGTAACCTTCGCTGTAACTATAGTGAAGTAAACGTAGCCTTTGTGGGAAATTTTATAAGATTTTTTTTGAAAAATCGTTAAGTCTTCATCAAAATTTATATCTAGATTTCTCTCTTTGCATCAAGGAAAAATATTTTGGTTTAATTAGTAAACCTAAGTTCTAAATCCTCTATAAGCACGTGGCCTTGTTTATGACCATTAATATTTTGCACGATTGAAACTTCACCAAATAGCATATCCAAATCTTAATTTTTTTGATATATTTAGCGATTTTTTCTTGATTTTCTTCCCGTTATGTCCTTCGGTGTTCTGGTAATCCATCGAGATTTTTTACTTTATAAGAAATTCATTAGAATGAAAACATATATCCTTTTGCTGCGAGAATCCTTGATAAATATTAGAAGGCCCATTTATGTATGTTTTTTGCAAAAGTTTTTTTCTACAGGTTTTGTAGAGGTAACTTTAGTAGCCTCGATGTTCATTTGAGAACTACTCAATGCCATCATTAAGCTTGATGTTTCTTTGAACATTGTATAAGCTGTTGCACCATCGTTAATCTCAACATTTTGGAAGGGGCATTTTTTGCCTTCGACAACAACTTCGAGTTCAACAAAAAGTTTGAGTACATCAGCGTCATGTGGAAGTCACTTCGTGTGGAGGTCATTGTGTCCTGGTCAAATTCCCAGTCGTCATCTCTTTTGGAGCCTTCCTCTTTGATATTGTCTTATCGCCTTCTCCAGTGTCCTCCCTACCCTCTGCCACACTAACTGGTAATGATATAAATTTTTATTAATATTTTAAATATGATCTTTTAGTGCAGATAAATTTATACCCAAATACATCCTCCAAAGGCATGACTACTTTAGTTGAGCTCGAGAAGTATGCAGTAAAACCAAAATTTGAGAAAAGAGGTGATTGGGCCTTCATTTTTATAAAAATAAATATTGACATCCAAAAACCCATGGGCCACTTAATAAGACGTGATTTGCATCCTCTTCATAGTTTAGTTTGATTATGAAGAACCCTTTATGCAACACCGCTATCTCCATGTATCCTATGGCATGTCATTTCATAAAAGCATATTTTCTCATAGTATCTGTTAGAATAAGAGAATATTCTATTAAGTTCCACTGGGATAGACACACTTGAATCTCTACTCCTCCATGTGTCAGGAGAACTCTCAGTGGTATCTTCATCAAGTCTAATGATTTTTTGTAATCCAACGACTCTCAATGATCAACTTTACTATTTTTACAAAGTTGATCCTTGGAATAAATCAATCAGTTCTATTTTGATTCTACAATATTTTGTAATGCTTTGCATATCTATTTAGTAAATTCTAACATGGTACCAAAGCAGGATAGATTCTGCTAGCATTCTCTCTTGAAGGAAGTCTTCCGAACTGGTTCTTAATATTCTTCTTCTTCTTTTTTTAAGAAGAAAATATTTTATAGTTTATCTTAGATGCAACTTTTTTTAGATATTTCCTTATGGTAATTTTTTTTTTTGGTTTTCTTTAACCTCTGATTTAACATATTAAAATATTTGTTTTAAATACTCTACTTTATTGCATTTATTTATATTTTATTCTCCTTCTTCAATCATAGTTCATATGGCTTCATTGCCTTACCTGTGTAAATTCAAAGGAGATTCATATAAATCTAGCAATCCTTTACAAGGCAATTTTATTTTATTCCCATAAAACATTGCCTACATTTTTTTTCTCCATAATATTGTAGCCAATTTAGCTTTTGTAACCTTCATTGCAACTATAGTGAAGAAAACATAGCCTTTGTGGAAAATATCATAAGATTTTTTTTGAAAAATCGTTAAGTCTTTGTCAAAATTTATAACTAGATTTCCCTCTTTGCATCAAGGAAAAAGATATTGGTTTAGTTATTAAACCTAAGTTCTATATCCTCTATAAGCACGTGGCATTTTTTATGACCATTAAGCTTTTGCATGATTGAAACTTTGCCTAATGACATATCCAAATCTTAAATTTTTTGATATATTTAGTGATTTTTTCTCGATATTCTTCCCGTTATGTCCTTCAATGCTCCAGGAATCCATCAAGATTTTTTACTTTATAAGAACTTCATTAGAATGAAAAACTATATCCTTTTGGTGTGAGAATCCATGATAAAGTTTAGAAGGCCCATTGTTGTATGTTTTTTGCAAAAGTTTTTGTTATGTAGGTTTTTTAGAGGTAACTTTAGTAGCCTCGATGTTCATTTGAGAAATACACAATATCATCCTTAAGCTTGATGTTCCTTTGAACATTGTATAAGTTGTGGCACCATCGTTAAGCTAGACATTTTGGAAAGGGCATTTTTTGCCTTTGACAGCAACTTCAAGTTTAGCAAAAAGTTTGAGTGCATCAACATCATGTGGAAGTCACTTCGTGTGGAGGTCATTGGGTCCTAGTCAGATTCTTGATCATCATCCCCTCTGGAGCCTTCCTCTTTGAAATGTTGGACAATCGATATCGTCTTCTCATCGTCTCTAGTGTCCTCCCTGCCCTCTGCTACATTCACTGGTAATGATATAATTTTTTTTATTATTTTAAATCTGATATTTCAGTGTAGATAAAGTGCTACTCAAATACATCCTCCAAAGGTGTGAATGCTTCATTTGAGCTCAAGAAGTATGTAGTAAAACCAAAATTTGATAAAAGCTTTAGATCATTGAGACGAATGGTTTCATCTCCTATGTGGCGTCAGAAGTTTCATATCGTTGCAAACAGGGTGATCCCATTCTCTCCCTTTAGTCTCTCCAAATTTGTATTTTCTTTATTAAATATGCTCTTTTGTATCCATCCAAAGGCATTCTGATTTCTTATATTTCTGATTTCGTCTACCTTGGAAATCAAAGCATGTAATTTTTTAATAAAATTTGGGGGGGTTTATAAGGTGCCATTTTACATTATCAAAATCTCGAGGGGTTTTTCTCTGTGCACCATATTTTAAACTCCTATATTTCTATTTCCATCTATTTTTTTTTTTTAATTGAAAAACCCCTTACGGGGCCGCCTTGGTCTGAGAGACCATGAACAGGGTGTTCTACACCATCAAAGTCACCTGGGAGTCACACTTGACCCTGCCCGCACCAACATTATCAATTGGATTTTGGATACCCAATTCATATTTTTGGTAGGGTGGATATTTGAACCTGGTACCTCCCTTGGAGGATTTCCCTCTCCTCTCCAACTCACCTACAACACCTGGGTAAACTAATTTATAGTGGAAAACACCCCTTTTAGGGTGCCACTTTCAACAGGTTGGGCATAGGAGAAATGGATCCCTGTCGGCCTCTACCATCACATAGGACATTCCTAACTATATCATATATCTATAGAATGGAGATAAGGGGAATGGAACCTGGGTCATCCTCTACCAACACTCAGAGCATTTACCACTGCACCACAACAAACAGATAAAAAACTAATTTATAGTGGAAACCACCCCTTTTGGGGTGCCACTTTCAATAGGTTGGGCATAGGAGTAATGGATCCTTGTCGGCCTCTACCAACACATAGGACATTCCTAACTATACCATATATCTGCAGGATGGAAACAAGGGGAATGGAACCTGGGTCGGCCTCTACCAACACCCAGGGCATTTACCACTGCACCACAACAAGCAGATTCTTTCCATCTGCTTTGCTCAGCATAAAAATAACTTAAAGTAAAATCATTCATAAAAAATTTAATTTAGATCTTAATAAAGTTTTAATTTTTATTTTCTGCATACTTTCTTTATCTATTTTCTTATCATAAAAAAAGAGAATTAAAATATTTTATTAATTCTTTCCTTTTCATAAGCACTATAATTGAAACTTGTTTTATTTAAAGTAAACTCTCAATTGTGATATCATACTTTCTTATATTTGAAATTTATTTTATTAATATAAACAATTTTTTTAGTACAAATTCAATAGTGAACAAATAATTTTTTATTTGACTTTCTAAATTTGAAATTTGTTCTAATATCTCTACATTATCACATGTTTGTTTATTTTTTTAGCAAAAGCATTAATCCTTTTTGAACATTTATAAAACTTTTTTCAATTTTTATTTTATAATCAAAATATCTAAAAATTCTAATAAGTTTTTTCCTCAAAATATATTTTCCTACGTTCCATGTATCATTGCCTCTATACACTTATAGTTTCCCTCATGTAAGGGCAGGTTATAGAGGAAATTGGTATAAAGTCTTGGCATATATTTTTATCAATCAACCATTTTTACAAAGGATATCTCTCTTACTTATAGCTTCCCTCTCGTAAGGGCGAGTATTGAGATTTTCAAACTAAAATCTGGTTGATAACACTGCATTTCAAGCCAAACAACCTTGAATTTTCTTCTCTATACTCAAATTTTTTTCTCAAGTAAGGGAAGGTATTAAGAAGAATAAAGAGGGGCTTTGACATTTCAAAAGCAACAATATAAAAATAAACTCAAATTCTTATAGTTTCCCTCTTGTTAGGGCAGGTATTTTGAGGATTAATATATTGAAAAACTTTATTTTTCCCTACATAAATTGCATTAATCCAAAGATTGAAGTTCTAAGGGGGGATATATTGGTTAAAACTTCAACTTTATTTTGTGTCAAAATGATGAATTCAATTGAACCTCTCACCCCTCATAACTTTCACACTTGGAAACCTAAAATTTTAAATCTTATCTCTCAAAAAGGGCTCACTCACCTATTAAAAGAAGAGCAACCTGAGTTTGATAAAGAATATGAAAAAATTGTTCACAAAGAGAAAATGCATGAAAATATGGATATTATTAACACTAATGTTCATGAAAGTTTTTGGTATCACATTATAGATTGTAAAAAATCTCATGAAAGTTTGGAGAAACTAAATTCCTTATTTGGGAAAGTAGATCAAATTAGATCAAAGCAACTAGAAGCAGAACTAACAACTTTGTCTCCTGAAGATTTTAGCAATATTGTTGACTTCCTCACCAATTTCAAAGAAATCCTCACTCAATACAAAGGTATTGGGAAGAAAAATACTGGTGAAGAATGCATTTATCTAATTATTTCTAAATTAAATGGTGTATTTCAAATCTTTGCAACCACCTTTCTATCTATTCAATATGATCTTGGTGTAACCTTTAAAATGCCCTCTTTAGAAGAATTTTGTGATAGACTAACTAGGGAAGAAATAAAACTTGCAAGATATGAGATATGTTCCTATTCCTCTTCCTCCAAAGCCTTAGTAGCCTCCACCTCTACTAAAGAAAAATTTAAAAAGAAAGAAAGTAATCCTATAACTTGTACTCACTATAAAAAGAATGGTCATTCTACAAATAAATGCTGGAAAAGATTACAACAACTAGAGGCAACTATAAAGGATCAAAAGACAGACAATAAAAAGAAAATAGAGAAAGCCCTAAATGTTCAAGGTAAAACCTCTAATTCTTCCTCTAATGACCGGGTTCTAGATTTTGGAGCTACTCATCACATGTCTGCTTCAAATGAGTCATTATCTTCTATCTCCTCTAGTTCTACTTGTAGCATAGAAGTGGGTGAATCTTCCTTTATTCCAATGAAAGGAAAGGGGGACATAATAATTTATGGTGGCTCTATAAATAATGTTCTCTATGTTCCAAAAATTGCCATAAATCTCCTCTCCATCTATTAAATTTGTACTTATGGAAAGGAAAAATAGTTTTCTTCTCTCCAACATGAGTTGAGATGAGAGATTTTCAAGATCCCTATTATCTCATAGCTAAAGGAGATATTGATCATAAAACTCACCTATTTCACTTCAAAGGATTCAAAAATCTAGAAGGGACCTCCTATTTTATGGCTCATGGAGATCTTGAAAGCAAAATTTATTCTAAGGTTTTGGCTTCTACTCATGTTTACTATTCTTCATGTTGGGTTCTTTCTACTGCTTGTTATGCCAAGTTGGACAAATTGCTTCGACATCTCCTATGGTCTAATGCTATTGGAAAGAAAGGATTTCATAGGTTGGCATGGGAAATTTGTTGCCTCCCAAAGAAAGTTGGTGGCTTGGGTCTTTTTTACTGTCAAAAATAAGGTTTTGCTCTCTATGCTAAATGGATCTGTAGGGCACTTCGAGGGGATGAAATCTGGAATATTTTAGTTAGACATTGTCTTTCTACCAGTCTGCCTTATGTAGACATGTTTGGAAAGTTTTAAACCTTCAAACAATTCTTACTGCATATGTACTTATTAAAATTTTAGGCTCTTTTATTATTCGTAGTATTTGGAAAGCTTAGGAGGCTCTTAAACCCTAGATTTCATGGAATGGAGGTAAGACTAAGGTTGGTGCTTCTGTTCCCCTCCTTAATGTTTGGTGGTCCTCTACTATTGTTTATCAAGGAGCACCTCTTGCTCAGGTACAGTGGATTCGAGCTCAATGATTTTATAGAAAGGGTATTGCTTACCTGTCTAATTTCATGAATTTTCATACTAGAGATTGGATCCCTTGGAATCATTTTATGTAATATTTCAGTTTATCTCCTGCAGATAAGAGTACTTATGATGTTGTTGTGGATTCAACTCCTTTTATGATTTGGTCTAAGGTTTGTAGACATTATCAAAAACCATGGTGGTCTGACTGGTCTTGGCCTAATAAGCTTTCTTTTATAAAATACAAACCCTCCTTGGGGTATTCTTTTCTATCTCCAATGGTTCCCATGTTAGATAAATTGAATGCTCGGTGGGACTTAGTCTCCTTGCAATCTCGATGGAGCTTAAGATTCAAGGTTGTTTGGGCCAAATTTCTTGAACCCAAACAAGTCTTTTTTGCTTGGAACCTGTTGTTTAAGGGTCTTCTTGTGGGACATAGGGTTTGATATATGGGTGTTGAAAATATTACTTGTATGAATTGTGGTCCTATCCTCGAGCCAGAGAAGCTTGGGATTGGATTATTTCTTTCTTCAGTCCCTACATGCTTGATACTTGTTCTTGGGTGCATGTTTTACTTAGTGACCCTATCAGATTTAACGATAAACTTGGTGTAGTTTGGCAAATTTTCAGAGTGGGCATTTTGTTTCATATATGGAAAACTCGAAATAAAGTTTTCCATCAGAAAGAACCTTATTTGCATTTTTCTCTTGCTGATAGATATATGGTTTTTTATGATTGCTGGTTCCAGATTCATGTCCAAGTGGAGAAGGTAAATATGAAGTTACAGTATTTACACACTTTGATGGACCACTAGAAAACGCACCATGCACGGTGACTCGCGTTCCTCCTGATGCTCCTCCCACCCGGAGGTGTCCTCGGTCTATTGGTGTTGGGTCCCATGACAACGAACATTCACGTTCAGGTGGTAATGCTCAAAACTAGTTGTAGCCTCCTCCTGCTGCTAAACGCAACTCTGTAGGTGGTGCTTCTTCTTCCTGTCCCAATTTTGGGTGCGATGTTTGTCCCCCGACTTCTGTTCATACCAATGCATGGGATTTGGCTACTCGTTCTATGCCTTTGAATCTGATAGTGAGTTGGGGAGATGGTTCTTCTTCTCCTCCCCCATAGGCTACCGCACCTCATGGGCAAACGAAGATTCAAGAGGGCAATGGTGTTGTTGATGATGGTTGGGGCCATTCTGAGCCGGATAATGGTGGTGGTTGGGGGGCACCGGACAATGCTTAAATGCTTGCAAGCCTACTTTATTTTGATGTCTACGATGTAATAGTTTAAAGTTGTTTTTTTGTTGTCTTCCTAACTGTGTGGTCAGCAATTAGTGTGGTTTTGGACTCGGAGACTCGAAATGTGCTCAATTCCATCCACATTTTTGTATAATTAAGCCTCTTTAATATAAAGCTTCCTCATTACAAAAAAAATCCACATCCAAAACTTTTAGACTTTATAACATCTTTAAAAATAATAATAATACATATTATATTGATTATTATAATATAACCATGAAGAACATTATTAAATCGAAAGGCTTTGACCAGTGGACGAGACGAGCCAACCCATTCTACTTGTCCATATGCGATCTAAACTGGGACAAGACGAGTACGCTCAAATAGGCCTACGCGTTAACGATTTTCTTTTCCTCTTGTCCAATAGCTAGAGGTATCTGGCGTGCCGGCCGTAAGTGCTGAGTGGAAGCTTTATAAATTACATGCACGTCTGCTCTTCAACTCACGCACTTCTGTCGCTTGTTCACTTAGCTGTCCACCACATTTGTTTTGGCTCTCTGTTTTCATCGAACGCCTGCAACCCATACCTGGAAGAAGTGAAGCAGGAGCACAAAATGAAGCATTCCAATTCTGCTATGATGATGTTGGTGAAAATAATGGCTATGCTTCTCCTTCTTGTGGGCGTAGTAGTCGTCGTTGATGCTGCGGATCCTGACTTGCTAACTGATTTGATCCTCCTGTCAACACTGACATAAACAAGCTGGACGGAAACTTCTTCACATTTACAGGCTTTCGGCAAGTGGGATGGCCATCTGGTAACTCCACGTTTAAAGCCACCAATGCTAGCGTGGTGGAATTCCCAGGGTTGTCAGGACTGGGGGTGTCCTACGCTCTCCTTCAATTCCAGGCTGGCGGTGTTAACCCTCCTCACACACATCCACGTGGGAGCGAACTCATATTTGTGATGGACGGACACCACCAACAAAATCTTCAAACAGACACTACCAATGAACTCGATGGTGACGTTTTCATCTTCCCCAAGGGGCTGGTGCACTACCAAGATGACCAATGACATATTTCTCTTGTTCATACATCCCATAAAAGTAAAGAACAGCGTCTTAAACGATTTGTTGTCTGCGTTCGGAACTGTGAATCCAGGAACCGTCTCGCTACCTTCCGCACTATTCGGTTCAGGAATATCTGATCTTGTTCTTGTCAAGTCTTTTAAGATCTCTACCCAAGCCTTGGCCGAGCTCAAGGCAGCCTTTTAATAAGAGACTATAAACGGTCGTCCAGCGCTAGGGCTACCTACTTTAGGATGGTCTTCATCTTGGATGGCCATTTCAATAATCTCCACTATTCATTTCCATTGAAATATTTTCTTCTTGTATGTATCATTGCTTCTTCTTCTTGTATGTATCATCCTCTGGTGGAAGGAAATTCAAATTGATATTCATCGTGCAAGTTATGCATGAAGGGCATTCAGGGTGGCAGGCTATATGGTCTGCTTTGTCCAACACTATGGAATTGGTGTTAACACTCATTTAAATCACCTCGGATTGTATAACATATCTAGAAAGATCGTTGTCGAATTATGCACTTCTGCATTGTTGAGCAGTGTTGGACCAAGATGACCAATTTCATTTTTCTCTTGTGCATTTATGAAATAGCTTTACCTGCTTTCCCGTCCGTAACACAAACAACAAAGGAATTTTTTTATATATATATATGATTGCCATACTTAGGTGTAATATCTCAAAAGCGCACAACTTGTTTAAGAATGGGTAACATTTGAAAAACACATACATTTGAACTGATTTAGGATGTCTATCAGAGTTGTATGTTATGGTGCCCTCTTGAGTCTTACGGTTAAAATTAAATATTTTTAAAATATTATACTTGTGTCGAGTAAGTATCATTAATGTTCGTATTCTAGCTTTCAGACCAAAGTACTTAATGATTTAGGTTAAGGAATAATAAAGAAAGATCAAAGAATAACAAACTATAATTAGATACATTAGGGATTGGTTTAGGATAGATAATACCAATGAACTTTTTCTTGAGCTAATAAATTGTGGAGACGATATAAAAGCACATTCTTTTTTTTTTTTTCTCTTTTTTTGTTTTGATTATATAAGAGAGTTGGTTATAGTCACTATTTTTAGTAAATGGTCAGCGTAGGGTTCAAACCACAAGGACTGCTCCCATAAAATCTATCTATCTCATTTTTTTGACCCGATGTGAGATGGGAACCACCAGTTGCTCGGGGTTCGTACCATCATCGTCGATCTGGTGCGCACTCAAAGAATTCAAAGTAGAATATTACCTTTGCAAAGGGTTGGCTTTCCACAAGGTTTGAACCTAGGTCTCTTCTTGGTAAGTGCCCAGTCACAGCTGCACATACCGATCCACCTAGCCCTTGGAGGTGATAAAAGCACATTTTTATTTATTTAATTCTTCCATGCACTTTTATTTGTGTATTTGTTCCTCCATGCGCTTCCAGTTGTGTATTTGTTCTTCCACCTCTTCCAAGCTAGTGTTTAGATTTTTTTGTCTATTTTAAATGACCAAAAACCTTCTTGTTGTAAACCTTTACATTTTTCTTAATATTTTTCAGCTTTTGAGAGACTTAAAATATTTCGGATCCTCTAATATCAATGTTCTACCATTTTTAAAATTTTCATCTCAAGAAGGATGTGACATCCATATTAACTCATATCTAAGAGGACTACCTTTAACTCTTCTCCCTTACAACACTTCTAAAAGTAGTGGTCAATGATCAAAGATAATCTTCAGGAGGGTTTTGAGAAAATAAGTATCACAGTGAGTTAACCAATGATGGGATGCTAATACTCTATCCAATCTATTATGAATGCATTTGCTTTCGTACCTCCTATTAGACCAAGTGTATTTAGCATCTTTTAGATCCAAATTCATCAATTTACACTTAGAATAAAAATCATTAAATTTCTCCATTCTATTAAAATAACAAAACTACCTCCTTTCTTTTTACTAGGATACAAGGGTGTGTTAATATTCTCAAAATCTATCCATAGCTATTGAGACACCTCATGAACATTACTAAGGATCTCACAAACCCTTTTTCTTCCACCCCTAGTGTTTGGGGCATACATATTGGAAATAAGACAAGAAAAGTTTATAATTTCACAAGTCAAGAGCATAGAAATGCACCATTCATTTCATTGAATACATTGAGCATCAAATATTCTAGGGTATCAAATATTCCATACACCTCTAGAGTATTTCATCATTGAACTTCCCACCATATTCAGTTTTTTAAAATAACATTTTTAATTGATTAAAATTTTAGTACATTAATCTTAGTCTTTTGAATAATCGGATTTATATTATTTTCTTATCTCATGAAGTACTCTATATTTTGCAAGGGTATTCATACCCCTAATGTTCCAAGATAAAATTCATTTCTATGATTTTGGAGGGTACTTCCCCCATCCAAATCTAAAACTTTCTAGGTACCATCTACAACTTGTTTTGCTACCTCTCTAGATCTAACCACTCTAGTTTTTGTCATCCTCTAAACACATAAGAGCCCACATTCACTCTTTTCTTGGTACGCTTTAAAAGAGTTAATAATTTTAAATTATATTTAGATTTTTCATACCTTATCCTCTAAATACTCCCACTCATCTATATCTTTTTTCTCTTATGGTTTATTCTTAAGTATTTATCCATTCTAATTTTTCCTCTTCTGGTGAGGTGTTTTCCCTAGAGAACTCTCATCCTTATTATCAGATTTCTTCGACTGATACTTGACTATATTTTTGTAGTTAGTTTTCTTTTCTTTGATGTCATAAGATACTTCAACCATTGGATTATGATGACTTATAAAGAAGTTTTGGTTCATGAATTTAATTTTGTCATAAGAGGGTTCCTAGATTTGAAATTTTTCTTTTCAATGATAAAGGGGTTTTGATCTATAAGTTTTTCCTAAATAACTTCTTCCAAAATTTCCTATTTCTCTACCATCTAGGTATTTGAGTCTTCAATAGGGTTTTCTTAGACATCAGCCTTATTTGATTGTCTCCCACATATTTGGATCTCAAATCGGAAGCATATTTTCTTTGTCAAACTTTTTAAGGGTTGCTCTCCTTCTTCCTATTAGGCTATAAATTTCTTGAATACCCTAGTTTCTTGCAAGAATCACATCTTGAGGGACTATTATCATATTTTATAGACTACATCCAACTTCCATGTTTAGAAATGAGTTCTATTGAGCTAGGGATTTCCTTCTCTAAGTTGGAATTCACACATATCCTAGCATACACCAACCTCAACTTTTCCAATGTTGCAAGATCGATTGTAACCAAACTACCAACCTCTTTAGAAATACCTATCAGCACTTCCTCATGCACAAACTAAAAGGCTAAACCTAACAATATAACAAAAATAAGAGCTTTATGAATGCTCTATTTATTTGGGTCAAAGTTGAGCCTTCATTTTTATAAAATTAAATCTTGACATAAAAACCCCATGGACCACTACATAAGAGACGATTTGCATCCTCTTCATAGTTTAATTCGATCATGAAGAACCCTTTAGGTAACACCACTATCTCCATGTACCCTAAGGGGTACAATTTCATCAAAGTATATTTTCTTATAGTGTCCAAACCTAGTCAAGAATCGATTTTTAAACCAGTGGCCAGTCCCATTGGAGACTTTGTTTCTTTCGACAATTTTTTTCTTTCGTCTGATCGAAGGAAATATATTTGTATGTGCGTTATGGTGGTCATAGAAATGAATCTGCCTTCTTAGATCGAGCTCATCTCTCATATGGGGCTGTGGAAGCAAGTAGTGATATATGAAAATAAACCATAAGCCTATAAGTTGTGTAGTATGGTGGAACATCACCAGAATATTTGTCCTCAACTAGTATGGTGAAAGGCTCAGAAGGTGCACGATGGCCAAAAAATCCAGAATGCATAGGAGGGTCAGCAGGGGGTCAAAAGCCATTTTGGGAGGCCAAGGATAAGTTGGTCCCAAACCACACTCCCTTAAAGAGAATGAAATTGTGGTAGAAGAAGAAAATGAGGTCTTACAAAGGCAAGGATATATTTAACTCAGGGTAGAAGAACTTGTTGAAATCCCTAGCTTCGAAGAGAAAGGCATCTAGTGTCGAGAATTTATCCTCCCTAATTGTCTCCCTTGGTAATGGAGAAGGAGATCCTCATTTTTATACCTCTAGTATCGCAGTGGAGTTACCTCTATCAAAATATTTTGAATGTCTTGAGGAAGGATGGTTAAGTGAAGGTAAGGTGGGGGAGGTGAATCTTTCCTCTCCAATATCGGTCTCAAAAATTAATTTAGAGTCTTCAATATCCAGGGATGTTGGCCCAAAATCCCTTTTTTCAAAAGGTGGTGACTCTGGCATAGGTGAGATGCAAAAGCCTAGTATCTTCGAATATGGCGATGGAGAGGGGTTCTCGCAGACCTAAGACATGAAGCCAACATAAGAGACTGGACCTCAGAGTGTCTAGGAAGCCTGGTTGACCTCTGGGTAAGGTGGGTAGAAAGAGGTTGATGGAAATTATGGGGTCCAAAAATTAGGAAACATTGCTCTCCATAAGTGAAGGACCTGATGAATGAATTTTGAAAATGAATGAGTTGATGGCATCCCCATAGGGGGGGTGGGTAAGAAATTGTCCTTCTAATTCTAATGAAAATCTACTCTTGGAATGTTAGAGGACTTAATAATTCCTATAAGCATTGGATTTTTGTATCCTTTCGAAAGGATAATGCTCCCTCTATCCTTTGTATCCATGAATCTAAGTTGGATGTATCTTCTTGGTAGGTTGTACATAATATAGTATGGAAAGGTGCTAGTTTTATGGCTAATGAATCAGTGGGCTCTTATGGGGGTCTCATTTTGTTTTGGAATCCTTCTAGGTTGGAAGGGCATATTATCTCCTCATCGAATAGAGTTATAAATGTTTTATTCCAGTGTAAGTTAACCAATAGGATATCGGTTTTATATAATATATACCCCAAATGTGTATATGGATAGGATAAAATTTTAGGTGCTATTATTGGAGATATGTAAGACCTTTCAATACGAGTATTGGATGGTGTTGGGTGATTTTAATTCCCCCTTGTATCCCTCAAAGAAAAAATGAGGTAACCCAATGGATGACATAAGTATTCAGGACTTCGTTGATTTTGTTTTTGATGTAGAGCTTTAGGATTTTGACCTCAAGGGATCCAGGTATACTTGGTGTAATAGGTGCTCAGGTGATAGACTAATTTTGAGCCATTTGGATGGAATCCTTATCTCTTCTCATAGGGTGAATCTGTCTAGGGATGCTTCCTTTATGGATATTTCAAGAATTGGCTCAGATCACAATCCAATCTAGTTGGAAGCTCCTAATAATCTGTCATTCCTCCCCATCCTTTTCGGTTTGAAGCCATGTTGTGTTCCCACCCTGATTTTGAATCTTATTTGTTGGAATGGGGGAAACAAGATATAGAGGGTTTTTGTTTGTTGAAGCTAATCAATAACTTAAGGAGGTTTAGGAGCTATCTCAAAATATGGAACAAGTCCTCATTTGGAAATGTCTTTAGAGAAAAGGAGAGACTAAAAGCCCTAATTAATCATATGGAGGCTACAATTGAGACTAGGGACTATTCTGAAGAACTACTGAAAGAGGAATATTGTGTGCTCACAGAATACCATGATAGGGAAGCTCAAGAGGAACTATTTTGGAAACAGAAGTTGAGGGAATTCATATTTATTTTATGTCCATGTTTCATGTTCCTCTTAAAATGGCCTCAAAAATTGATAGCATTTGTAAAGCTTTTTTATGGGTTGGCCTAGAGTTGAAAGTAATATTCCACCTTGTTTCTTGGGAGGATGTCTATAGGAATAAATCCAAAGGAAGGTTGAATTTGAAGAGTGATGTTCGAATGAATAAAGCACGGATTGCTAAAATTATGGAAGTTGATATCTAATACTAGTAAACCATGGGGATATATCTTGAAAGCCAAGTACAAGTTTACCTCCTTTCTATGTGAGGATTTAATTTTGGGGGGATCATACTTCTGGAATAGTGTGGTGAAGTCTAGGGATATGATTAAACAATATTGCAGGTGGGTGATTGGGAATGGTAGGAATGCCCACTTTTGGGATGTCTGGCTTTGGGATCATTTTTTTGCTGAAGATGTGAGATTTCAGGAATTGGTTATTAATTCTAGAGAAGTGGGTCTGGTTAAGGTGGTTGACTTATTTGAATTTAGAAGGGATAGAATTGTATGGGCAGACTCACCAGATTGTGTAAGAAATAATGGTGAAAGGCAGGCTTGGGAGACCCTAACAAATGAATTACGCCTTTGTGTTATTTGTCAATCTAATGTTGAGGATCGATTGATATGGTAGTTGGAGATCTCTAGAATTTTTATGATCAAGTCAGCCTGTTGTTGTTTAAATGTGGAGGAGGAGTCACTTTTTCCGTTTAGTAGATTTTGGATTAAGCACATTTCTCCCAAAGTTAATTTATTTTTTTGGTTGGCCTCTCTTAACCATATCCTTACTATTGAGAACCTTCACAAAAGGGGTTGGAATTTGGTCAATTCTCTATGAATCTGATTGGTAATCGACCTCTCATATGCTTCTCAACAGCCATTTTTCAAGGAGGTGATCTATTCTATTCTCAGGTGCTTTGGAGTTGACTGGGTTTTTCTAAATTTAGTTTATGATTGCATTCTTCAATGATCACCACCCTTTCAGTCCCCACGTCTTAGGTGTTTTTGGTGGTTCCTACTTCCCCATGCCATGTGGGGAGTTTGGAAAGCAAGAAACACAATATTTTTTTGTGATAAAATTGTGTCGATGACTTTATTGAGCAATCATATTATAGGTAAGGCAATTGAGAATGTGGTTAGTGCTTCTGCTTCTATGGATTTTTTGGAGGCTTCTTTGCAAAATGAAGTTAGGTTGGAATAATTTTTAGGTTTTGGAAACATAGATCGGCCTCCACCGGTGCCTAATATCAGAAACTCAATTAAATGGAATACCCCTCCTGTTGGATGGGTGAAATTAAATTTTTACGAGGTGGCTAAAGGTAATAATGGCATGGCAAGTTCGGGAGGCATCATCCAAGACCATAATGGTAACTTACTATTGGCGTATGCCGAATCCTTGGGTTTGAATTCTTCATAGGTGGTGGAAGCGAGGGCAGCTTACCTAGGGATTGCATTGCTAAGTGAATTCAAATTCAAAAAAGCTATCATTGAAGGTGACTCCCATAACATAATTAATATGCTCAAAGGTGCATGCCATGTCAGTTGGAAAATTGCCAATCTTATTGATAGAGTGAAGTTGTATCAAGATTTGGAAGATGTTCAAATTTCTCACACACTCAAAGAAATAAATGTTGTGGTAGACATGATGGCGAATGCTGGAGTAAATCTCCATGGATATACGATCTAGCAGAGGGAATTTCTAGAGGACCTCATTAATTATGCTCTCAATGATGTTAATTAATTGGCTCCGGGTTTTGGAAGTTTGCTATATTAGGAGGTCTGATACCTATAGTAATGGTGAGGGGCAGGGGACACTCTCTGCCACCCCATGATATAAGGCTATTCAAATCCTCATTGTTATTTGTTTTGGGATTTGGGGAATGTTGTGGCAAAGAGATTTTTGCTTGTTCTACGACATTGATTGGTCCATAATTATTACCTATTGGTTCCTTGTAGTTGTTTTTATTCTAGACTTGGGAAGGTTCAATTGTTGGCATGCGAAAGCTCACAAACCTACCTGGGTCGAGGCCATTATTTATCATGGATTGGAGATCTTTTTGATGAGGTGGCTACCTGTTATTTTTACTTCATAATTATGCTAATAATTTCATCCATATTCCTTCCTTGGGAAGTGTATGATTTTTGGATACCATTGGTTTCCCCCCTTGGGAATCCCCAACTCATCGTGTTGTGGTTGCTAGTGGCTGAGGTGATTGAGGAGGAGGCAACTCAAATGTCTAGTGGGATCATTTCTGAGGTGGATGTTGTGTTGTAGAACCACCTCGGTTCTTACATAGGTCTTCTCGAGTTCTTTGGTTGTTCTGGCCCTCCTGGTTTATGGTGTCTTTCTTTTGTTTTCTGCTCTATTCTCGGCTATCTAGTGCTTTAGTGCACTATTTTTGTAGTTTCTTTTATTTATTGTAAAAGTTTTAGGGGCCCCTTTCAAAACCCTCTTCTCTTAATATTACCAAAAAAAAATCTAGTCAAGCATCAATAAAATTTCCCACTAAAGTAATTATTTCTTGATCCATCGTTAGGTTTACCAGGATGTTTAGAATGATGAGGTTTGCTTGCTTTAGGCTTAGATCAAGCCAATTCTCCATATATTTGATTTTTTACTTCACCATATTTAATCATGACTAAGCCCTCAAGTCAAAAAATATTTTCTATAGATTCTCTATGACCTGCACACCACTAAAAACACCTTCCTTGGAGTTTCTCACTTGACCTTCCTCTTGCTTTACTTGTAGGCCATCCATATTTCCTTATACAAGTCATAAAATAACTTTAAACAAACTCTCAATTCCTTTATTTCATTCAAATTTTGGTCCAACACTGCTCAATAATTCACAAGTGCATAATTCAAAATTGATATTTCTAGATATTTTATTCAATGTGATAGAGTAGACAATCTAAATAAATGTTAACACTAATTTCATAGTGTTGGGTAAAGCAGACTCTATGGTGTGCCACCTTGAATGACCCTCATGCATAACATGCATGATAAAAATCAATTTGAATTTCCTTCCACCAGAGGATGATACATGTAAGAAGGAGAAGCAATGACAAAAATGAATGAATAAAATAATAAAATATTTCAATGAGAATGAATAGTGAATATTATTGAAATCGCCATCAAATACGAAGACCATATTAAAGTAGCTAGCCCTAGAAATGGATGATAATTTATGATATCTTATTAAAATGATGCCTTGCAAGGTTATGCATAAGGGGATTGCCATAAAAATTATTTATAAGAAAGGGTAGATTCAAGTTCAAAATCCAAAAAGTTTTATAATTTCAAGGTGAAAAGACCCCCTATTATTAGGGGTAATATTGGAGATTTAAACTTAAAACGGTCCAATTATTCTAAAATTAGGGCAAATATACACAAAATAAAATTAACATCTAAAATATTTTGGTTAATGGGTCCCAGTCAAGGATCCCTTATATTAGCCAATTCCAAATTTGAAAAATCAAAATATTAGTTAATTAACTATGATTAGCTTCTATGTATAATTATGGTACCTTGAGCTCGACCAAGGATTGGATAGAGATCGTAAAATATATGGCAAGAACAAGGTCATATATTCCAAAGCTAAATATTATAAAAGGTAGTGAGACAGTTCTTGGGTTTACAATGCATAACACAAAGAAAGCAAGAACAGATTTATCATTATTGAAATTGATCTGGTAGTGCACTAGCCCCTTGGGGAAGATGAAAACATCATCCTTGTACAATATATATTTTAATATCTCATCGGTGGTGTCCACAAACACCATAGTGAGTGATCCATCCACCATAAACATGAGTTTGCTTCCACATGGATGTTTTTGAGGAGGGTTAACACTGCCAAGCTGGAATTGATAGAGAGTCTAAGACATCCCTAGTTCTAACAACCTTGGTAATTCCACCACACTGGATTTTATGGATTTAAATATGGACTTACCATATGGCCATCCCACTTGTGGAAAGCCTATAAATATGAAGAATATTTTATCTAGCATGTCTACATCAATGTTGGTTAGAGGATCAAAATTAGTTAGCAAATCAGGGTTCACAACATCAACCACAACTACTACACCCACTAGATAGATAAGTATAGCTAAGAGAAAAAGTGGGAGAAATGTGTGAGTTGAGGAGCATAGTGTTTCACAAAAATAAGTGTGTGAAGATAGTATGGAAAGAACCACAAAAAATCACAAGCGTAGTCTAAATTGACTCCACAAGCATGAGTATGTGGTTACCACCTATATGAACACAATACGCTCATAACAAGGTCCAAAATAAGTGGACAAACAACTTACTTCAAGTGAATACTAAAATACAAGAGCAATAATGTAGTGTTTGAACACGTCCTTATGGTGACCTCCTCATCCTACCCGAATGCATGGGTAACTAGTCGCTACAACCGCTAGGTGATATAGAGGAGATGACTAGATACTAGGATCACGTTAACAAATGTTTGGGAGTTTCGGGTTCAATCGAGAATGCACTCCATGATAGAAAAATTTGTAGGCCACAAAAAAGATTGGGAAAGAGTTTCAAAATTGAAAATGGACACCACCATTATGTTCGTATTGAAAAAACATTTCCGATGACTATAAATACCCTTATGATTTGGTGGCCTTCATATGTAAGAAAAGCAATAGTCTCTTCTCTTTTTTTTATAAAGGAATATTCTGAAATATTGAAATAAAGCATAGTTTTTTGAAAAATTCCCTCCCAGGAAACAAAAAGGCATTTCCACTTACCAAGTGGAAAAAAATATTTAAAAATATGAATGCCTCAAAAATATATATCCCTTTGTTTTGAAGCAAAGGGGTTCACATGGGCCCAGTACATCTAGGGAAGAAAAAATATCATCCCTTATTTAAAAAATGGTTTTATGGCCAATGGTAAATAAAAACAATTACCCCCAATGCAAGAGAAAAGTTGTTCCCACCCATATGCTTTGAACCTTTAAATAAAAAAAGGCAAGGTACCCAAAAACCATAGTGTACAATAGTCGAAATATATTCTCTAACATCACAACTCTCTCTTTGGTAGTTATTCCATCAACATAATGCTAGCATTGCACCTACATTTCATCATCCGATCCATGGCTTTCTTCCACCGCCAACATTATCACCGTAGCCGAGAACTTCCGCCACCACCTATGATCACGGATAAAAAACATAGCTTGTCCACCATCCAGCGAGAAAATCTAGCATCGATTTCCATGTGGTTTTCGATGCCAAAAAATAAAAATCCATTCCTATCAATGGTGAACAACTTCAGCTTTTGCTCCACGATCATTTCTAGGGATTTGTTGTGGACGTGCCATACCTTTGTGGAAAGCACCTCAAAACTCGTGTAATTGAATTAAAGTGGAAAATTTAGAGATATTAGATCTTAGTCCATCCAATGAAATGGTATAGGGCAAGACTAATATCCTCCCTCATCATATTATCTATCGTACATGGACCTACTAGATCTGAAAAGTGACTCCACATGCTCTAATTGAGATCCTTGGGTGCTACTACCACCATATACATGTTCTCTCTCGTAGATCATGATCAAATCATTTTTAGAGTTGATTTTTTACTCTCATTGATCATTGCACTCAAATATCCACTACGTCTAGCATCAAAGGAATCATGTACATCATAGGTTGCGACAAAGACAAATTCTTCATTAATCATTAATTTTATCTCCATCATACCATGGGGAAAAATTGGAATTGCATAATTCCTCCAAGATAGCTTTGTAGACCACAATCCTTTCAACCTTGTGTGAAGTGAAAACATTTGATACCTCCACATTCTGTTAATTGCAGCCCATACTCTATGACAGATAGTCATATTATTTCACGTCAATTCAAGCTTGATGTGGTAGTTTATTCAAACATTTTCCAATTTTACTTCATGATTTCACCATCGAGTCTCACTTTCTCATTCTTCTTCACTCCACCCCTTCTTCATCGTAGTCTATCCAGTTGGATCTGTTGAGGCCAAATCCATAATTTTATTATGGCTTCTCCATTATTGTTGATCTTCACCACTACATACGCATTCATCTTTGTGAAGAGGTTCATGTGGTTTGGCACTCCAAAAAAAATACATCGAGCTACGAGAGCTTCTCTCGTAGATCCCACAATAAACAACACAATCCATGACTACCTCGAGGATTGTGAGAATGAGAACTTCGATCCCATGAACATTCTACCATCCATGTTGTCATATGGGTTGTTGCAATAGTCACAGTAATATTTGAAAACTTATGTCATTCGTCACGAATGTAAAAAATTACTTTACTACTTTACGAACATCTTGCCTGGAACAACAATTTTATAAAAAATGCATGCCACGTCCATCAATTCTTAGTCAAACACAATGTTGTTCAACTTCATGTCCCCTGCGGTGGTCCATGTTATGGTCTTCATAAGTGGCATCAAAGACAAAAATACCATGTAGAGCCATAGTGGGGTTGACATAGCTGATCAAAACTATCAAAAAACAACTTTAACAAAAAATAGCACACAATGATTTTATGGAGAACAATCCCATAGATCGTTGTTGAGGATTGCACTACATTGAGGTCTACAGAATAGATCTGGGTCTTACTATGGTGAAGACTCCATATGACCATATTACATCTTTAATGTAGCATCGTGACTTGAAGTAGCAGTAAAAACTATTTGTGTAGTTTAACATTGCTGATAAACTATAGTAGGGCTGGTCTAAAATGACTACTTAGTAGCATCTTTATCACAAATAGCACAAAAAATAGCACATCATGATCCTTTACTGCATTTCCAAGCTATTTAATATTGTTATAACCAATCAGAACTCTCCAATGGAAGACACATCTAAAACTCCCCGTGTTTTGAATCCACATGGTAGATGCGGGCACTGTGAAGTAGCCATTTTAGAAAAGAATGTCATGAGAACTCCAGATAAAATGGCAAAAAAAATTGGATCCATAGTGATTTGAAGCCATCGCTCAACTTGATAGCTTATCCCGCAAATCTGAAATATCCTCCATCATAATCTCCCACTCATCACCATCATAAAATTTCTACACTTCTTGAATATGCAAAAAACAAAAGTGGTCGCATCTGATTTCAATCATCGCCTCCTTTCACCACTCCGAAAAAACCAAAAAAAATCGGATGCTACAAAAAAACATTGGGTAGCACGAATATTTTCTCCATCGCTTGCGTATCCACTAGGGTTTCCACAAAAAAATTATGGAAACAAAATAAAAAATGTGTCCACCTTGAAACAACATATGGGTCCTGCCTTTAGACATTTAATTGTGCCAACTCAACTTGAAACAACCATGATCACACATTTAGCCACAAGGAAACAACCAAAAAAAAAAATTGACTCACAACATAGCATATTCCTAAAAATAATGATAGATAAAAAGCGCTGAAGAGAAAAATGATTTTAGCAGACCCTAAGGTATCAAGATCATCTAAAAATTACAGTGAATCCTCAAGAGGCTACCACCAGTTCTATATTCTGCACAATTATAGCACCATGAAATATAGAGCTTCGGCAATATGCCAGAAGAAAAAAAAAAACTAAAAAAATGGTAACCATATGTTCCCATAAAATGTATGGTTTTTGATCCATCATATGATAGAGAGCATACTCCCTGGTTTGATGAAAAAAATGGAAAAAATGGTAAAATAAAAAAATGAGGGAAAATAAAGAGGGGGTATTTCCATGAGGGAAATCCCCCTATGAGTAAAATATGCTCAGGCTCACAGGGCAGGGAAAGCTTGCTCTGATACCATGTTGGAAAATTAAAGACTTGATATTATTGAATGAAAGGAGCTTTGCTTAAATAACAAAGATGTACAATCTGATCCATTGGATCATAACTAACTGAGCTAATCTCAACCACACAAATTATCCTAGTAGCAACTTAGGATATGAAATATTAATATTCTAACAGTTTTTCCCATAGATAAATCTCATCGTTATTATCAAATTTCGTTGACTGATACTTGACCATATTTTTCTAGTTAGTTTCCTTTTCTTGGATGTCATAAGATACTTCAACCATTGGATTATGAAGACTTGTAAAGAATTTTTGGTTCACGAATTTAGTTTTTTCTTAAGAGGGTTCCTAGATTTGAAATTTTTCTTTTTCAATAATAATGGGGTATTTATCTATAAGGTTTTCCTAAATCACTTCTTCCAAAATTTTCTAGTTTATCTATAAGGTTTTCCTGATGTAGACTATAACTAAGAGTTCACCTGACTCATGAAGGAATGGAAACTCAAGTAAGTCTATCCTAGTAGAACTTAAGAGAATAATTACTTATTCTAACACCTCCCCTTAAGTGATACTAGGGTGTATTGTGTAAATGAGTCTTAGCAACAGAGCATAATGATGTACTCATGTACAATGGTTTCTTTTTTGAAGAGATGGTAAAAACCCATGGTAAAAACCATCTATCAAAAAAGAAAAAAGGAAGAGGTATGTCTTTGGTTTGTGAATATTATCCTCTTAATATAAAAAAAATGTGAGTCTCGACAACATGGCCTGATGAGATACTCATTTACAATATATATGAGAGATGGTGAAAAACCACATGGAAATAACCATCTTCTATGAAATAAAGAGGCATGTCTTCGGATGGTGAAGATTATCCTTAATAACAAAAAAAAATGAGTCCCAAAAACATGGCCTGATGAGGTACTTATGTATAATATGTAAGGGAGAGATGATAAAAAAACCACATGGGAAAAATCCATCCTCCAAAGAATACAATAATAAAAAGAGAGGTGAAAAACCTCTATTTCAATGTAGTTGTAATAATCCAAGTTTCTATCGCAATTGTATGTAACGCAGATAAGGAAATGACCTGGTGAATATTTTTGCAACTTTATTTTTAGTTGGAATATAGTCCAAGTATATGTCCCCCTTATTAATATGTTGTCGAATGAAGTGCATGTGTATCTCAATGTGCTTGGTGCACTAATGCTCAACTAGATTGCATGCAATATGAATTATTCTTTGATTGTCACACCAAAGAGTAATAGGTTTGTCATGGGAAAAACCAAATTCTCTTAGAATCTGGTGAAGCCAAAGAGCTTCCTGACTTGCTAAAACTGCTATCTTGTATTCTATATTTGTAGATGATAAGGCCACTGTTTGTTTTTTTTTGCACAACCAAGCAATTGACGAAGAACCAAGACAAAAGACATAGCCAAAAATTGAACATATATCTTCTACTGAACCTACCCAATATGAATTCATGTAACCAATGATATCCATCAATTTTCCCTCATATAAGAGCCCAAAGTGATTAGTTCCTTGCAAGTAGCAGAGGATTATTTTTACTGCTTGCTAGTTACTGAAATGAGGTTGATGTCAGAATATGGATATTAAGCCAACATCAAATGAGATATTTGGATGAGTATGAGCAAGGTATATAGTTGCATCACATATAGGGGATGTGCAGGAAGTATTTAGATTGACTCCAGACTTCTATCATTTTAAACCTTTGAAGAAGATCTAGAGTGAATTTTTGTTGACACAATGAAATTCCTACATCTGTTTGATTTATTAAGATCCCAAGAAAGTAATGAGCTAGACCCAGATTAGCCATATCAATTTTTTTAGAGAGGGAGTTTTTTATAGTCTAAACGTGAGCAAAGTCACTACCAACGAGTAGTAGATCATCAACATATAGAACAAGTATGGTTATTTTTTCTTCATCTCTCCAAATGTATACTGTGTTATCAGACTGTAGACACCAAAACAGCACCAATCCGATTATGTGACAACAAGCACCGATCGCATTGACACACACAACCCCTAGGGCAGCCCCCAGAGGTTAAAAAGTGGTCCTAACCACTCCCAAAAGTAGTTTGGAAGGTCAAAGGTCAATTTGGCACCTTTTTGGCACCTTGCTCCCTACTCGTCCCACCCTAGGATGAATACAAACTGGCATTCGTCCCACCCAGGGACGAATATCAGCATTCACCCCAGGGTGAGGCGAATAGAAGGTTTGACTGGCAAAAAATTCAAACCTCGAGAGGTCCGCCAGTTAACTGCAGCTTCAAGCCATGCAATTGCGAGGAACGACTTCAAATCAAGGAGAAAGACTTCAGTCATGCATGTCTTAGATTTTTGGAGGCCTCATGCAAGGAGACTCTAAATCAGGGAATAATATTTTTCTCAAAATAGGACATGCAACTCCAGTGGCGCCCTCGCATGCGCATTCAAACAGAGAGACCCTAGGTCTATAAATTGGTGAGTTTTCTCACCCAAAATATATAGAGAGAGAGGTAGCATTTTGAGCAACGAAGTGCTGCCATTTTACATCCACACACATACCTTTTGATTTTGTGCCTTTCACATCTTTGATCTCCTTTAGAAGGGAGGTCATAGGGTGGTTATTGGAAGCGCAAATCGGAGCCCAAACCCAAACATTTGGCCACAATATTCCACAAAATTTGCCGAAAACACCCCATAAGAGGTTTTGGACCCATCCCAAGTGGATTGGTGCTGAAACAGAGTCCCAAACGATGGGCGTCCTGCCCCCGGGCGCCCCCCAAGCTGTCGCAGTTCTAAACGCCCCACCCCGGAGTGAATAGAAATATGTGGTAGATTTCCTTTATTTTATTTTTGCATCTTGTTCTAGGTTATTTAAATAGGTTGTAGTTTAAATTTCATTTCATTCTGAGCAATTTTGACCAGGTTTTTATCATTTCTCGCCTTCACTAACATGCAGATAGTGCCATCATATTCTGGGTGATATAAGCCAAATTGGAGAAATATGACCATCTGGGTCATCCCAAAATACCCCCAATTAGCTAACCCCAACTTTGTAGGTCATTTGGAGCTTTCTGGATAGGACATTGGAGAGGGTGCTTTCTGACAATTTGTTGTAGGTTTATTCGTCCCGCCCCGAAGCGAATACAAATATGCAAGGAATTTCTTGACTGTTCCTTTTGTAGTGGCTTCCTGGTAACATATTCATGCTTCTATAAAATTTTTAGGTCATTCTGATATTATTTGGTTATCGGTTTAATATTTTCATGCATACACTAACAGTAGGCCTTGGGAAATACATGTTCTATTCTATCTGCAGGTGCTACTAATATTTTCTGTTTCCTTGAACATAGGTCTTCGACATCAGAGGAGTAGGAAGGAGTCAAAAATCATATACACAAGTGGCGGTGACATTTTGGTCCGCCCATCTTACATGTGGGCACGCGGAAGAAGGATTGCTATCCATGGATGTGATAAGAAACATATTTGACGCTCCTATCCTCTAAAAGGGAAGGAGACGTATTGTAACATGACTTTAAAAGCATATCAATAAAGAGGGCCATATTCCATATTGCTTTTATCTTGTGTCGATTCGTCTATGTCCTTTCTTTTTATGCATTTTTCAATATATAGGCTTTTAGCGTTAAGTTTGGTTTTAAACGCATCGTACTTGGCATTTTCCTTTTTGTTTTCGTATCCTCATGCTTTCAATGGCGATCATGGTGGGACCTCTATCCCTTGATTTTAATATTAACTTTTTGATTAAAAGTTGCTTGTTTTTGCTTACAGGTACCAAGTTTTCAAACGCTGGACTGCTGTTCGTTTCAGTCTATGATGAGTACAGAGCTGGAATTCGTCTTACCCAGGGATGAATAGGACTTCGTCCTACCCTGGAACGAATACAGATCTGTTATTCATCTCACCCCGGGATGAATAGCTCTCTGTGCAATTTTAGGGCAGAGATTCAGAGACATCCGATTTGGGCAGAGAAGAGGTAGGAGTCTTAAACACCTTCTGTCAAATTTTTGCTTTCTGTTTTCTATTCTCTGGTTATTTGCTTGCATAGGAGAGTTTGAATGCTTGTTTCCTTCATTTATGCAACTTAAAAAGAACCCCACACACCACGTGGTAATTTAAAACAACAAGGAGTTGGTCGTAAAACCCCAACCCTTGAGCAAGACCAACGGTGGATTTCATCACCACCTTGGCTTGAGATACTGCATACATAACCCCGATCATGACTATTGCTAGACGTAAATCCTGATGAAAGCTGACCAAGTGTAGTTGGGGTGATTCCTAGTGCATGAGGATAAGTCTTCTATGGTAGGTGTCATAAACAGAGTGATTCCCCTTCCGTACCGCCTACGTTCCATGTATCATCTGCTCTCACGTACCAATAGTTTCCCTCACGTAAGGGCGGGTATATAGAGAGGTTGGTATATCGGCCTGGAAATGGTATATCGAAGGGGCGACCATTTTTGGGAGTCATAAGAGCCATCATATTGCATTTAAACGTTCTTTACAAAAGCTTTCAAAACAAAAAAATCAAAACACACTAAAACCAGATTTAGGGCACACTTTTAATCTTTAAACGAGATAATCATTGCTTTGTGTGTGTTTCCTTTCTATTTAGTGTAGCATAAAAATCATAAAAAGAGATAAAAATCTATGCATCTTGTAGGAAAGCATCACCATGGTGTACACTCGTAGTCGAGCCCAATCATGGGTAAGCACTGCAGAAAGTGTACCAAGGGAGACGAATCACCTCCGATATAGTCCTGAGGACTTGGTCATCCCGCCTTGGTGGCCTGACATGCAAGATAGTCCACATCATGCCACCACAGAACAAGATTATAGAGGCACCTCTTTGAGGGGCACTCCCACTCAGCATAGATCCTTTCAAGAGGAGAACCTACACGTGGCACTCAACATAGAAAGTAGGCCTCCCTTAGATGCTCGTTATGAGTGGCCTAGTGATGAAGTGCTAGAGCAACGTAGGGTCCATAAGGAGGGGCCACATGATTTCGTCATCCCTCCTTTACCCCTTATTACTGTTAGAAACACTAGACAAAATCCAGAGCACAGGGCTCTCCAGGCAAGGCAAGACAATTCTCCCCACACCCTTCACACATACGAAAGGGAGTACGAGGAAGACCACCACATTCCTCAAGAGTAGTACACAGCGTGGGAGCGATGCACCTCCGCACCTGCTATATATCGGGATCACCCATTGAGGCCAGTGCCTCGGGTGAATGCCGCTAACCTCGATAGAGGAAAGCAACCCATAGGGGTCTCGGATCACCATGACCAAGATAGACATGTAGGAGAGGCATCTAGGCTTCCTAAACATGAGACGATAGAACAAATTGACTTGGCATTTTCCAGACATGCCGCCCGCCAAGCGCAAATCATGCAGCTCAGGCAAGACCAACAATAGTTAGATCATCTATACCACCTTAGCAAAGAGCGCATTCAGCGTCAGGCAGCCGAATTGCTTCATAACACTGTGCCTATGAAGGTCCCAACCCCTCGTGCACATAAAGTAGAAGTGTATGAGAGGCGCAACCCCTTGGTGCGAGACAGGTCCCCGTGACCTTACCAAGTGCTGCCTCCGAGACCTCCTAGACCTGAGCGGGAGGCCACTCCCAGGAACAACGATGGGCGCCCCCGTGGGGACCCACCCATGGTTATAGGTCTCATCCAGAAACTCCTCAAGAAGCCTATGAGGAGTATGAGCAAGAAGAAGAGCAGGCTAAAATGCCCTATCAAGGCAGAGGGGCTGCTATCCGGCCACCCCTCTATAGGCCTCAAGTTCCCCCCAACCCACAACGGGAGCAAACTAAGGAGGAAGAAATTAAATCTTTCGATGCATATAAAGCGCTGCTAGAGCGCTTAGAGTCTATGGAGACCAAGACTTCTGGGCCCCAAAAGCCCACTTTACGTCAACTCCGCAGTCACCCTGTGCATCCGTCAGTGCCGGCACCTCCATATCCTGAACACTTTAAACTACCCCAGTTGGCACTCTTTAGAGGAGAGGAGGATGCCCAAGAGCACGTGACTAGGTTCTTGAGCCAATGCTTTGGCATTCAGGACAATGATGCTTTGTTGCTCAGAACATTTATAACCACATTCGTAGGCCCTACCTCGGATTGGTTCACTCAGTTGCCAAAACATAGCATTAGTAACTTGGATCAGCTAGTGGACGCGTTCCTCGAACGCTTTGCCTTCAACACCAAGAAAAAGGCATCACTAAGTGACCTAGCTAGCCTCAAGCAGTATGAGGAAGAAACCATGGTGGCATATGGGAACCGGTGGAGGACGTTGCTTTCAAAGCTGCCCTACCTCCCTCCCATGTCTGACCTAACCCAAATGTTCTCAAAGAGCTGTTTGAGATCGATCTCCATGCTATTGCAGCTGCAACAATATGCCACTCTTGAGGAAGCTCTGGCGCAAGCTAGAATCATTGAGGAGATCAAGATACAGGATGGCAAAATTGCCAAGCCTAAGAAGAAAGAATGGTCTAAGAACACCAAAATAGGGACCACGCAACAGAAACCCACTGCGGTCAATCAAGTTGCTATAAACGTCCCTAAGCCTGCACAAGCAACACAACCTCAAAAGGCTAACTATCAGGCAGTGCCTCCGAACAATTATGATAGAGAAAACCAGAGGCAAGAACAAAATCAGCAGCATCACCCTAGGCGACAATTCACACCTTACACAGAGTCCAGGGACTCCCTGTTTGACCGCTTGTCAATGGCGAACTTGATCAACCTACCCGAGATTCAAACCATAGACCCCAATGCACCAAAGCCTAAGGGGTACAGGGAGGACTTGTACTATAGGTTCCATAGATGGAAGGGACATGACCTTAATGCATGTTGGAAGTTTAAAGGCTTGGTGCAAGACCTAATCGACAACAAGACGTTGGCAGTGGACAACCCCGTAGCGCCAAACAACCAATATATGGGAGTCTTCAGAGACCCCCTGCCTACCCATGATGCGTAGGCAAAACCCCTTCAAGTCAATGAGGTGCAATAGAATTGCCCCATGCAAGGGTATGTAGGGATGATAAGCATAGTGACTAGGAACAAGAGGTACCCAGGAGCTGCCCTCGCGGTAGCCACAAGAGAGGTTCCATCGACGTCACAACCTCAACAACACCCTACGCAACTTCCCCCACCTAGACCAATGGCCATGATTCGGACTAGACTTACCCAAAGTCTAAGGACCACGTCGGCTAGGCTCTCCATATACGAGCTCATTCAACAATCAACGCCCCATCGGGAGGCTCTAATGGAGATATTAAAAGCCATCGAGCTGCAACCCCATGAAGCAAACTCTTTCAACAACTTCGTGGGACATGTAAAACAATGTACAGAACCAGTCATCACCTTTAGAGAAGATGAGTTGAAATCAGTGACTGGTGATGTGGCGGATCCACCCTTGCACGTCATTGCACGGGTCAACGGGATTCCGTATAAGAGAGTGTTGGTGGACACTAGCTCATCCAGTAATATCATTACCACAGTAGCATTGAAACATCTAAAGTTGCCAGCATCTCACATCATGGCCTCCACCTATACTCTTCGAGCATTCAATGATGCGATATGCTCGATGGTTGGCACAATTGTCCTACCCATCCAAGTGGGACAAAAGACTATTCATACATTGTGCCACATCTTGGAAGGTGAGATGGCCTATAATATCTTGTTGGGCGACCTTGGATCAGGGACATGAAGTGTGTCCCTTCTATAGCTCATCAGTGCTTAAAGTACACATTTGAAGGATAGGTGCATGTAGTCCCGATAGACTTAGAGCCCTTCAAGTACTGCAATACGATGCAATTCATGCCACAATCGACCCTTCCATCAATGCATTTGGATTTTTAGTTGAATCCATCTAAACAGGGTCCGATTCCATAGGCATCCCCATTGACAAGTCCATCAAATCCTCAATCGGGTCCATCTTCCTCTTCTGGTCCTTCAACAATGATGCCACCTATGGTGGCCACACCAAAGGACAAGGGAAAGAAACCCCTAGAAGAGGAACCACCCCTAGTCTCAACCATCTCTACCGAAGAGATGCCTAGCAGAATGGAAGTCGAGATGCCTAGTTCACCCTACATGGAGTGGACTCCGGAAGGACTCCCATTCGCTCCCCCTCAACCGCCAACGATCACTGTTGAGATGGCCAACACGGGCCTGGGGGAGTATATAGTGCGAAACATTGTAGCAACACCCGCACTTGAGTCCATGCAGGACATGGGGAGACCTCGACTCCCCATCGGCTCTGTGGTTCCTCTAGGCTACCCACCCAATCAGACAAACTTTGTTTATGGGGGCCTGGATAATGGCATTGAACCTTACATGCAAGAAGACGAAGATGAGGAACCCTTTGTTGAGGACGTCAACTATTTGTCCAACCCAGACTTCGCATTGAGATATCTTGGCCAATGCAATTGGCATGGATATGGGTTGGGCAGGTATGAGCAAGGAGTGCGTGTTCTTTGCCAACCGAGATATCAAATGCCGTATGACAAGTCAGGAGTAGGGTTCAACCACCCCTTCCCCTTGGACATCTTGGTAGAGAACATGCAAGGCCTAGGGATAGGCAACAAGGATGGGTTGGCATTAGATCCATATGCCAATCCTAACACAACTTATACATTGGGGGATTATCTCCCATTACGAACAAACAACCTTGTTGACCTTAACAACCCTTTCCCTTCGATCAAAAAGGGAGAAAATTCGAGGCCTCACCTACAAGAGGGATATAGACAAGACCAAGAGGGGTCTTCGGAGGATGAGTCGGAATACGAGGTAGCACCTTGGGATCCTTTCGAATCTGATAGCAATCATTCATAAGTGCATCCCATGGATGATTATCAGGAGAGCTTCCTGACAATGTTCCCTTTGGATGCTCCAATTGAGCATATGCCACCTCAAGAGCATCAGGTCCCCCCGTAGAGAGCGAAACAACCTCGATGGGACCACATTAATTTGCTCGAGCAAGATGAGCCTCATATGTCACAAATAGTTGTTGGAGCCAATGAAGGCCTTTGGATCTCCGATAGTGATTATGAAGATGAAACTGAGATGGCTTATCTCAATCATATGCGACAACAGCAATATCCCTTGGACATAGATGACATGTTTGAATAGTTACACATAGGGCCAAGACATAGGTGGCACCTCAACCCGGCATAGTTATAGCAATTACTGCACCCGCCACTCTAGGTATACAGAGAACACCTTCCACCTGGAGACCCTATAGAGCCATCAGCTCCTAGGGTTGACCCTATCCTTTTATCCGCACATAGGGCCGATCCATTTGTGCCAATTCCCATAGAGCCAGATCCAGAGCACAAAGATCATCTAGGATGTCCGAGCAACCACACCCACGGTAATGGAGACCAAAATCATTTCATCAACATGATCTCCATTGATTTAACCACCCCCATCCATAATCCAACCGACCCAACATGGTCATTGCATCTAGACCTAGATGCTATAGACTGGGATCATGTTGACACACCGCCATCCCCATCAGAGTACTGGCCTTGTGGTGGGATGTTCCATTTCACCCCTAGATAGACTCAGGATGTCTTCCATGCTGAAGAGGAACCTGACGTTCCGAACGACGATCTAAATTCAGCAAATGATATCCACTTGATCCCAACTCCACACCAGTTGGAGGACGGATCCCACATGTCGGTCGAGGAGACGACTGACGTAGACATCGGCTCAGATCCAATGAATTTGCAAATCATCAAGCTGGGGGTAAGTCTATCCCCCGAAGAGCAAGCCGACTACATTGCCCTTCTCAAAGAGAAGAAGGAGGTTTTTGCATGGTCATACAAAGACATGCCGGGACTAGACCCGCAGCTAGTCACGCATAATCTAACGCTTGATCCGACAGTCAAGCCAGTAAAGCAAAAACTACGTAAGATGCATCCAACAGTAGCCTTAATGGTCAAATATGAGCTACAAAAGTTGTTGGATGCACAGTTTGTCATCTGCGTGGATTACCCACCATGGTTGTCTAACATGGTGCCCATCAAAAAGCCCGACGGGAGGATTCGCATATGCACCGATTTTTGAGATCTAAACAAAGCGAGTCCTAAGGATGATTTTCCCTTGCCTAGCATCGACGCATTGGTAGACGCTACAGTAGGCCATGAAATGCTTTCCCTCATGGATGGTTTCTCAGGATACAATCAGATTCGTATCAATCCCGAGGACCAACTAAAAATGGTGTTCACAATGCCTTGGGGGACATTTTGTTATAAGGTCATGCCCTTTGGCCTTAAAAATGCTGGCGCCACCTACCAACGTGCCATGACGTACATCTTCCATGATTACATGCACAAAACTTTGGAAGATTACATGGATGATTTGTTGGCCAAATCTCTTTTGCGCCCAAATCATCTTGATGACTTGAGCAAGATCCTCGATCGCCTCATTGAACATAAAGTCAGACTAAACCCCAAGAAGTGCGTATTTGGCATCACATCTGGAAAGCTCTTGGGTTTCATAGTCTCCAAATGAGGAATCGAGGTGGATCCAAACAAAGTCAAGGCAATCCTTGAAATGCTTCCCCCAACTACCATCAAGCAGCTCAAAAGTCTACAGGGAAAGGTCACGTCGATCAAGCGCTTCATAGCGCAGCTATCTGACAAGTGCCGACCCATGAATAAATTATTGCACAAGGGGGTCGCATTTCACTGGGATGACGAGTGCCAGTCAGCCTTTGACGAGATTAAACAATACTTGGCTTCACCGCCAGTATTGGCACCACCTAGACCAGGAGTGTCATTCTACTTATACATCTCAGCTACTAAGGTGGCACTGGGCGCCATGCTATCCCAAAAAAATGAACAACACAAAGAATAGGCTACGTACTATCTTAGCCGCACCCTGGTCAATTATGAACTTAACTATGCATACGTTGAGAAGCTCTGCTTGGCAGTGGTGTTTGCTACCAAAAAGCTATGCCACTACATGCTCAGCAACATGACGTATGTTGTGTCTAAGGAGAATCCATTGCGATACATGATGAGTCGTACTTATCATAGTAGCCGCACGATGAAATGGATCATGTTGTTGATGGAGTTTGACATAGAATTCATTGGACAAAAATCCATAAAAGGTCAAGTCATCGCCGATCAACTAGCAGAGGCTCCTCTTGAAGATGATCAGCCTCTGATAGTAGAACTACCGGATGATGGGGTCTTCCATGTTTTAGAATCGCCAGATTCTAATGAGCCTGAGTCACAGGCCGACATGACCCTATTCTTCGATGGTTCAAAATGTGAGCAAGGAGGTGGCACGAGAATTGTATTCTTCACACCGCAAGGGGCTCCAATGCCTCTATCATTTAAATTAGACTTCCCATGCACCAACAATAATGCAGAATATGAAGCCTTGCTCATAGGTCTTCAAACAACAGTCACCATGAACATTAAACGATTGAATATCTTTGGTGATTCATTGTTAATTGTCAATCAAGTCAAAGGGGTATTCCAATGTAAATGCCTAGTTCTACAGGCCTACAAAGCCCTTGTGGACAAATTCCTGGCACAACTTGAATGGTATGACATCGAGGCACTCCCTCGATCATCGAATCATTTTGTGGATACTATGGCCTCCTTGGGGTCACTAATCCCGCAAGACCCTTTCGATGAAATGATGACCATTCAGGTCAAGACATTATCACAATCCATGATGGAGCGTGCAAGCTCTAACCTAACGCCAGGAATCCACTTGATCCAGATTGAACCATCTCAGGATAGGTTCTCTCGAATCCAAGATTGTCTGACTCAAGCCAACTAGGGGTCCTTGTTCTCCCCGACTCCTCTTAATAGCAACACAATGTTGTTTTTACAAGTTCTTTCCCGCTCAGCTTTTGCTAGGGATGAACTTCAAGAGGGATTGGCCATTCATACCATCGAGGTTTCTGATCAGCAGGATTGGTACACACCCATTAGGGATTACCTCAAGCTAGGTAATCTCCCACTTGGATTGACACAAGCCACGAAAAGATCATTTAAATAGAAAGTGGCAAAACATGTCTTGCTAGGAGACATTTTGTATCGTCGGAGCTATGAAGGAATCCTCCTCCATTGCTTGGACCAACAAGAGTCCGCTTGGGCGATCACCCAAGCCCACGATGGTACATGTGGTGGCCACTTCAGCGGTATGGCCATCGCAAAGTGCATTCTCCGCATGGGCTATTATTGGCCATATTTAGAGCGAGATTGTTGCGCATATGTAAAGAAGTGCGTGAAGTGTCAACACCATGCTAATTTGACACACGTACCTTCTCAGGCCTTGCAACCGATTCAATCGACTTGGCCTTTTTCGTAGTGGGGCTTTGATCTAATCGAAAAGATCTCCCCTGCATCGTCGGGTCATCACACGTTCATCATAATGGCCACAGAGTACTTCACCAAGTGGGTGGAAGCAATTTCGCTAACCTCTACGATGGGACCCCACATTGCGGAGTTTATTTTGCATAACATCATATGTCATTTTGGTATTCCATCCAAGATCCTCTCGGATAATGGGACGTCATTCAAGAATAAATATGTGCGTGCTTTGACCACAAAGTACAAAATTCAGCATAGTTTTTCAACACCCTATTATCCACAGGCAAATGGGCAAGCAAAGGCATCAAACAAAATGCTAGTCACCATCCTCAAAAATACTATCGTAGATAGTCATAAGGATTGGCACATTCAAATCCCGCTTGCCCTATGGGCTTACCGCACTAGCATTCGGACGCCCACTAGGGCAACTCCATTTTTGCTGGTGTATGGCTCCGAGGCAGTCATGCCTCTCGAGTTGGAAATCCCTTCCCTACGCATTTCAATGCAAGAGTTCATCGATGATGACACTGCATGATAGGCCCGGTTAGACCAACTTACGTTGCTCGATGAACGATGCATCAATGCTCTCGAGCATTTGCGTATCTATCAAGAGCGACTTAAGAGAGCATACAACATGAAGGTTCACCTGAGGGACTTTCAGGTTGGTGATTTGGTCTTAAAAGAGAACCAACAGAATTCTAATTTGTCGTCCCATCTAAGGGACAAGTTCATGGCAAACTGGTTAGGTCCTTATGTGATTGATAGTAAAATAGGACCTGGAACATACCGGCTCGCCTCTCTTGAAGGAATCAAGGAACTAGAACCCTTGAACATCAGTCATTTGAGGCCATTCCACATTTAGAGAGCCATAGTCCACCCCAAAAGCTCCAAGGATTCCCACAATCGCTTGGTCAACCCAAAATGCCCCAAAGGTGTCCATAAACCCTTTGGTCAAACCAAAAGCTCCAAGGATTCCCACAATCGCTTGGTCAACCCCAAAAATGCCCCAAAGGTATCCATAAACCCTTTGGTCAAACCAAAAGCTCCAAGGGTTACCATAACCGCTTGGTCAAAATAAATATTCAAAAAACAAACAAAAACAATAAAATCATCAAAAATAACAAAAAAATTGCATTTCAATTCCATGCATACTCGTAAAAATCAAAATACAAAAATATAAGTTGCATTAGGCATCGCATCCGTCCATTGCATATTTGCTACTCATACATGTCACAAGCACCATAGACTGTAATTGCTCGGCAATTCCTTCATTTTCCACATTCCATCCATTTTATAAACACATACATCCAGAATAACACCATCCCCATTTTTAGCATAGTCAGTTGTCTCCTAATGTATGTAGGGTTTTCGTCATTCAGTTGTCTTTAAATTTCTAGCCAAAAATTGTACAAAGTTAAATGAATTTTACAAGGGAAAGTTTTACTTGGGTCACGCCTCGTTACGTAACATCCCTACACAAGTTAAAACACATAAAATAATTCCCAAGTTGTGTGAACGCAAGAGACGCCTACCAAGCAGTCTAGGGTACCATAGGTGAACGATTAGCCTATTCATCCCCCTGTGCGAATGGTTCAAGAGTGTTGAGAATTGACAAAAGGACAAGCTCTTCCCCATCAATTCCCCTCCATCAATAGTGGTTTTCACCACTACCACAAATCCCAATCACTGTTGGTCCCCACGGTTGTAAGGATTCATACTACACGTCCCTGCCAAGGATGGGTAGTCATCCCCAAGGCCTAAAAGGATCAATGACCATTCAAAAACAAAATCCCCATAAGCCATCATCATGATCATCTCCAATCACCTTTGGTCTCCAAAGTCGTAAGGATTCGTACTACATGCCCCTGACAAGGATGGGTAGTCATCCCCAAGGCCTAAAAGATCAATGCCCTTACTTCATAATCTCCATAATCCCCTTTTGGTTCTCAAAGTCGTAAGGATTCGTACTACACGTCCCTGAACAGGATGGGTAGTCATCCCCAAGGCCTAAAAGAATCAATGTCATTTACAAGCCACAAACCTACAAGTTCAACCTTACGAAGCTCAAAATGCAAAATCAAATAACAATGGTTATCACCACTATTCAACATCCTTGCTCAAAAGAAAAAAAAAAAAAAAAAGAGAAAAATAAACAGTGATTTTCATCACTATGTATACGAGCAAGTATCCTAACACATTGAGCAAATAAATAGCCTGAACTTGAATCCCTGGAATTCTCAGCATTCGAAAACCATCTAGGTGATCCTCATTACGGGTTTGGTGGACAGCCTACCTGGCAATGGCGGTATCCTAAATGCATGACGATATGTCTATCACATTAGCTTTGCATGTGAGCAGACCAATGTTTGCATGTGGATGAGCTAGCTTATGGTACCTTAGATTGTCCCATGGATTAATCTTACTAAATACAACAATGGAGTTAGTGGAGCTAATTAGGTGATCCTCAGTATAGGTTTGGTTGATAGCCTATCTGGCACTGGCGGTATCCTGACAAATACCACATAAATGAACTCAATTGCACACACCGGGATGTGAAATAACTTGGTTAAACTCAAGTCTGATTTATACCTTGTTCCAAAGTCTTGCGAGATAAATGTACAATCTTGGCTAGTTAGTTGAAATATCTGAATCTCAAAAAAGCTTAACTACATTTTAAAAATAACTGGAACATTTCATTACGTCCATCACCATCCGAAAATATGCAAACTACAAAAACAAAGTTAGCACATGCAAAGTCATTCCACAAAGCCATCCCATAAGTACAACAAGCCAGTAAATCTTGTACAGTCTATGGTGCCATCGACAAGTTATCAACAAATCATTTCATTTATTCCATATGCATCCATCATCTAATTAGACACATCGCATTCATAATACCACATGCATACATCATCATAAATAATTGTGCATAAATAGAAAAACAAACCATGAAAAGTGTATAAACAAAACAAAGAAAGTCATCTGTATATATATCATCAAAAATGCCCGTAGGCTACAATGAACCGGTCCTCTGACCTCGCAACAAAATCCAAAAGCTCAAAAACCCCCAAGCCTAGGGCATCGGCCACCATGATCATGCAGGATCGGTGCGACGGGAACTACCCCCATGGTGTGGGTCCTATGGGACCCCTCAAGGTGGCTACTGCTAGCCCCCGCATCACGCCTACTAGAGCCCCCCTCATCCAATCGCCTATGATGAGATGATGTTGACTGCTCAGTATCGCTGCCCCTCATCCGACATGAAGACCCACCTCTAGAGGGCTCAGGTACCCACCCCTCGAGGTGGATGATCTCTCCCTCTAGATCCATCCGATGTCGACACCACTCCACCTCCCATCGATGGTACATCGCTACTACATCATCGCATTGTGCCAGCTGCATCCGTAGGAGATCCCTCTCCCATGCCGCATCTGTATCCCCATCCTATCGATGGTACGTAGCAAATGCGTTCTCCCACTCAACCAACTGAGATCATAGGAGATCCCTCCCCCAGCTCCTCATCTCACCTCCGAAGTAGCCCCACCAATCATGCATTCTCAACGTGCACCCCTACCTCCGTGTCCTTCGTGCCTACCTGAGGTATTGACATCTCTGGAACAACAGCTTGCTCTGGCTCCCACTGCTCCGGGATGTCCTATGTCTCCGACTGATCCGAAACCCCAAAATCCACACCCACATCCTCAACCTCCACCATGTCCGCATCATCCAACGGAACACCCCAACCATCACCTGGTGCCTCTACACCCTCATCCCCTATTGCCACCTCTGCATCGCCTAGAGGCCCCTCACCTCGCCATCATCGTAGAGTCCACCACTGCTCATACTCAGTGGTAACCCCGACGTCATCCACATCCGAGGCATCAATCATGGTATCTGAATCCTCACCCAACGATGCAATGACTGGCCAAGCTAGAGTCCTCTCGTCCCCCTGGCATCGATAGACCATGGGCTCACCAGGAAACCCCTGGCGCACCCCGAACTATCATGTAACCCAACCATAAGGGAAGAACTCCTGCTCAGTCCCATGCCACCCAATCAGCCATCATCCTCTACGTACCCATCGGAGCCACTCTCCAGCCTCAGGCCAGGCTGGACAATCCCGGTAGGGGCACCAGAAAACCTCCCCTGGAGTAAGCCGAGCGAAGGCATCGACATAGTGCCCTACGACACCTGCCCATCATCGACTCTGACCCTGCTCCTCAGATCTCCACCATAATGCCCCGTATCCGATCTCTCGGTCTACCATCTCCACCCGTGTCATCCATGGCAACCCAACCGACCTCTCCACTGCTATGTGCTACCAAGCCCAACACTGCAACAAGTAGCTGCATCCAATCCCCTTTTGCCTCCGGTATTGAGACCTCGTACAACTCATCATAGAGTTGTGCCAGTAGAGTCTGTCCCCATCTCATGATCATAGGTGCATCCGTAGGACACTCCACCAACCTGAACACCACCTCCAGCAGGTTCCACGGGAACCTCACGCCCGAAGAGTCGGGTAGCAGCATGTTGGAAATGAGGCCCATCAGTACGGCGTGCCTCACTCCCAACACACCCATCTCAAGCCACCATCGAACCAATATGCCACCAATCAGGTAGTCACCCTCTGCCCTCTCCACTAGGCTGTCCACACCCAACGCCTCCCCATGCCCAAAGCAGCATGTCAGCACTGCTATCTGCTGATCCCACGGCGTCATCCTGATCGGCAGTCCATCTATCGAAATCCAAAGAATCCGGTAGACATCCTCCAAAGTCACCATCATCTCCCCTATTGGGAGATGGAAGGTGTTGGTCCGGGGCTCCCATAAGTTGATCAGGGTCGTCAGATAGGCCCGATCCCCGACCACAGGCTCTAGTCGAGTCACCTGCTTGAGCCCAAGGGCATCAAGCCACTCCCAGTCAGCCAAAGTCAACGCCTCATGCGCTTCCATGAAAATTGTAGGTACACGATACCGGCTCTTCACAACCTGCAAAAGAAAACAACATAAAAACATTAAACACCATAAAAAAATTGTACAACAAAAATATGGATATACAACAATTAAACACATTCAAAACAATTTTTAGTTCTAGGGTTTTTAACTCTAAAAACTGATAAATTACAAACAAATTAAAACTTCAAAAACAATTTTCAGTTCTAGGGTTTTTAAATAAAAAATTTTTAACTAAAACTAAATTAAAAAAAATTCAAAAAAATTTTAGTTTAGGGTTTTTAACTCTAAAGATAATTAAACAAAAAAAAAAATAAAAACAATTTTTAGGTCTAGGGTTTTTAACTCTACAAACTGATAAATTACAAACAAATTTAAAAACTTCAAAAACAATTTTCAGTTCTAGGGTTTTTAACTCTAAACTGATCAATTAAATAAAAACAAAAATTAAAAATTTTTTTTTATTAATAATAAAAAAAAAAATAATTTTCAGTCTTAGGGTTTTTAACTCTAAACTGATAAATTACAAACAAATTAAAAACAATTTTAGTTCTAGGGTTTTTAACTCTAAACTGATCAATTAAACAAAAACATCCAAAAAAATTGTTTGTCAGTCCTAGGGTTTTTAACTCTAAAGGTCAACTGATCAATTACAAACACAAAAACACAGCCACAAAAAACAAATAAACTAGGGTTAAGCTACGTTTTTACGCTCAGTTTTACCCTACGTTTCTAACCTAAGTTTTAATTTTGTTAAATTAGGGTTAAGCGAAGTTTTTAAGTTCCGTTCTAAACTAAGTTTTTCAGCTAAGTTTTAAACTAAACTTTTGATCTTTGTTTAACTAGGGTTCAACTAAGTTTTCAGCTAAGTGTTAATTTTTGATAGTCTAGGGTTTCATTTTAATTTGAAAAACAAAATACAAAAGACAAAAACAAACAAATAACTTGCGGTTTTAAAACTGTAAAGCAAACAAACAATAAAGAGGAAGAACACTCACTGGTCTCGCTTTGGCTCCATCGCTTGATGATCCGGTCCATGAACTCATGGTAGTGGGGAAAATTTGGTAGCGCTTCGCTTCGTAGAATTGACCTCCTCCTCCTCAGAGCTCCAAATCGCCAGGAAAAACAAATGCAAATGAGCCCAAAACCCAGTTTTGGCCCTTAAATAGGCTTTTTGAGCCTGTAATCATTCCTCCCTGGGATGAGCACTCTGGTTAGCGCTCATCCCTCCCTAGGATGATTACTAACTTGGTATTCGTCCCACCCTAGGATGAATACAGAGCAAAAATTTCAAAAACAACAAAAAAACTGCACAAAATGCACCAAAAAAAAAAGCAATAAAACTGTCCAATGAGAGTGCTTTTGCACTTGACATTTCGGGCATGCAAAATAGATGTCGGGGTCACAAATCCTCACTATCCTACTCCCTAATAAGGCTACCATAGCCGGACCGCTCCACGGGAGGATGGATTTTTGAGAATTTCATCCCCAAACGACGTCACAAAACGGGTCAAAACCCAACCAAAAATAGCAATAAAATTGCCGAACGAAGGCGCCTTTGCGCCTGAAATTCTTGGCATCCAAAATAGATGTTGGGGTTACAAATTGTCACTATCCTACTCCCTAATAAGGCTATCATAGCCGGACCGCTCCATGGGAGGACGAATTTTTGACAATTTCAGCTCCAAAATGCGTCACAAAAAGGGTTCACACCCACCAAAAATAGGTCAGAATGTTCGGAAACTACTTTCGCATTCAACGGTAAACAACTGCAGGCACCCTTACCTAAGTCATCTTGGGTCAAGCGACTCGTCGCTTTTCTCATGTTGGTCATTCCCTCATCGATTCGTCGCTTGAGGGGGTAGTCACACTTAGTCACCAATCAACAAATACACACCCAATCAAGGAAATGACATGCATTCAAAGGATCATTGACAAAGACAATCACGCCCCTGCTTGGGGCAGCAAACAAGCAATAATCACAAGCTGATCAAACACTTGGCATTCGTGAATCATGAACTCAAGGTTCCCACAGACAAAAGGTTGCACCCTTTGCCTATTCATGACTGATCAATGTCCAAGCTCAAGTAACACCTCACTGAACAAGGTTAACACTTGAATTAAGTTCCTTAGCTCGTCAAAAGCAAGGATTCAAGAATGCGTGCCCTTTCCATACTTGGGGCATCAAAAGTTGGTTAGGTTACTGAGAAACCCTAATCATTAGTGCTTTGGTTATCTATTTTTGCTCGATATTGCGCCTTGCACAATGCTTCCCAAAAAGGGGCATCTGTAGACACCAAAATAGCACCAATCCGATTATGTGACAACAAGCACCGATCGCATTGACACACACAGCCCCTAGGGCAGCCCCTAGAGGTTAAACAGTGGTCCTAACCACTCCCAAAAGCAGTTTGGAAGGTCAAAGGTCAATTTGGCACCTTTTTGGCACCTTGCTCCCTACTCGTCCCACCCTGGGATGAATACAAACTGGCATTCGTCCCACCCAGGGATGAATATCAGCATTCGCCCCAGGGTGAGGTGAATAGAAGGTTTGACTGGCAAAAAAGTCAAACCTCGAGAGGTCCGCCAGTTAACTGCAGCTTCAAGCCATGCAATTGCGAGGAACGACTTCAAATCAAGGAGAAAGACTTCAGTCATGCATGTCTTAGATTTTTGGAGGCCTCATGCAAGGAGACTCTAAATCAGGGAATAATATTTTTCTCAAAATAGGACATGCAACTCCAGTGGCGCCCTCGCATGCGCATTCAAACAAAGAGACCCTAGGTCTATAAATTGGTGAGTTTTCTCACCCAAAAATATAGAGAGAGAGGTAGCATTTTGAGCAACGAAGTGCTGCCATTTTACATCCACACACATACCTTTTGATTTTGCGCCTTTCACATCTTTGATCTCCTTTAGAAGGGAGGTCATAGGGTGGTTATTGGAAGCGCAAATCGGAGCCCAAACCCGAACATTTGGCCACAATATTCCACAAAATTTGTCGACAACACCCCATAAGAGGTTTTGGACCCATCCCAAGTGGATTGGTGCCGAAACAAAGTCCCAAACGGTGGGCATCCTACCCCGGGCGCCCCCAAACTATCGCAGTTCTAAACGCCCCACCCCGGAGTGAATAGAAATCTGTGGTAGATTTCCTTTCTTTTCTTTTTGCATCTTGTTCTAGGTTATTTAAATAGGTTGTAGTTTAAATTTCATTTCATTCTGAGCAATTTTGACCAGGTTTTTATCATTTCTCGCCTTCACTAACATGCATATAGCGCCATCATATTATGGGTGATATAAGCCAAATTGGAGAAATCTGACCATCTGGGTCATCCCAAAATACCCCCAATTAGCTAACCCCAACTTTGCAGGTCATTTGGAGCTTTCTGGATAGGACATTGAAGAGGGTGCTTTCTGACAATTTGTTGCAGGTTTATTCGTCCCGCCCCGAAGCGAATACAAATCTGCAAGGAATTTCTCAACTGTTCCTTTTGCAGTGGCTTCCTGGTAACATATTCATGCTTCTATCAAATTTTTAGGTCGTTCTGATATTATTTGGTTATCGGTTTAATATTTTCATGCATACACTAACAGTAGGCCTTGGGAAATACATGTTCTATTCTATCTGCAGGTGCTACTAATATTTTCTGTTTCCTTGAACGCAGGTCTTCGACATCAGAGGAGCAGGAAGGAGTCAACAATCATATACACAAGCGGCAACGATGTTTTGGTCCGCCCATCTTACATGTGGGCACGCGGAAGAAGGATTGCTATCCATGGATGTGATAAGAAACATATTTGACGCTCCTATCCCCTAAAAGGGAAGGAGACGTATTGTAACACGACTTTAAAAGCATATCAATAAAGAGGGCCGTATTCCATATTGCTTTTATCTTGTGTCGATTCGTCTATGTCCTTTCTTTTTATGCATTTTTCAATATATAGGCTTTTAGCGTTAAGTTTGGTTTTAAACGCATCGTACTTGGCATTTTCCTTTTTGTTTCCGTATCCTCGTGCTTTCATAGACTCACAATGAGAAAAACTTGTGGAAAGAAGGAAGGAGTCCATTTTTTCATACCAAGCTCTAGGAGCTTGTTTGAGGCCATAGAGTAACTACTTTAGCCTACAAACAAGATATGAGTCTTGAGTGAAATCAGCAGGTTGTTCCATGAATATCTCTTCCTTTATGTCCCTATGTAAGAAAGCACTTTTTACATCTATTTGAAATATATGTCTCTTTTGGGAAGAAACCAAAGCAATAACCAGTCTAACAAAATCCATTTTGGCAACTGGTGCAAAGGTTTCAGCATAATTAATTCCTTCTATTTGAGACAAACCTTTGGCTACTAGGCGAGCTTTGTGTTTTTCAATTTCTCCATTAGGCCCATATTTTGTTCTTTAAATCCATTTACAACAAACTAATTTCATTCCTTTAGGTAGGGGAACTAAATCCCAAGTTTCATTTTTTATTAAGGAAGAGAATTCATTTTCCATGGCATCTTCCTATTCTTTATTACTAGTTGCTTCTTTGAAGGATTGAGGATTAGAGAAAATAGACTGACAAACAAGACCAGTGCCTATGGAGTTGGTTAATCTGGATGATGGAAGATTTTGGATGTAAGGAGTACCTTATTTAACAATGGTGCAGGACCATTTTGGCATAGTGGAAGGAGTAGAATGATTGGAAAGACTTTGAGTTGGAGTTATAGGTTCCTCATATTGATCATAAATCTCTAAATTAATCTCTAAAGTTGGTTCTTCATTATATTGAGGTTCTACTATAGGAGAAGGCTCAATAGAGGAAGAGGATGGTTGAGGATATTTCTAAGGAAATGTTTCATCAAATTGGATATTCCTATGAAAAAAGACCTTATGAGTTATGGGATCAAGGAGCCTGTATGCTTTCATATTCTCACAAGAACCAAAAAATATGAGATTTATGCTTTTTTTTTTCTATATCCTTCCATTTATTCTTTGGGATGTACGCCCAAGCAGTACACCCAAAAATCTTGTAGAAGGAGACATCCGGTTTTGATCCAGTCCATGCTTCTTTAGGAGTTAAATGGTCAAAAGCTTTATGATGTGTGTGGGTTTGAATATAGTTTGCATAGTTAATAGATTCTGCCAAAAAAACTTTTGGAAGATCTCTTGAATGGAGCATACAGTTTGCCATTTCCTTCAATGTTTAGTTTTTTCTCTTTGCAATGCTAATTTGTTGTGGATTATGGAAGACATAATGTTGAATGATGCCATGACATGATAGAAATATTGAGAACTCATTACTGCAATATCCCCCCCATTATCTATGCAAATTTTCTTGATGTCATAAGAGGCCTGATTTTCAACTAAGGATTTGAAGATTTTAAAGTGGGATAGAACATAGTTCTTCTAGAAAAGTCATCAATTAAGTTTAGAGAATATTTGGCTCCTTTGAAAGAATACTTTGGAAAAAACATCAAGTCACTATGGATTAACTCTAGAGGGGATGAAGCTTTTAAATAACCATTTGGGTGGAAAGGATCTTGATGTTGCTTTCCAAGAGCACATCCAGGATATACTCCATCAATAGAAGATACTTGAGGTAAACCTGTTACCATTTCATGGGTGTTCAATTCCTTTAGATAGTTATAACTGAGATGACCAAATATTTCATGCCAAATTTTGCTTTCAAGATCTCCATGAGCCATAAAACAGGAGGCCCCTTCTAGATTTTTGAATCCTTTGAAGTGAAATAGGTGAGTGTTGTGATCAATATATCCTTTGGCTATAAGAGAGTGGGAGTCTTGAAAGTCTCTTATCTCAACTCTTTTTGGAGATAAGAGAACAATTTTCTCATTTCTAGAAGTACAAATCTGATAGACAGAGAGGATATTTTTTGCAATGTTTGGAACATAGAGAACATTATTTATAGAGCCACCATCAATGGATATGTCACCCTTTCCTTTGACTAGGATAAAGGAAGAGTCACCAACTTCTATGCTACATGTTGAACTTGAGGAGATAGAATAGAATGGCTCATCTGAAGCAGTCATTTGATGAGTTGCTCCAGAATCTAGGACCTGATAATTAGGTGAAGTATTTGTGGTCTTCCCTTGAACATTTAGGGATTTTCCTATATGCTTTTTACTATCTATCTTTTGATCCTTCATAGTTGCCTCTAGTTGTTGTAATCTTTTCCAGCATTTGTTTGTAGAATGACCATTCTTTTTGTAGTGAGTACAAGTTATGGGATTCCTTTATTTCTTTTTGAATTTTTCTTTAGTAGAGGTGGAGGCTACTAAGGCTTTTGAGGAAGAGGAAGAGATCTCATATTTTGCAAGTTATGTTTCTTCCCTAGTTATTCTATCATAAAATTCTTCTAAGGAGGGCATTTTAAAAGTTTCACCAAGAGCATATTTTGTAGATAGAAAGGTGGTTGCAAAGATTTGAAATACACCATTTAGTTTAGAAATAATTAGATAAATGTATTCTTATTCAGTTTTATTCTTCCCACTGCCTTTGTATTGAGTGAGGACTTATTTGAATTTGGTGATAAATTCAACAATATTGTTGAAGTCTTCAGGAGATAATGTTGTAAATTATGCTTCTTGTTGCATTGATATTATTTGATGTACTTTCCAAAATAATTTATTTAGTTTCTCCCAACTTTCATACGAAGTTTTACAATTTGTAATGTGAAACCATAGACTTTAATTTGCATTAGATCTTATAATAACCATTGTTTCATACATCTTCCCTTTATGAAAAAAAATCCATATTCTTTTTGAAACTCAGGTTGCTTTTCTTCTAATAGGTGTGTGAGCCATTTTTGAGAAATGAGATTTAATATTTGGGGTTTCCATGTATGGTAGTTATGAGGAGTGAGAGGATCAATTGTATTCATAGAATTCATTTTGCTAAATAAAATTGAAGTGAACCCACTTACCCCCTTTATATTTAATTTAGAGAATGCAATGAATATTAGTGAACAAAAGCCTTTAAGAAACACCAAATATCTCAAAATACATGCCCTAACGAGAGGGAAACTATACGTAATTTTGAGAATATTTGATATATAAATATTTTTTAAAGCGAAAAACCCCTTGCGGATCCGCCTTGGTTTGAGAGACCATGAACAGGGGGTTCTACACCGTCAAAGTCACCCGGGAGTCGCACCCGACCCTACTCGCACCAACATTATCAATTGGATTTTAGATACCCAATTCATATTTTTGGTAGGGTGGAGATTTGAACCTGGGACCTCCCTTGGAGGATTTCCCTCTCCTCTCCAACTCACCTAGAACACCTGGGTAAACTAATTTATAGTGGAAAACACCCCTTTTGAGGTGCCACTTTCAACAGGTTGGGCATAGGAGGAATGGAGCCTTGTCGGCCTCTACCAGCACATAGGACATTCCTAACTATACCATATATTTATAGGATGGAGACAAGGGGAATGGAACCTGGGTCGGCCTCTACCAGCACCCAGGGCATTTACCACTACACCACAACAAGCAGATGAGAAGATTTGATATTAATCTTAGGCTAATGAGAAAAAATATGCCAGGCCTATATATCTTTTCTCCTCAAATACTAGTCCTTACGAGAGGGAAACTATAAGTTTTTAGTAGATTTGATACTTGGAACATAGGCTTTTAATCAGCCAGACTCCTATATTGGTTATCTTAATAACCCACCCTTACGTGAGGGAAACTATAAGTTATTTAGAATTTCCAATATAGGTGCATAGTTGATTTAATATATTTGCTCTTTAGAAATTTTTAAGAAAGGAATAATGAATTGAGAATAAAATAGATTAACAAGGGTTAATTAAAGAGATATCCTCACTTGAATTCCTTTATCAATTAAATAAACTCTTTGCAAAAAATTAATCAAAATAAATTCATTAATATAGAGACCTATTGCAATAAAGGAATTAATGAAATAATATGTGTTAATGATATATCATCACTTTCATCCACTAATAAAATCTCTATATAATATTAAAGAACATTGGAAAGAAAATTAATTAGAACAAATTAAGTTGCTTAATATATAGATTTTCTTTAAGAAGGAATTAAATAAAGAATGTATTAAGATCTTTAATATATTAAGGAATGTAATTTGAAATCAATTATCCTCACTTATATTTCATTACCAAGATTTAAACAAATGACTTATAACAAAGGTAATGAGGCAAAAATAAAAAAGGTAAAAATTAACGCAATAACAACCCCCCTTGATGCTATGATAGGTGAAAAAAGGCATGTATAAAACCCACCAAAAAATTTATATTATAGAGATTACAATTGTCCTTTATATCTTCTAGCCAAGGAGAGGCCAGAAAGAAAAGGATAGAAACTTTTGAAGGCTACAATTTTAAATAGAGATCAGATGTATATTTTTATCTTAAAAAACTTAATAGATCTGAGCTGAAATTTTATTGATGTCAGATAGAGTACAAGTGACAACGAATAAACTTTGATGTTGCATATGTCAACGAACAAGCAACACCAATGTGCAGCGAGGAAGGATATTTGAAAGGCTACAATTCACTACACTGAGAGTTGAGTAGGGCAGAATGATAAAATATTATAACGATAACTGAAGGGTCAGTGTTCACGATAAGCAAGATTAGATCTCTGAAAACATGAAATTTTAAAGGTTTAATATTTATCACTGCACCTGAAAGGTTAATAAAAGAAGTGAAATTTATAAAAAATTAAATAATTGATTACCACCTCTTGTTGCGATTGCGATACATAGGGAAGGCATCGTAGTACACAGAGAAGGTACTGAGAAGATAAGAGTCCTAGAAGATGCCAGAAAGGCACACACTATAGAGGCTCTTAAGAACAAGGATGTTACAATCTTCGTTTTAGCAGAGAGTCTCTTGTGGTTGCATATACAAAATGCAGGGAAGGCGCCTAAAGTAGTAGAGAAGGCAGTGAGAAGAGAGGCTTCCCATGAGATGATAGGAAGGCAATAGTGCCACACACAGAGAGATATTCCTTAAAAATACAATATGTTAGACATAAAAAAAAAACCTAACACAAAGCACAAAATGAGTTCTGCTAAATATCCATCTATGGTGCACTTGTAAATATCCTCAAAGGACAGAAGACGATAGGCACCACTAAAAACTTATTAGTATAATGCTTAAACAAAGAATCACTATTCAAAGCAAGAGAATAATATTATTCAAACATTGTTAAGATGATTATATAACAAAAAAAATTGAAGTTCTTCCGGAGCACCAAAGGATAAAAAAAATGGAAGAATTTCGAGTTGAATGAAGATTGGAAATCACAAAATATTTGAACAATTGATATTTAATTAGGAAAATTTTTGTTTTATGAGATGTAGTCTCTATGCGCACCAATATAAGCGGTGGCCAAAATCCACATTTCTAAAAAAAAAAAAATGGACTTTGGTCTATTCAAAGTTAGACCAAAAGTCCATTCTATTTTGATGCAAGGAGCGTTGCTTCCTCTAATTAAAGATATCATGAAGATATAACGAAATCCAAACTTCAATTAAAAAAAATTATATTGCCCACCAAAATATTAATTCCTATGAATCTTTAGTCTTAACTTTTGAGTGATATGTAGTGATGGCTAAATGGAGCCGAAGTGAGCTGCGTTCGAGATGGAGAATTTTTTTTTTAAACATAGGCATTCTAGTAGGACACATAAAATTGTAGGAAAAAATAAGGAGAGTATTTGTATAACAAGGTAAAACAATATTTATCTAGATATTACCATAAGCAAATTCCTAAAAAAAAATTGCATATATAAAAAAACAATCTACAATAGATATAAAACCTATTTATTTAAAAAAAAAAAAAAAGATAAGAGAGTAAGAACCAGTTCAAGAGGTTGCCTTCAAGAGAGAATGCCTAGCAGAATCTATCATGCTCTCGTACCATGTTAGAATTTCCAAAGAGTAGAACTACAAAGAATTACAAGATTTGAAGAAATAAAATAGAACTGGTTGATTATTCCATGGATCAACTTTGTAAAAATAACAAAGTTGATCATTGAGAGTCGTTGGATTACAACAACTCATCAAATCTGATGTAGAATATAACTGAGAGTTCACCTGACTCATGAAGGAGTGGAAAATCAAGTAAGTCTATCCTAGTAGAACTTAAGATAATAATTACTTATTCTAACAAGACATGCACTATTCATTTTATTGAATACATTGAGCATCAAATATTCTAGGGTCCCATAAATTCCATACACCTCTATAGGCTTCCATAATTGAACTTCTCACCATATTCGATTATTTCAAAATAGTATTTTTAACTGATTAAAAATTTAGTTCATCAATATTAGTCTCTTGAATCATCGGGTTTATATTATTTTCTTATCTCATGAAGTACTCTATGTTTTGCAAGGATATTCATACCCCTAATGTTCCAAGACAAAAAAAAAATCATTTCTTAGATTTTGGAGGGTTCTTCCTCCCATCCAAATATAAAACATTCTAAGTACCATCTACAACTTTTTTTTCTACCTCTTTGGATCTAAACACTCTATTTTTTACCATCCTCTAGACACATAAGAGCCCACATTCACTCTTTTCTTGGTATGCTTTAAGAGAGTCAATAATTTCAAATTATATTTAAATTTTTATACCTTATCCTCTAAAGACTTCCACTCCTCTATATCTATTTCCTCTTTTGGTTTATTCTTAAATATCTCTCCATTCTAATTTTTCCTCTTCTGGTGAGGTGTTTCCCCTAGAGAACTCTCATCCTTGTTATCAGATTTATTCGACTAATACTTGACCATATTTTTATAGTTAATTTTCTTTTCTCGGATGTCATAAGATACTTCAACCATTGGATTATGAAAACTTGTAAAGAATTTTTGGTTCACGAATTTAGATTTCTCATAAGAGGGTTCCTAGATTAAAAAAATTTCTTTTCAATGATAAAGGGGTTTTGATCTATAAAGTTTTCCTAAATCACTTCTTCCAGAATTTCCTCTTCCTCTAATATCTAGGTCTTTGAGTCTTCAATAGGTGTTTCTTGGACATCATCCTTATTTGATTTCTTTTCCATTAGAATGACTAGGTCTCCCACCTATTTGGATTTTGAATCAGAAGTATCTTACCTTTGCCAAACATTTTGAGGGTTTCTCTTCTTCCTATTTGGCTATAAATTTCTTGAATGCCCTAGTTTCTTGCAATAATCACATCTTGAGAGACTATTCTCATATTTTATAGACTACACCCAACTTCCATTTTTAGAAATGAGTTAGATTGAGCTAGGGAGTTCCTTTTCTAAATTGGAATTCACACATATCCTAGCATACACCAACATCAATTTTTTTAATGTTGCAAGATCGATCGTAACCAAACTACCAACCTCTTTAGCAATACCTATATGCACTTCCTCATGCAAAAACTAAAATGCTAAACCTGACAATCTAACACAAATAGGAGCTTGATGAATGCTCTGTTTATTTGGATCAAATTTGAGCCCTAATTTTTATAGAAATAAATTTTGACATCAAAAACCCATGAACCACTTCAGAAGAGACGATTTACATCCTCTTCATATTTTAGTTTGATCATGAAGAACCCTTTAGGCAACACCGCTATCTCCATGTACCCTAGGGGTAAAATTTCATTTAAGCATATTTTTTATAGTGTCCAAATCTAGTCAAGCACCAATAAACATTCCCACTAAAGTCATTGCTCCTTGGGCCATAGTTAGGTTTACTAGGATGTCTAAAATGATGAGCTTTCCTTACTTAAAGCTTAAATCAAACCACTTCTCCACCTTTGAGTTTTTATTTTGCCACATTTAACCATGACCAAGCCCTCTGGTCAAAAAATATATTTTATAGATTCCCTGGGACTTGCACACCTCTAAAAACACCTTCCATGAAGTTTCTCGCTTCACCTTCCTCTTGCTTGACTTGTAGACCATCCATATTTCTCTATACAAGTTGTGAAAGAACTTTAAACAAAGTCTCAATTCCTTTATTTCATTCAAATTTTGGTCCAACACTGCTCAATAATTCACAAGTGCATAATTCGACATTGATCTTTCTAGATATGTTATTCAATGTGATAGATTAGGGAATATAAATAAATGTTAACACCAATTTCATAGTGTTGGACAAAGCATACTCTATGGTGTGTCACCTTGAATGACCCTCATGTATAACTTGCATGATAAAAATCAATTTGAATTTCCTTCCACTAGAGGATGATACATGCAAGAAAGAGAAGCAATGACAAAAATGAATGAATAGACTAAGAAAATATTTTAATGAGAATGATTAGTGAAGATTATTGAAATGGCCATCAAAGATGAAGACCATCTTAAATTAGCTAGTCCTAGCATTGGATGATCGTTTATGATATCTTATTAAAATGGTGCCTTGCAAGGTTATTCATAAGGGGTTGGCCATAAAATATATTTATAAGAAAGAGGTGAATCAGCTTCAAAATCCAAAATTCTTTATAATTTTACGGTGAAAAGAACCCCTATTATTAGGGGTAATTTTGGAGATTTAAACTTAAAACGGTCCAATTATTATAAAATTGGGGCAAATCTAAACAAACAAAAAAAATTACACCCAAATTTTTTTCGTTAATAAACCCCAGTCAAAGGTCCCTAATATTAGCCAATTCTAAATTTCAAAAATCAAAATATTTGTTAATTAACTATGATTAGTTTTGAGCTTGACCAAGTCTTGGATAGATATCCTAAAAGACTTTGACAAAAACAAGGTCAGATATTCCAAAGCTAATATTACAAAAGGTAATAAGGTAGTTCTTGGATTCACAGTGCATAACATAAAGAAAGGGAGAGCAGATTTGTCATTATCGAGATTGATCTGGTAGTGCACCAACCCTTTGGGAAAGATGAAAAAACCACCATTGTACAACGTTTATTTGAGGATCGCATTGGTGGTATAGTGAGTGATCCATCCATCATAAACATGAGTTCGCTCCCACATGGATGTTGGTGAAAATAATGGCTATGCTTCTTCTTCTGGGCATAGAAATTGTCGTTGATGTTGTGGATCTGACTTGCTAACTGATTTTGATCCTCTCGCCAACACTACGTAAAAAAGCTGGACGAAAACTTCTTCACATTTACAGGCTTTCGGCAAGTGGGATGGCCATCTGGTAACTCCACGTTTAAAGCCACCAAAGCTAGCGTGGTGGAATTTCCAGGGTTGTCAGGATTGGGGGTGTCCTACGCTCTCCTTCAATTCCAGGCTGGTGGTGTTAACCCTCATCACACACATCCACGTGGGAGCGAACTCATGTTTGTGATGGATGGATCTCTCACCGTGGCGTTTGTGGAAACCACCAACAACCTCTTCAAATAGACACTTTACAAGGGTAACATTTTCATCTTCCCATAGGGGCTGGTGCACTACCAGATCAAACCCAAAAATGACAAATCTGCTCTCGCTCTCTCTGCGTTCGGAATTGTGAATCCAGGAACCGTCTCGCTACCTTCCACACTATTCGGTTCAGGAATATCTGACCTTGTTCTTGCCAAGTCTTTTAAGATATCTACCCAAGCCTTTGCCGAGCTCAAGGCAGACTTTTAATAAGATACTATAAATGATCGTCCAGCGCTATCTACTTTAGGATGGTTTCCATATTTAATGGACATTTCAATAATCTCCACTATTCATTTCCATTGAAATAATTTCTTATCATTGCTTCTTCTTCTTGTATGTATCATCCTCTGGTGGAAGGAAATTCAAATTGATTTTCATCGTGCAAGTTATGCATGAGGGGCATTCAGGGTGGCACACAATATAGTCTGCTTTGTACAACACTATGGAATTGGTGTTAACACTTATTTAAATCACCTACTCTCTCGGATTGTATAACATATCTAGAAAGATCATCGTTGAATTATGCACTTCTGCATTGTTCAGCAGTGTTGGACCAAGATGACCAATTTCATTTTTCTCTTTTGCATTTGTGAAATAGCTTTTTAAAAAAAAAATTATAATTGCCCTACTTAGGTGTAATTTCTCAAAACCACAACTTGTTTAAAAATGGGTAACAATTGAAAAACGCATACCTCTCAACTGATTTGTGAGGTCTATAGCATTTGTATGTTATGGTGCCCTCTTGTCTTACGGTTAAAATTAAATATTTTAAAAATAGTGCACTTATGTCTAGTAAGTATCATTAAAGTTTGTATTCTAGCTTTCACACCAAAGTACCAAGTCATTGTTATACTAATGATTTAGGTTAAGGAATAATAAAGAAAGGTCAAATAATAACAAACTATAATTAGATACATACGGGATTGGTTTTAGGATGACTTCTTCTTGAGCTAAGAATGTGTGGAGACTAGACAAAAGTATAATTTTATTTTCATTTAATTTATTCATGTGATTTTTATTCTGAATTTGTTCTTCCATCTCTTTCAAGCTAGTATTTAGATTTATTTTTCTCTCTTTTAAATGATCAAAAACCTTCTTGTTGTTAATCTTTACATTATTTTAATATTTTTTAGCTTATAAGAGACTTGGAATATTTTGGATCCCTTAATATTAATGCTCCACCATTTTGAAATATTTTAAGCTAAAGAAGAATGTGACATCCATATTAACTAAAATACAAGGGGCCTACCTTTAACTCTTCTTCTCTACAATACTTCTAAAAGTAGTGGTGAATGATCAAAGACAATCTTTGAGAGGGTTTTGAGAGAATAGGTATCATAGTAAGTTAACCATGACTGGGATGCTAATACTCTATCTAATATATTATGAATACAGTTGCTTCCTAACCTCCTATTAGACTAGGTGTATTTAGCACCTTTTAGATCCAAATTCATCAATTTACACTTAGAGAGACAAAATCATTAAATTCCTCCATACTATTAAAATAACAAAAATACCTCCCTTATTATCACTAGGATACAAGGGTGTTTTAAAATTCTCAAAATCTATCCATGACCATTGAGACACCTCATGAACATTACTAAGGATCTCCCAAACCCTTTTTCTTCCATCCCTAGTGTTTGGGGCCTACACATTGGAAACAACCCAAGAAATGTTTATAATTTTACAAGTCAATAGGATAGACATGCACCATTAATTTCATTAAATGCATTGAGCATCAAATATTCTAGGGTTCCACAGATTTCATACACCTCTAGAGACTTTCATCATTGAACTTCCCACCATATTCAGTTCTTTCAAAATAGTATTTTTAACTAAATAAAATTTTAGTTCATCAATCTTAGTCTCTTGAATCATCAATTTTATTTTCTTTTCTTATCTCACGAAGTACTCTATGTTTTTCAAGGGTATTCATACCCCTAATGTTCCAAGACAAAAAATTCATTTCTTAGATTCATGGGGCTTGGTTTACTTGGAGTAATGCACGATGTGGGGATCATAATGGCAAGATAGGACCACTTCTATGTAGTTGAAAATATTGATAACTCAAAAATGATTTATCTCATCCAATATGTTTAATGGTAAATTCATATCATCTCCCCATTACCTTGAGTATTGGGTGTGCTCCCATAAGAAAACCTAAAAATAGTTTACCTTTCAAGTTAAACACTTCCTTGCTCAAGCGTCAAGATTATGTTAATAGAATAAAAAAAGTATGAAATTTCTTGCCAAGGCCCTTAGGTGGGAGAGGGTGGATTATGTGGTGAGAGGAAGCCATCAAAAGAATAGTGGATTACCTTAGAGGTTTTGGAAAAATCCTAGCCTCTCTTCACATGAAAAGAGAAAGAATTAGATTAGAAATTTGACTAACTCAGCCACCATCTTAGCTAGAATATTAGTAGCATACCTTATCAAAAGTAGTTGGGTAAAAAACAAGTAGAGTTAAGGCAAGTCCAAGCTTATAAATTCCACAGAGTACTAATATGGGCACATCTTCAGTGGATTCATGAGGGTGATAAACATTCTAATTTTTTCTTTAATACCATTAAGAAGAATAGATCAGAGAGGATAGAGTTTATTAATAATCTTATATCTGGCCTATAAATTCCATTGGAGGACCTCCTATCCTTCATTCAAGAGCATTTTGTAGCTCTTTTCAAAAGTGAAGGGCCAAACACAAATGTTGAGTTTTCAGAGAATGTTGTAAACAATGCATATATCCCATAGTATCAGAAGAAGATAGAGTATTTTTGGACAAACCACTTTCATAGGATAAACTTTATTCTGCCCTCCTCTCTTTGGAAAATGAAAAAGGCCCAAGCATTGATGAGCTTCTGAGTGAATTTTTTAAGACAATGTGGGAGACTATAGGAGCTAATTTTTTACATATGTATGAGGAGGTTATTATTGTTGGAGGCCTTGTGGAGGCCACTAATCAAGAATTGATCAGGCTCATTTCCAAAAAAGATAAGCCAAATTTACTCGTTGATTGGCATCCCATTACATTACTCAATTCTTCTTATAAAATTTTGGCCAAGGCTCAAGCCGGAAGACTCCTCCTAGTGGCTACAAAAATTGTTTATCCAGAGCAAACATGATTCCTTAAAGGTTGTTATATTTTGGATAATCTTCTTATAACTTGAGAAGGGATCGAGTGGGCATGAGCACAGGGGCTCAAGGGATTTTACCTTAAGCTTAATTTTGATAAATCTTATGATCTATTAGAGTGGCCCTTCATCTTAAGCATTCTCCACTGGCTTGGCTTTGACAATAGATTCATCTATATGGTAGCTTCCCTCTTTCCAAATACTTTTACAATAGTGGTTATTAATAAAGGATTATATAATAGCATTCATGTGGAAATATTAGTTAGGCAAGGTTGTCCATTGGCCCCTTATCTATTTGTAATTATAGCTGATGCCCTTGGTTATCTATTGTAATATGCAATTAAATAGGGGAGTATAAGCAGTATTCCCATTTTGAATGGCTCCCAAATTATTAACTCTCACTTTGCAGATGATTCTATGTTTTTTCTAGTATATTAGCAAAATCTTACGAACATCCTTGATACAGTTCACATAGTCTGTAAGGCCTCTGGTGAAAGAATCCAAGAATATAAGAACTATGTTATTCCATTTGGATTTGATGATAAGACAAATTGGATACACACAACATGGAAGTGGGTGCAAAGAGGGGAAATATTTAAATATTTATGCTTTCCCTTTGGTGTTGATCTTTCACCCAAATCTATGTGGGATTGGTGTATGGACACCAAAAAATTGGAATATTGGAAATCGTTGGAAATGTCTCAAGCAGCTAAAATCTATATTATTGGAAAATATTTAGCTCCCTTCCATGTTTACTTCTCTTCTCTTTTGAGTCCTAGTAAGGTTGGGTATGATAATATGAGCAACATGCTCTTTGGGAGTCTTTTTGGGAAAAAAAACTAGCCAAATGAGGTCTCCTAATGGTCTCCTAGAGTAATTATTGCAGACTAGTTTCATGTGGTGGGATAGGAATCCCCAACCTTCAAACATAGGTCTATGCACTCATGACTAAATGGATGCAAAGGGTGATCGTAGGGAATGAGCCATGGAAGGTGTTGATGAGGGAGTGTTTTAAAAACCCCTGGGCATATGGTAAAATTTGGATAAATATGTCATACATTGACATTCTTTTACAAGCCCCTTATTTCTCTATAGAAGGTTGTAATATTCTCAAATGGATTTGGAAAGCCTAGTAACAAGTGCATCAATTTATTTCATGGTAGACACCTCCAGAGCAAGGCCCCGTATATTTCCTCCAGCACAACTTATGGTGGTCACCCCTCCTCATCCTTGATGCACAACCTCTTGATATGAATCCCTGGTTTCTTGTTAGGTGGTTCTTCAAAATAGGATTAATTCTGATGGGTGATATTTGGAATTTTTCTCAATCATAATGGAAAAATTGGAAACCAATCCAATCAAAATTTGGTCTCTATCCTACTGATAAAGTAGTGATTTTATGTATCCTTTCCATCACCTCCCAGGTGCTCCAACCTCTATCTTCTCCACTGGAAGCTAGTTCTCATTGGTCTCATTAGAAATGGTTTGCCAATCGTTACTTTGAGCAGCTAGTCCTTAAGTTTTGGTACCAAGCCCTACTTCCTATAAAATTTCAATAATTTGCATATATGCTCAATAAAAAATGGAACTTAGAGCTCATTTGGACCACTTGTGCGAGAACCTTTAAGCTTATCAACTTTTCACCAATTTTCTAGATTCTTCTTTGGAATGTAGTTCTTCAAGGTCTTCCTACTCAATGCAGGGTTAAATATATAGGCCAAGGTCAAGGTGATTGCCTTTTTTATGGTTTGGAAGAGACAATACAACTTCTATTTTAGAACTGTGCTCGTAACCACCATATTTGGTTTGAAGCGCATCAGTTGATTTATCCTTTACCACTGCCTATGACAAAGAATCAAGCCTTATTAAGGATAAATTTAATGCCTAGTAAAAAAATTCTTCTCTCCATTACCAGGGCAGTTGTCATCTTTCATATATAAAATGACTCGATGTAAATTTATTTTTTGAAACTGATCAAGAATATATCCCTAATCTCTTGGTAGCTAACATATTTGCTATTATAAAATTCCAATTGCAGGTTGAGTCAATAGGTTGCACTCGTAAGGGGAAAGTACTACAAAAATAAATCATATCTCTAAAGAGGTGTATCTGTGAGACCTCAGCTCATAGATCATATGGTATTTATAGATTACATAATGTGGTAGGTGAATTAACTGAGCAACATAAATCAGTGATGTACAATCAGATACACTTTATAAAGCATTTGGGTCAAGTGGAATTAGAAGCCAGTAACACTCATTCTAGTTCTCATATTAGGCTCTCATTATAACATGAGGTGGAGTAGGCTCACTTAGATTCATCTCCTTAAGAATATATTTTTCCAGCATGGTTGCTCCGCTATAGTTTTTGTTTTTGTAGTGTAGTAGTCTCTTCTCAATAGATAGTGTGCAGGCTATCCATTAGAGGGAGTAACCCAACAGTTTCTAGTCATTCAATTTTATGTTAGTACATATTTTTAGAGTCTTGGTGATGACATACATTTTCATCCTTATAACAGCCACTCGGGATATCTTAGTTTTTAACATGGGTCACTAGGGGACCATTTGTGTGGTTTTTCAATTTCAATGCTTGTATTCAGGTGTCCTAAGTGTCATAATATTTCTCAATTCTCCTCTATGTTGGTCCTTCATGGCCTCATATTATAATATAGTAGTGGGGTTCTGTGTGTGGTCTTCGATATGCTTATTTCTGGTGTTAACACTCATTTAAATGGTGGCTAATAGGTCAAAGAATAACAAACTATAATTAGATACATAAGGGATTGGTTTAGGATAGATAATACCAATGAACTTCTTCTTGAGATAATAGGTTGTGGAGACGAGATAAAATCACATTTTCTTTCTTATTTTTTTTAACATAAGAGTTGGTTATAGTCATTATTTTTAGTAACTGATCAGCATAGGATTCAAATCACAAGGACTCAAAGAAAGAATTCAGAGCAGACTACTACCTTTGCAAGGGGTTGGATTTCCACAAGCTTTGAACCTAGGTCTCTTCTTGGTAAGTGCCCAGCCACAACTGCACTTACCAATCCACCTAGTCCTTGGAGGTGATAAAAGCACATTTTTATTTTTATTTAATTCCTCCATGCACTTCCACTTCTGTATTTGTTCCTCCATGCACTTCCAATTGTGTATTTGTTCTTCCACCTCTTCCAAGCTAGTTTTTAGATTTTTTTGTCTATTTTAAATGACCAAAAACCTTTTTGTTGTAAACCTTTACATTTTTCTTAATATTTTTCAGCTTTTGAGAGACTTGGAATATTTTGGATCCTCTAATATCAATGTTCTACCATTTTTAAATATTTTCATCTCAATAAGGATGTGACATCCATATTAACTCCTATCTAAGGGGACTACATTTAACTCTTCTCCCTTACAACACTTCTAAAAGTAGTGGTCAATGATCAAAGATAATATTCAAGAGGGTTTTGAGAAAATAAGTATCATAGTGAGTTAACCAATGATGGGATGCTAATACTCTATCCAATATATTATGGATGCATTTTATTCTGTACCTCCTATTATACAAGGTGTATTTAGCACCTTTTAGATCCAAATTCATCAATGTACACTTAGAATGAAAATCATTAAATTTCTCCATTCTATTAATATAACCAAACTACCTCCCTTCTTTTCACTAGGATACAAGAGTGTGTTAATATTCTCAAAATCTATCCATAGCTATTGAGAAACCTCATGAACATTACTAAGGATCTCACAAACCCTTTTTCTTCCACCCCTAGTGTTTGGGGCATACACATTGGAAATAACACAAGAAAAGTTTGTAATTTTACAAGTCAAGAGCATAGACATGCACCATTGATTTCATTGAATACATTGAGCATAAAATATTCTAGGGTCCCACAGATTCCATACACCTCTAGAGTATTCCATCATTGAACTTCCCACCATATTCAATTTTTTCAAAATAACATTTTTAATTGATTAAAATTTTAGTTCATCAATCTTAGTATCTTGAATAATCGAGTTTATATTATTTTCTTATCTTATGAAGTAAAACATATTTTGCAAGGGTTTTCATACCCCTAATGTTCCAAGATAAAATTCATTTCTAATATTTTGGAGGGTTCTTCCTCCAGCAAAATCTAAAACTTTCTAGGTACCATCTACAACTTGTTTTACTATCTCTCTAGATCTAACCACTCTAGTTTTTGCCATACTCTAGACACATAAGAGCCCACATTCACTCTTTTCTTGGGATGTTTTAAAAGATTCAATAATTTCAAATTATCTTTAGACTTTTCATACCTTATTATCTAAATACTCTCACTCCTCTCTATCCTTTTCCTATTATGGTTTATTCTTAAATATTTCTCCATTCTAATTTATTCTCTTTTGGTGAGGTGTTTCCCCTAGAGAACTCTCATCCTTATTATCATATTTCTTCGAGTGATACTTGACCATATTTTTCTAGTTAGTTTCCTTTTCTTGGATGTCATAAGATACTTCAACCACTGGATTATGAATACTTATAAAGAAGTTTTGGTTCACGAATTTAGTTTTGTCATAACAGGGTTCCTAGATTTGAAATTTTTCTTTTCAATGATTAAGGGGTTTTGATCTATAAGGTTTTCCTAAATAACTTCTTCCAAAATTTTCTATTTCTCTACCATATAGGTCTTTGAGTATTCAACAGGGTTTTCTTGGATATCAGCCTTATTTGATTATCTCCTACCTATTTGGATCTCAAATTGAAAGCATATTTTCTTTGTCAAACTTTTTAAGGGTTGCTCTCCTTCTTCCTATTAGGCCATAAATTTCTTGAATACCTTAGTTTCTTGCAAGAACCACATATTGAGGGACTATTCTCATATTTTATAGACTACATCCAACTTCCATGTTTAGAAATGAGTTCTATTGATCTAGGGAGTTCTAAGTTGGTATTCACACATATCCTAGCATACACCAACCTCAAATTTTCCAATATTGCAAGATCGACTGTAACCAAACTACCAACCTCTTTAGAAATACCTATCATCACTTCCTCATGCAAAAAATAAAAGGCTAAACCTAACAATATAACACAAATAAGAGCTTGATGAATGCTCTATTTATTTGGGTCAAAGTTGAGCCTTCATTTTTATAAAATTAAATCTTGACATACAAAACCCTGTGGATCACTACATAAGAGATGATTTGCATCCTCTTCATAGTTTATTTTTATCATGAAGAACCCTTTAGGAAACACCACTATCTCCATGTACCCTAAGGGGTGAAATTTCATCAAAGTATATTTTCTTATAGTGTCCAAATCTAGTCAAGCATCAGTTTTCAAAGTAGTGGCCAGTCTCATTGGAGACTTTGTTTTTTTCGACAAAGTTTTTCTTTCATGTGATCGAAGGCAATATGTTCGCATGTGAGTTATGGTGGACATAGAAAGGAATATACCTTCTTTGTTCAAGCTTGTATCTCACGTGGGGCCATGGAAGTAAGCAGAGATATATGAAAATAAACCACAAGCCTATAAGTTATGTAGTATGAAGGGACATCACCAAAATCTTTATCCTCAATTAGTAGGGCAGAAGGCTCAGAAGGTGTACGATGGCCAAAAAACATAGAAGGCATAGAAGGGTCAGCACAGGGGTCAAAATCCATTGTGGGAGGCCAAGGATAAGCTGTCCCCAAACCACACGCCCTTCAAGAGAAGGAAATTATGGTAGAAGAAGCAAATGGGGTCTTACAAAGGCAAGGAGATATTTAACTCAGGGCAGAAGGACTTGTTGAAATCCTCAGCTTCGGAGAGGAAGGCATCTAGTGTCGAAATGTGGTACCTCTGACATATGTGAGATGCAAAACCCAGTATATTTGAATATGGTTATGGAGAGGGGGTCTCTCGAACCCAATACTAGAATCCAACATAAGAAACTAGACCTCAGAGTGTCCAGGAAGCTTGGTTGACCTCTAGGTAAGGTGGGTAGAAAGAGGTCAATTGAAATTATGGGGTTCAAAATGGGAAAACATTGCTATCCATAGGTGAAGGATCTAATTAATGGATTTTGAAGATGAATGAGTTGATGGCATCCCCATTAGGGGGGTGGGTAAGAAATTGTCCTTCTAATTCTAATGAAAATATACTCTTGGAATTTTAGAGGACTTAATAACTCCTCTAAGCATTGGATGTTTGTATCCTTTCGAAAGGATAATGCCCTCGACATCCTTTGTATCCAAGAATCTAAGTTGGATGCTTATTCTTGGTAGGCTATACATAATACAGTCTAGAAAGGTGGTAGTTTTATGGCCAGTGAATCAGTAGGTTCTTCTAAGGTCTCATTTTATTTTGGAATCCTTCCAGGTTGGATGCGCATATTATCTCCTCATCATACAGATTTATAAATGTTCTATTCTAGTGTAAGTTAACCAATAGGAGATGGATTCTGTATAATATATGCCCCAAATGCATATATGGATAGGAAAAAATTTTGGGCGTTGGTATTGGAGATGTGTAAGAACTTTTAGTACAAGCATTGGATGGTGATGGGTGATTTTAATTACCTTTGTATACCTTGGAGAAAAAATAAGGTAACCCGATGGATAACAAAAGTCTTCAGGACTTCGCTGATTTTGTTTTTGATGTAGAGCTTTAGGATTTGGACCTCAAGGGAGCCAGGTATACTTGGTGTAATAGGCACTCAGGTGATAGACTAATTTTGAGCCATTTGGACATAATCCTTATCTCTGCTCATAGGATGAATCTATTTAGGGATGCTTCCTTGATAGATATTTCAAGGATTGGCTTGGATCACAATACAATCTAGTTGGAAGTTCCTGATAATCTGTCATTCCTCCCCCATTATTTTAGGTTTGAAGTCATGTGGTGTTCCCACCCTAATTTTGAATCTTATTTTTTGGAATGGTAGCAGGAGGATATAGAGGGTTATGGTTTTCTGAAGCTAACAAATAAGTTAAGGAAGCTTAGGAGCTATTTCAAAATATGGAATAAGTCCTCGTTTGGGAATGTCTTTAGAGAAAATGAGAGTATAAAAGCCCTAATTAATCATATGGAGGTTGCAATGGAGACTGGGGACTATTTTGAAGAACTACTGAAAGAGGAACATTGTGTTCTCGTAGAATACCATAATAGGAAAGATCAAGAGGAACTATTTTGGAAACAGAAGTCGAGGGAACTGTGGCTCAAGGAAGGGAAAAAACTCCTGCTTCTTCCATGCTTCCACTCGTAGGAGGAGAGGTCGTAATAGAATCAGTGATATAGCTAGAGGTGATGGAAGTGTGGCATCAGGAAATTGTGAAGTAAGGGAGGAGGTAGTTGATTTATTTAGTAAATTTACTATTTTCGGAGCCTGACCATGATTTATCCACCGAGGAGGTAATGCTTGATGTTATTCCAAGGCTGGTATCTAAAGAGTGGAATAGGTGATTATTAACCGCATTTTTGGATGAAGAGATTTTGGATGCAGTTAAGGGGATGGGTCCTCTCAAGGTGTCGAGCCTATATGTATTCCCTTCGGTATTTTTTCAAAAAAATTGGCACATATGTGGGGGGACATGTGTGAAGCTGTGAGGGACATCCAAAGAAACATTTTTTTTTCCAAGTGTGGTGAATGCAACCTTTCTTGTTGTCATTCCTAAGAAATATTTAGCATCTACTTTCAATGACTTCAGACCGATAAGCCTCTAAAATACAATGTATAAGATTTTCTCAAAAACTATTGCTAACAGGTTCAATCTTATCCCCTTAGAAATTATTGATGAAGCTCAGAGTGCCTTTGTCCCGTGTAGGCAAATTTTGGATGGCACGATTGTTATTCATCAGTTATTACACTCGATGTACAAAAGCGAAATATCTACTTTTTCTTAAAGTTGGGCATTAATAAATCTTATGAACGGGTTTCTTGGTCATTTTTAATAAAAATTTTGAGGAATTTTAGCTTTAGTAATGAATGGATTAGTCTAATACAAAATTGTTTCTCGAGTACCTAGTTTTTGGTGCTCATGAATGGGTCCCTGATAGGTTTTTTTGTTCTCGTCAGGGACTGAGATAGGGATACTCGTTATCACCCTTTTTGTTCATTATAGTTTTAGAGGCTTTTGTTAGAGCTTTCAATAGATGTCAGAATGCTTTAGGTATGAGGACTACGACCACTTGCGACCCTATTTATCATCTTCAGTTCATGGATGACACTCTTATCTACTATGTCGCTACGATGGAGGCAATTGAGGAAGTAAAATCTAGTCTGGACTGTTATGAAAGGCATGAGGGTCAGCAGATAAGTCTTGCCAACAGTAGCTTGTTTTTCATTAATTCTCTAGTGGCAATTCAGAGGGATATTACTAAAGTTTTGAACTGTCACACCGCTTCCTTCCCATCATATTATCTAGGATTACCTTTTTTTTGGGGAGAGCAAAGTCTGAATTATGGTCTTTGGTGGTTGATAGAATTCAATTTAAACTTGTTGCATGGAAGGGTGTGTTTTTGAGCCAAGCGGGTAAGTTGGTTTTAGTGCAAATTATATTATAGATCATTCCTATTTATTTTATGTCCATGTTTCATGTTCCTCTTAAAATGGCCTCAAAAATTGATAGTATTTGTAAATATTTTTTATGGGTTGGCCCAGATTTGAAAGGAAGATTCCACCTTATTTCTTGGGAGGTTGTCTATAGGAAGAAATCCAAAGGAGGGTTTAATCTGAAGAGTGATGTTCGAATGAATAAAGCACTTATTGCTAAAATTAGGTGGAAGTTGATGTCTAATACTAGTAAACTATGGGGATATATCTTGAAACCCAAGTACAATTTTAGCTCCTTTCTATCTCAAGTTTTAATTTTAGGGGATCGGACTTCTGGAATAGTTTGGTGAAGTCTAGGGATATGATTAAACAACATTTCAGGTGGGTGATTGGGAATGGTAGGCAGGTCTGCTTTTGGGAAGATGCCTGGATTTGGGATCATTCGTTGGCTGAAGATGTGCAATTTCAAGAATTGGTTATTAATTCCAGAGAAGTGGGTCTAGTTAAGGTGGCTTACTTCTTTGAAGTTAGAAGGGATATAATTGTATGGGCAGACTTACTAGGTTGTGTAAGTAATGATGATGAAAGGTGGTCTTGGGAGACCCTAACGAATGAATTATGCCTTTGTGTTAGTTTTAAACCAAATTTTGAGGATCGGTTGATCTGGTGGTTGGAGAGCTTTGGATTTTTTATGATCAAATCAGCCTATTGTTGTTTAAATGTGGAGGAGGAGTCATTTTTTCCATTTAGTAGGCTTTGGCTTAAGCACATTTAGTAGGCTTTGGCTACTCTTAATCGTATCCTTACTATTGAGAACCTTCACAAAAGGGGTTGGAATTTGGTCAATAGGTGTTATCTCTGTGAATCCGATTGGGAATCGACCTCTCATTTGCTTCTCAACTGCCATTTTTTTAAGGAGGTGATATGTTCTATTCTCAGGTTCTTGGGAGTTGATTGGGTTTTTTGGATTCGATTTATGACTGCATTCTTCAATGGTCACCACCCTTTCTGTCCCTACATCTTAGGTTTTTTTGGTTTTTTATGCTTCCCCATGCCATCTGGGGAGTTTTAAAAGCAATAAACACAATAATTTTTGGTGATAAAACTATGTCGATGACTTTATTGAGAAATCATATTATAGGTAAGGCAGTTGAGAATGTGGTTAGTGCTTCTACTTCTATGGATTTTTCGAAGGCTTATTTGCAAAATGAAGTTAGGTTGGAATAATTTTTAGGTTTTGGAAGCATAGATCAGCCTGCACTGGTGCCTAATATCATAAACTCAATTAAATGGAATGCCCCTCATGTTGGATGGGTGAAATTAACTTTTTACAAGATGACTAAAGGTAATAATGGCATCGAAATTTTGGGATGCATCATCTAGGACCATAATGGTAACTTACTATTGGCATATGCTGAATCCTTGGGTTTGAATTCTTCCTAGGTGGTGGAAGGGAGGGTGGCTTACTTAGGTATTCCATTGCTAAGTGAATTCAAATTCAAAAAATCTATCATTGAAGGTGACTCCCGTAACATAATTAATATGCTCAAAGGTGCATGCCATGTCAGTTGGAAAATTGCCAATCTCATTGATGAAGGAGTGAAGTTGTATCGGGAGTTGGAAGATGTTCAAATTTCTCACATGCTCAGAGAAGGAAATATTGTAGCAGACATGATGGTGAACGTTGGAGTAAATATCCATGGATATACGATCTGGCAGAGGGACTTTCCATAGGACCTCATTAATTGTGCTCTCAATGATGTTAATTAATTAGATTTAGGTGGTGGAATTTTGTTGTGTCAGGAGGTCTGGTACCTATAGTAATGGTGAGGAGCAGGGGACACTCTCCACCACCCCATGCTATAAGGCTATTAAAATCCTCATTGTTATTTGTTTTAGGATTTGGAGAATGTTGTGGGAGAGAAATTTTTGTTTGTTCTATGATATTGATTGGTTCACAATTATTACCCGTTGGTGCCTTGTAGCTGTTTTTATTCCATACTTGGTAAAGCTCACGTATGTACCCGAGTCAAGGCCATTATTTCTCATGGATTGGAGAGCTTTGTGATGAGGTGGCTGCTTTTTACCTTTAATTCATCATTATGCTTATACTTCCATCCATTTTCCTGCCTTGGGAAGTGTATGATTGTTGGAGATCATTGGTTTTCCCCCTTGGTACTCCCCAGCTCATCATGTTGTGGTTGCTTGTGGTTGAGGTGATTGAGGAGGAGGCAGATCCAATGTCCATTGGAATCATTTTTGAGGTGGATGTTGTGTTGTAGAACCACCTCGGTTCTTCCATAGGTCTTCTCGGGTTCTCCAGCTGTTTTGGCCCTCCTGGTTTATGGTGTATTTATTTTGTTTTCTACTCTATTCTCGGTTGTCTAATGCTTTAGTGCACTGGTTTTGTAGTTGTTTTTCTTTGTTGTAAAAGGTTTAGGGGCCCCTTTCAAAACCCTCTTCTCTTAATATTACCAAAAAAAAATCTAGTCAAGCATCAATAAAATTTCCTACTAAAGTCATTCCTCCTTGAGCCATCGTTAGGTTTACCCAGATGTTTATAATGATGAGGTTTCCTTGATTTAGGCTTAAATCAAGCCACTTCTCCATATATTTAATTTTTTATTTCACCATATTTAATCATGACTAAGCCCTCAATTCAAAAAATATTTTCTATAGATTCTCTAGGACCTGCACACCAATAAAATCATCTTCCTTGGATTTTCTCACTTGACCTTCCTCTTGCTTGACTTGCATACCATCCATATTTCCCTATACAAGTTGTAAAATAACTTTAAACAAAGTCTCAATTCTTTTTTTTCATTCAAATTTTAGTCCAAAACTGCTCAATAATTCATAAGTGAATAATTCGACATTGATCTTTCTAGATATGTTATTCAATGTGATAGAGTAGACAATTTAAATAGATTTTAATACCAATTTCATGGTGTTGGATAAACTAGACTCTATGGTGTGCCACCTTGAATGACCCTCATGCATAACTTGCATGATAAAAATTAATTTGAATTTTCTTCCACCAGAGGATGATACATGCAAGAAGGAGAAGCAATGACAAAAATGAATGAATAAAATAAGAAAATATTTTAATGAGAATGAATAGTGAATATTATTGATATGGCCATCAAATTTGAATGCCATCTTAAAGGAGCTAGCCCTAGCATTGGACGATCATTTATGATATCTTATTAAAATGATACCTTGCAAGGTTATGCGTAAAGGGTTGGCCATAAAAAGTATTTATAAGAAAGGATAGAATTAGCTTCAAAATTCAAAATTATTTATAATTTCAAGGTGAAAAACCCCCTATTATTAGGGGTAATATTGAAGATTTAAACTTAAAACGGTCCAATTATTATAAAATTGGGGTGAATCTACCCAAAAAAATTAACACGTAAAATGTTTTGGTTAATGGGCCCCAGTCAAGGATCCCTTATATTAGCCAATTCTAAATTTAAAAAATCAAAATATTAGTTAATTAACTATGATTAGCTGCTATGCATAATTCTGGTACCTTGAGCTCAACCAAGTCTTGGATAGAGATCCTAAAATATATGGCAAGAACAAGGTCGGATATTCCAAAGATAAATATTGTAAAAGGTAGTGAGACAGTTCTTGTATTTATAGTGCATAACACAAAGAAAGCGAGAGCAGATTTATCATTATTGAATTTGATCTAGTAGTGCACTAGCCCTTTGGGGAAGATGAAAACATCACCCTTGTACAATGTTTATTTGAAGATCTCGTTGGTGGGTTCCACAAACACCATAGTGAGTTATCCATCCATCATAAACATGAGTTTGCTTCCACATGGATTTTTTTAAGGGGGGTTAACACTGCCAGGCTGGAATTTATGAAGAGCCTAAGATACTCCTAGTTCTAACAACCTTGGGAATTCCACCACACTGGATTTGGTTGCTTTAAATATGAAATTTTACCAGATGACCATCCCACTTGTGGAAAGCCTATAAATATGAAGAATATTCCATCTAGCATGTCTACATCAATTTTTGTTGGAGGATCAAAATCACTTAGCAAATCAGGGTTCACAACATCAACCACAGCTACTACACCCACTAGATAGAGAAGTATAGCTAAGAGAACAAGTGGGATAAATGTGTGAGTTGAGGAGAATAGTTTTTCAAAAAAATAAGAGTATGAAGATAGTATGGAAAGAACCACAAAAAATCACAAGGGTAGTCCAAATTGACTCCACAAGCATGAGTATGTGGTTACCACTTATATGAACACAATGGGCTGATAACAAGGTCTAAACTAAGTGGACAAACAACTTACTTCAAGGGAATATAAAAATAAAAGGGCACCAATGTAGTGTTTGAACACATCCTTATGGTGACCTCCTCATCCTACCGGAATGCATGGGTAACTAGTCGCTGCAACCGCTAGGTGATATAGAGGAGATGACTAGATACTAGGATCACATTAACAAATGTTTAGGAGTGTTGGGTTCAATCGAGAATGCACTCCATGATACAATAATTTTTAGGCCATAAAAAGAGTGGGAAAGAATTTCAAAATATTTTTGATGACTATAAATACCCTTATGATTGGGTGGCCTTCATCTGCAGGAAAAACATTAGTCTCTTCTCTTTCGTTTATAAAGGAATATTATGAAATATTGAAATAAAGCATAGTTTTTTGAAAAATTCCTCCTAGGAAATAAAAAGGCCTTTCCACTTACCAAGTGGAAAAAAAATATTTAAAAATATGAATGCCTCCAAAAGATATAACCCTTTTTTTTTAAGCAAAGGGGTTCACATGGGCCCATTACATCTAGGGAAGAAAAAAGATCATCCCTTGCTTAAAAAATGGTTTTATGGCCATTGGTAAATAAAAAAAATTACCCCCAATGCGAGAGAAAATGTGTTCCCACCCATTTGCTTTGAACCTTTAAATAAAAAATGTAAGGTACCAAAAAACCATAGTGTAGAATAGTCGAAAGATATTCTCTAACATCTCAACTCTCTCTTTTGTAGTTATTCCATCGACGTAATCCTAGCATTGCACCTACATTTCATCATCTGATCCATGGCTTACTCCCACCGCCAACACCGTCATTGCAGTCGATCACTTCCACCACCGCCTATGATCACAGATAAAAAACTTAACATGTTCACCGTCTAGCGGGAAAATCCAGCGTCAAGTTCTAGGTGGTTGCCGATGATAAAAAATAGAAAGCCATTCCCATCAATGGTGAACAACTTCATCTTTTGCTCCACGGCTATTTCTAGGGATTTGTTGTGGGCGTGTCATACCTCTGTGGAAAGCACCTCAAAACTCGTGCAATTGATTAAAGTGGAAAAATTTAGAGATATTAGATCTTAGTCCATACAATGAGAGGACATAGGGAAAGACTAATATCCTCCCTCATTAGATTATGTGTCATACATAGACCTACCAGATCTAAAAAGTGACTCCACATGCTTCAGTTGGGCTCCTTCGGTGCTACTACCACCATTTATAGGCTCTCTCTCGTAGATCACGATCAAATAATTTTTAGATCTGATTTTTTACTCCCATTGCTCATTGCACTCAAATCTCCACTATGTCCAGCATTGAAGGAATCATGCACATCACAGGTCGTGACGAAGATAAATTCTTCATTAATCACTAATTTTGTCTTTCTAAATATGGTGAATTTATCATCATTAATCATTTGAGGTGGTTCATCATATACCAGCTTTTCTATCACTCTCTCGAAACTCTTTGGTAGACAGCCCATCGAGAGAAAATCTCGGATCTTATAAAATGCTCCAAAAAAACATTCATTGCCCCATTTTGTTGGAGGAATAATGCTCCACTAGTATCGATTAATAAACTAGGCATCGACAACCATAAATCACGAGGATATAAAATTTTTTGAAGAGGCACTCAAAATAGAAGGGCATCTAATTTCATCTTGGTAGCCATGCTGCTTCCATGTTTCATCCCTCACTCAGAACCTCGCAAAAAAAAACTTTCTGCCTGCTGCCACCTTGTCAATGGTACCACGAAATTCACCTATAACAAACTATGAAAACTGACCTTCTTAGCACCTTCTCGCTTTAACATCCTCATGGCTACACACAAATAGTGACCACGTAGCCAAACAACATGCGTTCAAAAAAAAATTCCATCTTCTACATAGCTTCCACGGTGTTGGATTATGCTCAGTGGGATCATGCCATCACCATCAAAATAGAGTCAATGGTGGTAAGTCTATGACAAAACCATATCTTCCTTCATTCAATGATGATCACAACGCAATAGATATCGAAAGGAAATGTTTAAGCGACATATCCTCCTTTGCCTACGCCTTTACCAAGAATGCCATATCCACGGGCATATCACCATTTTTACGCAGATCCAAATTTAAATTTGAATCTAAAAAAAATAACCATTGTGGGTCCATTTCGTTTGAACGCCATCGCTCCTGTATCTCCATCTGTCAGGCACCCGCACGAACAAATCACTCTCATTTTAAAAAAAATGCTCCATCATACCATGGGGAAAAATTGGAATTGCATAATTCCTCCAAGATGGTTTTGTAGGCCATGATCCTTTCAACCTTGTGCGAAGCAAGAACATTCGATACCTCCACCTTCTATTCGTCATGGCCCCAACTCCATGATAGATAGTCATATTCTTTCATGCCAAGTCGAGCTCGATGTGGTAGTTTACTCAAACATTTTACAATTTTATTTCATGATTTCACCATTGAGTCTCACTTTCTCATTCTGCTTCACTCCACCCCTTCTTCACCGTAGTCTATCCTGTTGGATCTGTTGAGGCTACATCCGTAATGTTACTACGGCTTCTCCATTGTCGTTGATCTTCACCACTGCATATGCGTTCATCTTCATGAAGTGGTTCACATGGTTTGACACTCTAAAAAAATACCTCGAGCTACGAGAGCTTCTCTCGTAGACCCCACAGTAAACAAAACAATCCATGACTACCTCGAGTATTGTGAGAATGACTCCTTCGATCCCATGAACATTCTACCATCCATGTTGTCATATGGGCTATTGCAATAATCACAATAATATTTGAAAACTTAGGTCATTCATTGTGAATGTAAAAACTTACTTTACTACTTTATGAACATCCTGCGTGGAACTACATGTTTATAAAAAAGCTCGTACCATGTCCATCAATTCTTAGTCAAATACAATGTGGTTCAGCTTCATGTCCCCTACGGTAGTCCATGTTATGGTCTCCATAAGTGGCATCGAAGCCAAAAATATCATGTAGAGGCATAGTGGAGTCGACAAAGCTGATCAAAACTGCCAAAAAAATAACTTTAACAAAAATATCACACAATGATTTTATGGAAAACAATCCCATCGACCGTTGTTGAGGACTACACTACATCGAGGTCTACAAAATAGATCTGGGGTTTACTGTGGTGAAGACTCCATATGGCTAGGTTCCATATCTAATGTAGCACCGCGACTCGAAGTATCAGTAAAACCTATTTGTGCAGTTCAATATTGCTGATAAAATTTAGTAGGACTGGTCCAAAATGACCACTTAGTAGCGTCTTTATCACAAATAGCACAAAAAATAGCACATCGTGATCCTTGACTGCATTTCCAAGATGTTTAATATTGTTATAATCAATCAGAACTCTCCAATGGAAGACACATCTAAAACTCCCTATTTTTTGACTCCACATGTTAGATGCGGGCACTATGAAGTAGCCATTTTAGAAAAGAATGTCACGAGAACTCTAGATAAAATGGCAAAAAAAAATTGGATCCATAGCGATTTGAAGCCATCGCTCAACTTGATAGCTTATCCCTCAAATATGAAATATCCTCCATCATAATCTCCCACTCATCACCGTCATAAAATTTCTACACTTCTTGAATATGTAGAAAATAAAAGTGGTCGCATTTGATTTCAATCACCACCTCCTTTCAACACTCCAAAAAACCCAAAAAAAATCTAATGCTGCAAAAAACATTGGGCAGCACGAAGATTTTCTCCATCGTTTGCACGTCCACTAGGGTTGCCACAAAAAAAATATGGAAACAAAATAAAAAAAATTATCCACCTCGAAATAGCAGATGGGTCCTGCCTTTAGACATTTTGTTGTGCCATCTCAACTTGAAACAACCATGATCACACCTTTAGCCATAAGGAAACATCCAAAACAAAACTGACTCATAGCATAGTATCTTCCTAAAAATAAGGATAGACAAAAGGCACTAAAGAGAAAAATGATTTTAGCAAACCCTCAGGTATCACCCTCAAGGGCCTACCACCGGTTCTATATTCTGCACAATAACAGCACCATGAAATCTAAAGCTTCGGCAATGTATCGGTAGAAAAAAAATGGTAGCTATAAGTTCCCATCAAATGTATGGTTTTTGATCCATAAAATGATAGAGAGCATACTCCCTGGTTTGATGAAAAAAATGGAAAATATGGTAAAATAAAAAAATAAGGAAAAATAAAGAGGGGGGATTTCCATGAGGGAAATCTCCCTATGAGGAAAAGATCCTAAGGCTCATAGGTATGGAAAGCATGCTCTGATACCATGTTGGAAAATGAAAGACTTGATATTATTGAATGAAATGAGCTTTGCTTAAATAGCAAATATGTACAATATGATCCATTGGATCATAACTAACTGAGCTAATCTCAGCCACATAGATTATCCTAGTAGCAACTTAGGATATGAAATATTAATATTCTAATAATGTTTCCCCTAGATAACTCTCATCCTTATTATTAGATTTCTTCAAATGATACTTGACCATATTTTTCTAGTTAGTTTTCTTTTCTTGGATGTCATAAGATACTTCAACCATTGGATTACGAAGACTTGTAAAGAAGTTTTGGTTCACGAATTTAGTTTTTTCATAAGAGGGTTCCTACATTTGAAAATTTTCTTTTTCAATGATAAAGGGGTTTTTATCTATAATGTTTTCCTGAAACACTTCTTCCAAAATTTTCTATTTCTCTACCATCTAGGTATTTGAGTCTTCAGCAGGGGTTTCTTGGACATCAGCCTTATTTGATTTCTTTTTCATTGGAATTACTAGGTCTCCCACCTATTTGGATCTCGAATCAGAAGCATATTTTCTTTGTCAAACTTTTTAAGGGTTGCTCTCCTTATTCCTATTAAGCCATAAATTTCTTGAATGCCCTAGTTTCTTGCAAGAATCACATCTTGAGGGACTATTCTCACATTTTATAGACTACACCCAACTTCCATGTTTAGAAATAAGTTTTATTGAGCTAGGGAGTTCCTTCTCTAAGTTGGAAATCACACATATCCTAGCATACACCAACCTCAACTTTTCCAATGTTGCAATATCGATCGTAACCAAACTACCAACCTCTTTAGAAATACCTATCAGCACTTCCTCATGCCAAAACTAAAAGGCTAAACCTAACAATCTAACACAAATAAGAGCTTGATGAATGCTCTATTTATTTAGATCAAATTTGAGCCCTCATTTTCATAAAATTAAATCCTGACATCAAAAACTGCATGGGCCAATATATAAGATATGATTTGCATCATCTTCATAGTTTAGTTTGATCATGAAGAACCCTTTAGGCAACACCGCTATCTCGATGTACCCTAAGGGGTGCAATTTCATCAAAGCATATTTTATTATAGTGTCCAAATCTAGTCAAGCATCAATAAAATTTTCCACTAAAGTCATTGCTCCTTGGGCCATCGTTAGGTTTACCAGGATGTTTAGAATGATGAGGTTTCCTTACTTTAGGCTTAAATAAAGCCACTTCTCTGTGTATTTAAGTTTTTCCTTCACCACATTTAACCATGACTAATCCCTCAAGTCAAAAAATATTTTCTATAGATTCTCTAGGACCTGCACACCAATAAAAACACCTTCCTTGGAGTTTCTCGCTTGACCTTCCTCTTTATTGACTTGCAGACCATCCATATTTCTCTATACAAGTTGTAAAATAACTTTAAACAAAGTCTCAATTCTTTTCTTTCATTCAAATTTTGGTCCAAAACTGCTCAATAATTCATAAGAGCATAATTCGACATTGATCTTTCTAGATATTTTATTCAAGGTGATAGAGTAGACAATTTAAATAAATGTTAATACCAATTTCATAGTGTTGGATAAACTAGACTCTATGGTGTGCCACCTTGAATGACCCTCATGCATAACTTGCATGATAAAAATTAATTTGAATTTCCTTCCACCAGATGATGATACATGCAAGAAGGAGAAGCAATGAAAAAAATGAATGAATAAAATAAGAAAATATTTCAATGAGAATGAATAGTGAATATTATTGATATGGCCATCAAATTTGAAGACCATATTAAAGGAGCTACCCCTAGCATTGGACGATCATTTATGATATCTTATTAAAATGATGCCTTGCAAGTTTAAGCGTAAGGGGTTGGCCATCAATTCCAGGTTGGTGGTGTTAAACCTCCTCACATACATCCACGTGGGATTGAACTCATATTTGTTATGGATGGATCACTCACTGTGGCGTTTGTGGACACCACCAACAAGATATTCAAACAGACATTGTACAAGGGTGACATTTTCATCTTCCCCAAGGATTTGGTACACTACCAGATCAATCTTGACAGCGAAAAATCTACTCTCACTCTCTCTACATTTGGAAGTGTGAATCTAGGAATCGTCTCGCTACCTTTTGCACTATTCGATTCAGGAATATCTGATCTTGTTCTTGCCAAGTCTTTCAAGATTTCTGACCAAGCCTTGGTTGAGCTCAAGGTAACCTTTTAATGAGATACTATAAATGATCATCCAGCAGTAGAACTATCTACTTTAGGATTGTTTCCATATTTGATGGCCATTTCAATAATCTCCACAATTCATTTCCATTGAAATATTTTCTTATCATTGCTTCTTTTTCTTGTATGTATCATCTCCTGGTGGAAGGAAATTCAAATTGATTTTCATCATGCAAGTTATGCATGAGGGGCATTCAAGGTGACACGCCATATAGTCTGCTTTGTACAACACTATGGAATTGGTGTTAACACTTATTTAAATCGCCTACTCTATCGGATTGTATAACATATATAGAAATATCATCATAGAATTATGCACTTCTACATTGTTCTCTAGTGTTGGACCAAGATGACCAATTTCATTTTTCTCTTGTGCATTTGTGAAATAGCTTTTAAAACAAAAAAAAATTATAATTGTCCTACTTAGGTGTAATATCTCAAAACCACAACTTGTTTAAGAATGGGTAACATTTGAAAAACACATATCTCTCAACTGATTTTTGAGGTCTTTTGCCCTCTTGTCTTATGGTTAAAATTAATTTTTTTTTTAATATTATACTTGTGTCAAGTAAGTATCATTAAAGTTCGTATTCTAACTTTCACACCAGAGTAGCAAGTCATCATTATACTAATGATTTAGGTTAAGGAATAATAAATAAAGGTCAAATAATAACAAACTATAATTAGATACATAAGGGATTGGTTTTAGGATAGATAAAACCAATGGATTTCTTCTTGAGCTAAGAATGTGTGGAGACTAGACAAAAGTATATTTTCATTTTTATTTAATTTTTTCATGTGCCTTTAATTCTGAAATTTTTTTTCCACCTCTTCCAAGCTAGTATTTAGATTTATTTTTCTCTCTTTTAAATTATCAAAAACTTCTTTGTTGTAAATTTTTATATTTTTCTTAATATTTTTCAGCTTTTGAGAAGCTTGGAATATTTTGGATCCCCTAATATTAATACTCCATAATTTTGAAATGTTTTTAGCTAAATAAGAATGTGACCTCCATATTAACTAAAATATAAGACCTTTAACTCTTCTCCCCTACAAAACTTCTAAAACTAGTGGTGAATGATCAAAGATAATCTTCGAGAGGGTTTTCAGAGAATATGTATCATAGTGATTTAACCATGACTAGGATGCTAATACTCTATCCAATCTATTATGAATACAGTTTCTTCCTAACCTCTGACCATGTATATTTAGCACCTTTTAGATACAAATTCATCAATTTACACTTAGAGATAAAATCTTTAAATTCCTCCATACTATTAAAATAACCAAACTACCTTCCTTCTTGTCACTAGGATACAAGGGTGTGTTAAAATTCTCAAAATATATCCATGATCATTGAGATACCTCATGAACATTACTAAGGATATCCCAAACCCTTTTTATTCCATCTCTAGTGTTTGGGGCATACACATTGGAAAAAACCCAAGAAATATATATAATTTTACAAGTTAAGAGGATAGACATGCACCATTAATTTCATTGAATACATTGAGCATCAAATATTATAGGGTTCCACAGATTGCATACACCTTTAGAGGCTTTCATAATTGAATTTCCCACCATATTTGGTTCTTTCAAAATAGCATTTTTAACTAATTAAAGTTTTAGTTCATCAAACTTAGTCTCTTGAATCATCGATTTTATATTCTTTTCTTATCTCATGAAGTACTCTATGTTTTGCAAGGGTATTCATACCCCTAATGTTCCAAGACAAAAAATTCATTTCTTAGATTCATGGGGCATGGTTTACTTGGAGTAACTCACGATGTTGGGATGCTCTCATAATGGTAAGATTGGACCGCTTCTATGTAGCAGAAAATATTGATATACTCCAAAATGATTTATCTCATCCAATCTATTCAGTGGTAGCTTGATATCATCTCCCCATTACCTTGAGTATTGGGTGTGCTTCCTAAATAAAACCTAAAAGTAGTTTACCTTTCAAGTTAAAAACTTCCTTGCTCAAGCACAAATATTATGTTAATGGAATAAAACAAGTATGGAATCTCTTGCCAAGGCCCTCGAGTGGGAGAGGGTGGATTATGTGGTGAGAGGAAGCCATCAAAATAATAGTGGATTACCTTCGAGGTTTTGGAAAAATCTTAGCCCCTCTTCAAATGAAAAATGAGAAATAATTAGAGTAGGAATTTAACCAACTCATCCATCACCTCAGCTAGAATATTAGTAGCATACCTTACCAAAAGTAGTTGGGTAAAAAACAAGCAGAGTTAAGACAAATCTAAGCTTATAAATCCCATGGGGCATAAATCAGGGCACGTCTTCAGTGGATTCACGAGGGTGATGAAAATTCTAAATTTTTATTTAATTCCACTAATAAGAATAGATCAGGGAGGATAGAGGTTATTAAAAATCCTATATCTGACCTATAAATTCCATTGGAGGACCACCTATCCTTCATCCAAGAGCATTTTTTAGCTCTTTTCAAAAGTGAAGGACCAAATAAAGAAGTTGGTTTTTTAGAGAATGTTGCAAACCATGCATATCTCCCATAGTATCTGAAGAATATAGAGCATTGCTGGACAAACATCTTTTATAGGATGAACTTCATTCTGCCTTCCTCTCTTTGGCAAATGAAAAAGGCCCAGGCATTGATGGACTTTTGAGTGAATTTTTTAAGACCATATGGGATACTGTAGGAGCTAATTTTCTACATATGTGTGAGGAGGTTATTACTGTTGGAGGCCTTATGGAGGCCACTTTTCAAGGATTTATTAGGCTCATTCCCAAAAAATATAAAAAGTTACTTATTGATTGGCATCCCATTAATTTACTCAATTCCTCTTATAAAATGTTTGCCAAGGCTCTAGCCAGAAGACTCCTCCCAATGGCTAAAAAATTTGTTTTTCCAGAGCAAACATGATTCCTTAAAGGTCACTACATTTTGGATAATCTTCTTACAACTTGAGAAAGGATCAAGTGGGCTTGAGCACAAGGGCTCAATGGACTTTACCTTAAGCTTGATTTTGATAAAGCTTATGATCGACTAGAGTGGCCCTTCATCTTAAGAATTCTCTATTGGCTTGGTTTTTGCAATAGATTCATCAATATGGTAGCTTCCCTCTTTCCAAATACTTTTGCAAGAGTGGTTATTAATATAAAATTATATAAAAGAATTCTTGTGGAAAGATTATTTAGGCAAGGTTGTCCATTGGTCCCTTATCTATTTGTAAATGTAGCTAATGCCCTTGGTTATCTATTGGAATCTACAATTAAAGAGGGGAGGATAAGAGGTATCCCCCTTTTGGATGGCTCCCAACTTATCAAATCTCACTTTGTAGATGATTCTATGGTTTTTTAGTAGATCACCAAAATATTATGAATATCCTTGAGATAGGTCACACAGTCTGTAGGTCCTCTGGTGAAAGAATCCAAGAATCTAAGAACTATGTTATTCCATTTGGATTTGATGATAAGACAAATTGGATACCCACAACATGGAAGTGGGTGCAAAGAGGGGAAATATTTAAGTATTTAGGCTTTGCTTTTGGTGTTGAACTTTCACCCAAATCTATGTGGGATTGGTGTATGGATAAATTTACCAAAAAATTAGAATATTATAAATCTCTAAAAATGTCTCAAGAAGCTAAAATCCATATTACTGGAAAAAATTTAGCTCCCTTCCATGTTTACTTCTCTTATATTTTGACTCCTAGAAAGGTTGAGTATAATAAGATGAACAGTATGCTTCAGGAGTTTTTTAGGCAAAAAAATTAGTCAAACAAAGTCTCCCAATGGTCTCCTAGAGTAATTATTGTAGACCACTTTCATGTGGTGGTCTAGGAATCCCCAACCTTCAAACACAGGGCTATGCACTCATGGTTAAATGGATGCAAAGCATGATCATAGGGAATGAGCCATGAAAGGTGTTGATGAGGAAGTGTTTGAAAAAACCCTGAGAAGATGGTAAAATTTGGAGAAATCTGTCATACACTAACGTTATTTTACAAACCCATTATTTCTCTATAGAAGGTTGTAATATTCTCAAAGGGATTTGTAAAGCCTAGTAACAAGTGCATCAATTTATTTTATGGTAGACACCTCTAGAGCAAGGCCCCGTAGATTTCCTCCAACATAACTTATGGTGGTCACCCCTCCTCATCCTTGATGCACAACCTCTTGGCATGAATCCCTGGTTTTTTTCTAGGTGGCTCTTCAAAATGGGATTAATTCTGAGGGGTGACATTTGGGATTTTTCTCAGTAATCATAGAAAATTGGAAACAAATCCAATAAAAATTTGACCTCTATCCTACTAATAAAGTAGTGATTTTGAGGATCCTTTCCATCACCTTCCAGGTGTCCCAGCCTCTATATTCTCCACTGGAAGCTAGTTCTCATTGGTCTCATTGGAAATGGTTTGACAATCATGACTTTGAGCAACTAGTCCTTAAGTTTTGGTACCAAGCCCTGCTTCCTATGAACTATCAATAGTTTGTAGATATGCTCAATAAAAAATGGAACTTAGAGCTTAGTTGGACCACTTGGGCAAGAACCTTTAAGCTTATAAAATTTTCACCAATTCAAGAAAATTTCTAGATTCTTCTTTGGAATGCAGTCCTTCAAGGTCTTCCTACTCAAGGGAGGGTTAAATAGATAGGCCAAGGTCAAGGTGATTGCCCTTTTTGTGGTTTAGAAGGGAAAATACAACATCTATTTTAGAATTGTGCTCGTGTCCACCATATTTGGTGTGAAGCATATCAGTTGATTTATCCCTTACCACTGCCTATGACAAAGGATCAATCCTTATTAAGGATCAATTTGATGCCCAATACAAAATTTCTTCTCTCCATTACCAGGGAGGTTGTCATCTTTCATATATGGATGAATTGATGCAAATCTATTTTTGAAACTAATAAAGAAGATATCCCTAATCTCTCAGTAGCTAACATCTTTGCTATTATAAAATTCCAATTGTAGGTTGAGTCAATAGGTTGCACCCGTAAGGAAAAACACTAGATGAAGAAATCATATCTCTAAAGAGGTGTATCTATGAGACCTTAGCTCATAGATCATATGGTATTTATAGATTACATAATGTGGTAGGTGAATTAACTGAGCAACATAAATCAATGATGTATAATCAGTACACTTGAAGCATTTGGGTCAAGTGAAATTAGAATCCAATAACACTCATTCTAGTTCTCATATTAGGCTCCCATTGCAACATGAGGTGGAGCAGGCTCAATTAGATTCATCTTCTTAGGTAGATGTTTTGCTAGCATGGTTACTCCCCTATAGTTTTTGTTTTGGTAGTGTAGCAGTCTCTTCTCAATAGATAGTGTACATGATATCCATTAGAGGGAGTAACCCAACAGTCTCTAGTCATTCAATTTTATGTTAGTATATCTTTTTAGATTCTTGGTTATGACATACTTTTTTATCCTTATAACATCCACTCAAGATATCTTAGTTTTTAACATGGATTATTAGGGGATCATTTTTATGGTTTTTCACTTTCAATGCTTGTATTCGGGTGTCTTGAGTGTTATAATATTTCTTAGTTCTCCTCTGTGTTGGTCCTTAATGGCCCCATATTGTAATACAGTAGTGGAGATCTATGTGTGGTCTTTGATATGGTAATTTCTGTTGTTGGATACCCTGTGTGGCCCTATGAATGCACCTATGTTTGCTTTATCCGTATTAGAGGGATGTCTATCATGGTTATATTGTTAAATGTTCAAGCCTAAATGTAGGCATCGAGACCATGATCTACCTTTATATTGTATTTTTTCCCTTAATATTTTGGCTAATATTAATTTGGCAACAATTTCAATAAAATAAATAAATAAAATTTGTAGATTAAACAAAAGCATATTTTCATTTCTATTTAATTATTTCATGTGCTTCCAATTCTGAATTTGCTCTTCCAAGTTAGTGTAGAATAGACAAAGGTTATAAAATGTATCATTGTCTATCTCTTATATTTATGATTGGATTTCAGTCAATGTTAATAGTTCTTCCTCTTATATTTATGTTAGCAATAGATTAGAAATTTTATTTTTTATTTTAAATAAAAATATTATTAAATGTCACTTTAAGTTGATTTTTTATATAAAAGAGGTTATACATTAATATAATAATAAAATTAACTATATTTTGTTTAAAATTATTTTCTATATATCAAGAATTTAAAGTCATATATACATTTTTTAAAACTAAATATATTTAAAATAATTAGAAAAAAACTTAATAAAAAATATTATCGATGTCAAATTGTAGTTTAAAAAGGATAAATTATAATTTTAAAAAGTTCAACTTCATAAATAAAAAAGAGTTTATATATATTTTTTTGTTGAAAAAATATAATTATATTAATAAACTATAATAATTTTACAAACAAAAAATGAATGAATAAACACACTCCTAAATAACCATTACTTACTCATAAAAATTAAAAACCAGACATACCTTAAACCACTAATTATTTTTATCGCATCTATCAAAACTACAAAATCTAATCTTGAGTAAATTGCTCCCTCATCACCATCACCATCACCATCACCATCACCATCACCATGTGTTTTGACCTTGTGCAGAAGATAAATCACTAGACCTACCATATTTATATGATGGCACGCCATATAGTCTGCCTTGTCCAACACTATGGAATTGGTGTTAACACTCATTTAAATCGCCTACTCTGTCGGATTGTATAACATATCTAGAAAGATCATCGTCGAATTATGCACTTCTGTATTGTTCAGCAGTGTTGGACCAAGATGACCAATTTCATCTTTCTCTTCTGCATTTATGAAATAGCTTTACCTGGTTGCCTGTCCCTAACACAAACAACATAGGAAGAAAAATATATATATATATATAAGTGCCATACGCAGGTTTAATATCTCAAAAACACAATTTGTTTAAGTATGGGCAACATTTGAAAAACACATACCTCTCAACTGATTTCGAAGGTCTATAACAGTTTTATGCTATGCTGCCCTCTTGTGTCTTACGGTTAAAATTAAATATATTAAAAATATTAAATATATTAAAAATATTATAGTTTTGTCGAGTAAGTATCATTAAATTTCCCAAAGTACTGAGTCATTGTTATACTAATGATTTAAGTTAAGGAATAATAATGAAAGGTCAAGGAATAACAAACTATAATTAGATACATAAGGGATTGGTTTTAGGATAGGTAAACCTAATGGACATCTTTTTGACTTAATAAAGTGTGGAGACTAGACAAAAATATATTTTTATTTTTATTTAATTCTTTCGTATATTTTTAATTTTGAATTTGCTCTTCTACCTCTTTCAAGCTAGTATTTAGATTTTTTTTTTCTTTTAAATGATCAAAATTCTCTTTGTTGTAAAAATTTACATATTTTTTTAACATTTTTCAGCTTTTGAGAGACTTGCAACAATTTGGATCCCCTAATATCAATGCTCTACCATTTTGAAATATTTTGAGCTAAATAAGGATGTGACATCCACATTAACTCAAATCTAAGAGGCCTACCTTTAGCTCTTCGCCCACAACACTTATAAAAGTAGTGGTAAATGATCAAATAGAATCTTCGAAAGGATTTTGAGAGAATAGGTATGATAGTGAGTTAATCAAGTATGGGATGCTAATACTCTATCCAATCTATTATAAATGTAGTTTCTTCCTAACCCCCTATTATACTAGGTGTATTTAGCACCTTTTAGATCTAAATTCATTAATTTATACTTAGAGACAAAATCGTTAAATTTCTCGTTTAAAATAACCAAACTATCTCCCTTCTTGTCACTAGGATACAAGGGTGTGTTAAAATTCTCAAAATCTACCCATGACCATTGATATACCTCATAAACATTACTAAGGATCTCTCAAACCCTTTTTCTTCTATCCCTAGTGTTTGGGGCATACACATTGGAAACAACCCAAGAAAAGTTTATAATTTTACAAGTCAAGAGGATAGACATGAACCATTCATTTAATTGAATACATTGAGCATCAAATATTCTAGGATCCCAAAGAGTCCATACACCTCTAGAGGCTTCCATCAATTAACTTCCCACCATATTTGATTATTTCAAAATAGCATTTTTAATTGATTATAATTTTAGTTCATCAATATTAGTCTCTTGAATCATCAGGTTTATATTCTTTTCTTATCTCAGGAAGTACTCTATGTTTTGCAAGGGTATTCATACCCCTAATTTTCCAAGATGAAAAAATCATTTCTTATATTTTGGATGGTTCTTCCCCCCACCCAAATCTAAAACTTTCTACATACCATATACAACTTGTTTTGCTACCTCTCCGGATTTGACCATTCTAGTTTTTAGACACAGAAGATCCCACATTCACTCTTTTCTTGGTATGTTTTAAGAGAATCAATAATTTCAAATTTTCTTTAGAGTTTTAGACCTTATTCTCTAAAAACTCCCACTCCTCCATATCCATTTCCTCTTTTGGTTTATTTTTAAACCTCTCTCCATTCTAATTTTTCCTCTTATAGTGAGGAGTATCTCCTAGAGAACTATCATACTTGTTATGAGATTTCTTCGACTCATACCTGACCATATTTTCTAATTAGTTTCCTTTTATTAGATCTCATAAGATACTTCAGCCATTGGATTATGAAGACTTCTAAAGAATTTTTGGTTCACGAATTTAGCTTTGTCATAAGAGCATTCTTAGATTTGAAAATTTTCTTCTTCAATGATAAAGAGGTTTTGATCTATAAGGTTTTACTCAATTACTCCTCCTAAAATTTTCCCTTCCTCTACCATCTAGGTCTTTGAGTCTTCAATACATGTTTCTTGGACATCAATTTTATTTTATTTCTTCCCCATTGGAATGATTGGATCTCCCACCTATTTAGATCTTGAATTAGAAGCATCACTCCTTTACCAATTTTTTTGAGGGTTGTTGTCCTTCTTCCTATTAGGCCATAAATTTCTTAAATGCCCTAGTTTCTTGCAAGAATCACATCTTGAGGGACTATTCTCATATTTGATAGACTACACCCAACTTCCATTGTTATAAATGAGTTCTATATAGCTAGATAGTTCTTTTTCTAAGTTGGTATTCACACATATCCTAGGATACACCAACCTCAACTTTGCCAATGTTGCAAGATCAATCGTAACCAAACTACCAACATCTTTAGAAATACCTATCAAAACTTCCTCATGCCAAAACTAGAAGAGCAAACCTAACAATCTAACACAAGTAGGAGCTTGATGAATGCTATGCTTATTTGGATAAAAGTTGGGACCTCATTTTTATAAAAATAAATATTGACATCCAAAAACCCATGGGCCACTTAATAAGAGGTGATTTGAATCCTCTTCATAGTTTATATTTTTTATGAAGAACTCTTTAGGCAACACCGCTATCTCCATGTACCCTATGGAGTGCCATTTCATCAAATTATATTTTCTTATAGTGTCCAAATCTAGTCAAGCACCAACAAAATTTCCCACTAAATTCATTGCTCCTTGGACCATTGTTAGGTTTACCATGATGTCTAGAATGATTAGGTTTCCTTATTTTAAGCTTAAATAAAGTCACTTCTCCACACCTTTGAGTTATTATTTCACAAAATTTAACCATGACCAAACCCTTAGGTCAAAAAATATATTCTATAGATTCCTTAGGACATGCACATCACCAAAAATACCATCCTTAGAGTTTATCGGTTTACCTTCCTCTTTCTTGACTTGCAAACCATCCATATTTCCCTATACAAGTTATGAAATAACTTTAAAAAAAGTCTCAATTCTTTTCTTTCATTATAATTTTTCTCCAACACTGCTCAATAATTCACAAGTGTATAGTTCGACATTGATCTTTCTAGATATGTTATTCAATGTAATAGAGTAGGCAATATAAATAAATATTAATACCAATTTCATAGTGTTGGACAAAGCAAACTCTATGATGTACCACCTTGAATGACCCTCATGCATAACTTATGCAATGAAAATCAATTTGAATTTCCTTCCAGCTAAGAATGATAAATGTAAGAAGGAGAAGCAATGATAAAAATTAATGAATGGAATAAGAAAATATTTCAGCGAGAATGAATAGTGAATATTATTGAAATGGCCATCAAAGTTGAAGACTATCTTAAAGTAGCTAGTTGTAGCGTTGGATGATAGTTTATATCTTATTAAAATGGTGCCTTACAAGGTTATGCATAAGGGATTGGCCCTAAATGTATTTATAAGAATAGGGTAAATCATCTTTAAAATCCAAAATTCTTTATAATTTCAAGGTGAAAAGGTCCTCTATTATTAGGTGTACTATTGGAAATTTAAAGTTAAAATGATCCAATTATTATAAATTTGGAGTGAATCTAAACAAAAATAAATGCACATCCAAAATTTTCTGGTAAATGGACCCTAGTCAAGGGTCTCCAATATTAGCCAATTCTAAATTTCAAAAATTAAAATATTTGTTAATTAACTATGATTAGCCGCTATGCATAATCCTGGTGCCTTGAGTTCGACCAAGGCTTGGGTATAGATATTAAAAGACTTGGAAAGAACAAAATAGGATATTTTAAAGCTAAATAGTTCATAAGGTAGTGAGACAGTTCTTTAATTCATTGTGCAAAATGCAAAGAAAGTGAGAGCAACTTTGTCATTATTGAGATTGATCTGGTAGTGCACTGCCCTTTGGGAAATATGAAAACATCACCTTTGTACAATATTTATTTGAAGATCTTGTTGATGGTATACACAAACACCATAGTGAGTGATCCATCCACCATAAATATGAGTTCGCTTCCACATGGATGTTTGTGAGGAGGGTTAACACTACCAAATTGGAATTGAAGGAGAGCGTAGGACACCCCTAGTCCTAACAACCTAAGAAATTCCACCACACTATCTTTGGTGGCTTTAAATGTGGACTTACCAGATGGTCATCCCACTTGCGAAAATCCTATAAATATGGAGAAGTTTCCATCTAGCATGTCTACATCAATTCTAGTCAAAGGATCAAAATCAATTAGCAAATTAGTGTTCACAACATCAACCACAACTACTACACCCACTAGATGGAGAAGCATAGCTAAGAGAACCAATTAGAGAAGTGTGTGAGTTAAGGAGCATATATACATATAATTTATAAAGCTTCCACTTAGCAATTATGTCCAACATGTATGATAAATCATATACCTATTGCAATTGGACAAGAGGATAAAGACAATCGTTACCGCATAGGCACATTTTTTTAATTTAAATATATATATATATAGAAATATATATATTGATAACTTCTATAAGTAGATGTATACATACATATGAACAAAGGTTATAAAATGTATCATTGTCTCATATCTTATATTTGTGATTGAATTTCAATCTATGTTAATAGTTCTTCCTCTTATATTTATGTTAAGAATAGATTAGATATTTTATTTTATTTTTTTAATCAAATAATTATTAAATGTTAATTTCAATTAATTTTTTTATAAAATAGATTTAATATTAATATAATATTAATTATTAACTACATTTTGTTTAAAATTATTTTCTATATATCAAGAATTTGAAGTCATATATACATTTTTTTTTAAGTAAATATCTTAATAATATTTATAAAATAAAACTTAATAAAAAAATGTTATTAATATTAAATTGTATATAATTATATTAATTAAACTATAATAATTTTACAAGCAACAAAAATGGATGAATAAACTCACTTCTAAATAGCCATTACTTTTCCATAAAAAATGGAGACCAAACATACCTCAAACCACTAATTATTTTTATTGCATCTATCAAGACTATAAAGACTCATCTTGAGTAAATTGCTCCCACGTCATCTATCGTCTTCTACATGTATTTTGTCCTTGTGCAGTGAACAAGTGTAGACCTACCATATTTAGTCTCAAGCTTTATTTATCTAACCAAAAAAATAACTAGTGCAAAAAAATAGTATAGAAAGCATTTATATTTGTTAAATCAAATCCTGCAAATAAATTAACTTCATTGTTATTTTGTTGGTATGCACTTAAATCTACACTAACACAAAGAAAACAACATTGATCTGGTCAACACCACCGTACATTGGAACAATATAGATTTAAAAGAACAAGAAATTTTTTTTAGTTTTCCAAAAAAAACAATATGATTATTGTAAAAATAAATGTTAAACTTCTGCAAACACCAAAAGGTGGAGAGGACGATCTCCTTACATACCGTTAAACCTCTATGAGGAAAAATAAAAACTCCACTTCCAAACCTTCTAGACTATATAACATCTTAAGAAATAATAATAATATATATTATATTGATTATTATAATATACTTTATAAAGATCATATAACCATGAAGAACATTATCAAATCGAAAGGCTTTGACCAATGGACGAGACAAGCCAACCCATTCTACTTGTCCATATGCGATCTAAACTGGGACAAGACGAGTACGCGCAAATAGGCCTACGCGTTAACGATTTTCTTTTCCTCTTGTCCAATAGCTAGAGGTATCTGGCCTGCCCTGCGTGCTGAGTGGAAGCTTTATAAATTTAATGCATCTGGTAACTCCACGTTTAAAGCCACCAAAGCTAGCGTGGTGGAATTCCCAGGGTTGTCAGGACTGGGGGTGTCCTACACTCTCCTTCAATTCCAGGCTGGTGATGTTAACCCTCCTCACACACATCCACGTGGGAGCGAACTCATGTTTGTGATGGATGGATCTCTCACCGTGGCGTTTGTGGACACCACCAACAAGATCTTCAAACAGACACTGTCCAAGGGTGACGTTTTCATCTTCCCCAAGGGGCTGGTGCACTACCAGATCAATCCCGACAGCAACAAATCTGCTCTCGCTCTCTCTGCGTTCGGCACTGTGAATCCAGGAACAGTCTCGTTACCTTCTGCACTATTCGGCTCTGGAATTTCTGACCTTGTTCTTTCCAAGTCTTTTAAGATCTCTGCCCAAGCCTTGGCCGAGCTCAAGGCAGCCTTTTAATAAGATACTATAAACGATCGTCCAGCTCTAGGGCTACCTACTTTAGGATGGTCTTCATCTTTGATGGCCATTTCAATAATATCCGCTATTCATTTCCATTGAAATATTTTCTTTTCATTGTTTCTTCTTCTTGTATGTATAATCCTCTGGTGGAAGGAAATTCAAATTGATTTTCATCGTGCAAGTTATGCTTGAGGGGCATTCAGGGTGACACGCCATATAGTCTGCTTTGTCCAACACTATGGAATTGGTGTTAACACTCATTTAAATCGCCTACTCTATCGGATTGCATAACATATCTAGAAAGATCATCGTCGAATTAAGCACTACTTTATCGGATTGTATAGCATATCTAGAAAGATCAACGTCGAATTATGCACTTCTGCATTGTTCAGAAGTGTTGGGCCAAGATGACCAATTTCATTTTTCTCTTGTGCATTTATGAAATAGCTCTACCTGCTTGACCGTCCCTAACACAAACAACATAGGAAGAAAAAAATTAAAAATTATAATTGCCATATTCAGGCGTAATATCTCAAAAGCACAATTTGTTTAAGAATGGGTAACATTTGAAAAACACATACCTCTCAACTGATTGGGATGTCTATAACAGTTGTAAGTTATGGTGTCCTCTTGAGTCTTACGGTTAAAATTAAATATTTTAAAAATATTATACTTCTGTCGAGTAAGTATCATTAAAGTTCCCAAATGTTACACTTAGGTGTAATATCTCAAAAGCACAACTTGTTTAAGAATGAGTAACATTTGAAAAACACATACCTCTCAACTGATTTGGGAGGTCTATAACAGTTGTATGTTATGGTTTCCTCTTGAGTCTTACGGTTAAAATTAAATATTTTAAAAATATTATACTTGTGTGAGTATCATTAAAGTTCGTATTCTAGCTTTCACACCAAAGTACCAAGTCATTGTTATACTAATGATTTAGGTTAAGGAATAATAAGGAAAGGTCAAAGAATAACAAACTATAATCAGATACATAAGGGATTGGTTTTAAGATAGATAAAACCAATGGACTTCTTCTTGAGCTAATAAAATGTGGAGATTAGATAAAAGAATATTTTCATTTTTATTTAATTTTTATGCGCCTTCAATTTTGAATTTGTTTTTCCACCTTATTCAAGTTTTTATTTAGATTTAAAATTTTTTGTTGTAAACAATTACATTTTTCAGCTTTTGAGAGACTTGGAACAATTTGGATCCTCTAATATCAATGTTCCACCATTTTAAAATATTTTTGAGCTAAATAAGGATGTGACATCTCTATTAACTCAAATCTAAGAGGCCTACCTCTAACTCTTCTCCCCTACAACACTTTTAAAAGTAGTGATGAATGATCAAAGATAATCTTCGGGAGGATTTTGATAGAATAGATATCTTAGTGAGTTTACCAAGGATGGGATGCTAATGCTCTATTCAATCTATTATAAATGCAATTAATTCATAACCTCGTATTATACCAAGTGTATTTACCACCTTTTAGATCCAAATTCACCAATTTACACGTAGAGATAAAATCATTAAATTCCTCCATACTATCAAAATAACCAAACTACCTCCATTTTTGTCACTAGGATACAAGGGTGTGTTAAAATTCTCAAAAGCTATCCATGACCATCGAGACACCTCATGAATATTACTAAGGATCTCCCAAACCCTTTTTCTTCCATCCCTAGTATTTGGGATATACACATTGGAAACAACCCAAGAAAATTTTGTAATATTACAAGTCAAGAGGATAGACATGTACCATTCATTTCATTGAATACACTGAGCATAAAATATTCTCAGATCTCACAGATTCCATACACCTCTAGAGGCTTCCATCATTGAACTTCCCACCATATTCGGTTATTTCAAAATAGTATTTTTAACTGATTAACGTTTTAGTTCATCAATCTTATTCTCTTGAATCATCGGGTTTATATTATTTTTTTATCTCATGAAGTACTCTATGTTTTGAAAGGGTATTCATACCTCTAATTTTCCAAGACATTAGATTTATTTCTTATATTTTGGAGAGTTCTTCCCCCCGCCCAAATCTAAAACTTTCCAGGTACCATCTACAACTTGTTTTGCTACCTATTTGGATCTGACCACTCTAGTTTTTATCATCTAGAAACAAAATAGCCCACATGCACTCTTTTCTTAGAATTCTTTAAGAAAGTCAATAATTTCAAATTCTCTTTAAATTTTTGTATTCCTTATTCCCTGAAGACTCCCACTCCTCTATATTCATTTCCTCCTTTGGTTTATTCTTAAATATCTCTCGATTCTAATTTTTCTTCTTCTTGTGTGGAGTATCCCATAGAGAACTCTCATACTTGTTATCAAATTTCTTCAACTGATACTTGACCTTATTTTTCTAATTAGTTTTATTTTCTTAGATCTCATAAGATACTTCAGCCATTGGATTATGAAGATTTGTAAAGAATTTTTGGTTCAATAATCTAGCTTTTTCATAAGAGCATTCATAGATTTAATTGTATTATCTTCAATGATAAAGGGGTTTTGATCTATAACATTTTTCTAAATCACTTCTTCCAATATTTCTTCTTCCTCTATCATCTAGGTCTTTGATTATTCAATAAGGGTTTCTTGAACATCAACCTTGTTTTATTTCTTCTCCATTGGAATGACTGGGTCTCCCATCTATTTAGATATTGAATTGGAAGCATCATTCCTTTGCCAAACCTTTTGAGGGTTGCTCTACTTCTTCCTATTAGGTCATAAATTTCTTGAATACCCTAGTTTCATCTTGAGGGACTATTCTCATATTTTATAGACTACACCCAAATTCCATGTTTATAAATGAGTTCTATTAAGCTAGGGAGTTCATTTTCTAAGTTGGAATTCACACATATCCCAACATACACCAACCTCAACTTTGCCAATGTTGCAAGATCAATCATAACCAAACTACCATCCTCTTTAGCAATACCTATCAACACTTTGTCATACCAAAACTAGAGGGGTAAACCTGATAATCTAACACAATAGGAGCTTGATGAATGCTCTGTTTATTTAGATCAAATTTGAGCCCTCATTTTTATAAAAATAAATATTGACATCCAAAAACCCATGGGCCACTTAATAAGAGGTAATTTGCATCCTCTTCATAGTTTATTTTGATCATGAAGAACTCTTTAGGCAACACCGCTATCTCCATGTACCCTAGGGGGTGTCATTTTATCAAAGCATATTTTCTTATAGTGTCCAAATCTAGTCAAGCACCAACTTTCCCACTAAATTTATTGCTCCTTGGGCCATTGTTAGATTTACCAAGATGTCTAGAATCATGATGTTTGCTTGCTCAAGCTTAAATCAACTCACTTCTCCATATATTTAATTTTTTCTTTTACCACATTTAACCATGACCAAGACCTCAAGTCAAAAAATCTATTCTATAGATTCCCTAATACCTACACACCACCAAAATACCTTTCTTGGAGTTTCTCACTTGACCTTCCTCTTACTTGACTTGCAGGCCATCCATAATTTCCTATACAAATTGTAAAAGAACTTTAAAAAAAGTCTCAATTTCTTTCTTTCATTCAAATTTTGGTCCAACACTGCTCAATAATTCACAAGTGCATAATTCGACATTGATATTTCTAGATATGTTATTCAATGTGATAGAGTAGATAATCTAAAAAAATGTTAACACCAATTTCATGGTGTTGGACAAAGAAAACTCTATGGCGTGCCACTTTGAATGACCCTCATCCATAACTTGCATGATGAAAATCATTTTGAATTTCCTTCCACCAGAGGATGATACATGCAAGGAGAAGCAATGACAAAAATGAACGAATGGAATAAGAAAATATTTCAATGAGAATGAATAGTGGAGTTTATTGAAATGACCATCAAATATGAAGACCATCTTAAAGTAGCTAGCCCTAGCATTGGATGATTGTTTATGATATCTTATTAAATGGATGCCTTGCAAGGTTATGCGTAAGGGATTTTCCCTAAAATGTATTTATAATAATGGGATGAATCAGCTTCAAAATCCAAAATTCTTTATAATTTAAAGGTGAAAAGGTCCCCTATTATTAGGGGTAATATTGGAGATTTAAACTTAAAATGTTCCAGTTATTATAAAATTGGGATGAATCTACCCAAAAAAAATTACACCTAATTTTTTTTTGTTAATGGGCCCCAGTCAACGGTTCCCAATATTAGCCAATTCTAAATTTCAAAAATTAAAATATTTGTTAATTAACTATGATTAACTGCTATGCATAACCCTGGTGCCTCAAGCTCGACCAAGGCTTGGGTAGAGATATTAAAAACATGGCAAGAACAAGGTCATATATTCCAAATCTAAATAGTGCAAAAGGTAGTGAGACATTTCTCGGATTCATAGTGCAAAACATAAAGAAAGCGAGAGCAAATTTGTCATTATTGAGATTGATCTAGTAGTGCACTAGCCCCTTGGGGAAGATGAAAACATCACCCTTGTACAGAGTTTATTTGAAGATCTCATTAGTGGTGTCCATAAACACCATAGTAAGTGACCCATCTATCATAATCATGAGTTCACTTCCACATGGATGTTTTTAAGGAGGGTTAAAACTAATAGGTTGGAATTGAAGGAGAGCCTAAGACATCCCTAGTCCTAACAACCCTAGAAATTTCAGCACATTAGCTTTGGTGGTTTTAAATGTGGACTTACCATATGGTCATCCCACTTGCAAAAAACCTATAAATATGAAGAAGTTTCCATCTAGCATGTCTACATCAATGTTGGTTAGAGGATCAAAATTAGTTAGAAAGTCAGGTTTCACAACATCAACCACAACTACTACACCCACTAGATGGAGAAGCATAGTTGAAAGAACACGCGAGAGAATTGTGCGAGTTGAGGAGCATATGTGAATATAATTTATAAAGCTTCCACTTAGAAATTACGTCTAACATAAAGGATAGACCAGATACCTATTGCTATTGGAAAAGAGGATAAAGATAAAGATAATCATTACCGCATTGGTGTATTTTTTTAATTTAAAAGAATTTATAAACTTATTGATAACTTCTATAAGTAGATGTATACATACATATGAATAATAGTTATAAAATGTATCATTGTCTCCTCTCTTATATTTATGATTGAATTTCAGTCTATGTTAATAGTTCTTCCTCTTATATTCATAGATTTTAATGTTTACAACAAGAAATCATATGAATATTTTAATTTTAGTTCTTCCTATTATATTATTTTCTTATCTCACGAAGTACTCTAAGTTTTGCAAGGATAATCATACCCCTAATGTTCTAAGACAAAAAAATATTTCTTAGATTCATGGGGCTTGGTTTACTTGGAGCAATGTACAATATCGGGATGCTCTCTAAAAGGTAATATTGGACCACTTCTATGTAGCAAAAAATATTGATAAACCTCAAAAAAATTTTATCTCATCCAATATATTTAGTGGTAACTTCAAATTATCTCCACATTACCTTGAGTATTAGGTGTGCCCCCATAAGAAAATCCAAAAATAGTTTACCTTTTAATTTAAACACTTCCTTGCTCAAGCGCAAAGATTATGTTAATGGAATAAAGAAAGTGTGGAATCTCTTACCAAGGCCCTTGAGAGGAAGAGGATGGATTATGTGGTGGGAGAAAGCCATCAAAAGAGCAGTGGATTACCTTTGAAATTTTGAAAACATTCCAGCATCTCTTCATAGAAAAAAAAGAGAAATAATTGGAGTAGGAAGTTGACTAACTCAACCACTAGCTCTTCCATAATAATAGTAGCATACCTTCTCAAAAGTAGTTGGGTAAAAAACAAGTAGATTTAAAGCAACTTCAAGCTTATAAATCCCATGGGGTACAAATCATGGCACATCTTCAGTGGGTTTGTGAGGGTGATAAAAATTATAAATTTTTCTTTAATGCCATTAAGAAGAAGAATAAATCATTTAGGATAGATTTTATTAAAAATCCTGTATCTGGCTTACAAATTTCATTGGAGTACCTCCCATCCTTCATCCAAGAGCATTTTGCAGCCCTTTTCAAAAGTGAAGGGCCCAACACATAAGTTGAGTTTTTTGGAGAATGTTGCAAATAATGCATATCTCCTAAAGTATATGAAGAATATAGAGCATTGTTGGATAAACCTCTTTCAGAGGATGAACTTCATTTTGCCCTCATATATTTGTCAAATGAAAAATACCTAGGCATGGATGGGATTTCAAGTGAATTTTTAAGACCATGTGGGAGACTATAGGAGTCATTTTTTGCATATGTGTGAGGAGGTTATTACTATTGGATGCCTTGGAGAGGTCTCTTATCAAGGATTGATTAGGCTCATTCCCAAAAAACATAAGCTAGATTTACTTGTTGATTGGCATCTCATTACTTTACTCAATTTCTCTTATAAAATTTTGGCCAAGGCTCTAGCCAAAATATGCCTCCTGGTGGCTACACAAATTTTTCACCCAAAGCAAACAGGATTCCTTAAATGTTTTTACATTTTGGATAATTTTCTTACAACTTGGGAAGGGATGGAGTGGGCTCGAGCAGAAGGGCTCAAGGGACTTTACCTTAAGATTGATTTTGATAAATCTTTTGATCGATTAGAGTGGGCCTTCATCTTAAGCATGCTCTACTGACTTGGTTATGGTAATAGATTCACTGATATGGTAGCCTCCCTATTTCAAAATGCTTTTGCAAGAGTGGTTATTTGTACATAATTATATAACAACATTCTTGTGGAATTATTAGTTAGGCAAGGTTGTCCATTGGCCCCCTATCTATTTGTGTTTGTAGTTTATGCCCTTGGTTATCTATTATAATCTGTAATTAAATAGGGGATTATAATAGGTATCCCCCTTTTGTATGGCTCCCAACTTATCAACTCTCATTTTCTAGACGATTCTATGCTTTTTCCTTTGGCATATCAGCAAAATCTTGCAAACATCCTTGAGATAGTTCACACAATATATAGGGTCTCTGGTGAAAGAATCCAAGAATATAAGAACTATGTTATTCTATTTGGATTTGATGATAAGCCAGATTAGATATCCACAACATGGAAGTGGGTGCAAAGAGGAGAAATATTTAAGTATTTGGGTTTTCTTTTGGGTGTTGATATTTCACCCAAATCTATGTAGGATTGGTGTATGGATAAATTTACCAAAAAATTAGAATACTAGAAATCTCTAAAAATATCTCAAGCAACTAAAAGCCAGATTACTAGAAAATTTTTAACCCCCTTCCATGTTTACTTCTCTTCTCTTTTGACTCCTAGAAAGGTTGGGTATGATAATATGAACAATATGCTTCGAGAGTTTTTTTGGGTAAAAAACCTATCCAAATGAGGCCTCCCAATGGTCTCCTAGAGTAATTATTTCAAACTCGTTTCATGTGGTGGGCTAGGAATACCCAACCTTCAAGCACAAGGCTATGCACTCGTGGCTAAATGGATGAAAAGGGTGATTATAGAGAATGAGCCATGGAAGGTGTTGATGAGGGAGAATTTGAAAAACCCCCAAGCGGATGGTAAATTTTAGAGAAATATGTCATACACTGATATTATTTTACAAGCCTCTTATTTATCTATAGAAGGTTGTAATATTCTCAAAGGGATTTGGAAATCCTTGCAATAAGTGCATCAATTTATTTCATGGTAGATACCTCCATAGCAAGGCCCTGCATATTTCCTCTAGCACAACTTATTGTGGTCACCCCTCCTCACCCTTGATGCACAACCTATTGGTATGAAACATTGGTTTTTTGCTATGTGGCTCTTCAAAAGAGGATTAATTCTAGTGGGTGACATTTGGAATTTTTCTCAATCATCATGGAAAAATTGGAAGCAAATCCAGTCAAAATTTGGTCTTTATCCTACTGATAAAGCATTGATTATATGGATCCTTTCTATCATCTCCTAAGTTCCCCAACCTCTATCTTCTCCACTGGAAGCTAGTCCCCATTGGTCTCATTGGAAATGGTTTGAAAATGATGAATTTGAGTAGCTAGTCCTTAAGTTTTGGTACCAAGCCATGATTCCTATGAACTGTCAACAATTTGCAAATATGCTCAATATAAAAATGGAACTTAGATTTTGGTTGGGCCACTTGGACAAGAACCTTCAAGCTTATAAAATATTCCTCAATTCAAGGAAATTTCTAAATTCTTCTTTGGAATGTAGTCCTTCAAGATCTTCCTACTCGAAGTAGGCTAAAACAGATGGGCCAAAGGTAATGTGATTGTCCTTTTTGTGGTTTGGTGGAACTGTGCTCATGCCCACCATATTTGGTGTGAAGCACATCAGTTTCTTTATTCCTTACCACTACCTATGAAAAAGTATCAAGTCTTATTAAGGATAAATTTGATAATTTATTCTCTATAAAATTTCTTCTCTCTATTATTGGGATAGTTGTCATCTTTCATATATGGAATACTCGATGCAATTCTATTTTTGAAACTTATCAATAATATATCCCTAATCTCTCAGTAGCTAACATATTTTCTATTATAAAATACCAATTGGAGGTTGAATCAACAAGTTACACTTGTAAGGAGAAAGCACTACAAGAAGAAATCATAAATCTAAAGAGGCATATATGTGAGACCTTAGCTCATATATCAGATGGTATTTACATATTATAGAATGTGTAGGTGAATTAACTAAACAACATAAATCAGTGATGTATAATCAGATACACTTGATGAAGCATTTGGGTCAAGTGGAATTAGAATCCAGAAACACTCATTCTAGTTCTCATATTAGGCTCCCATCACAACATGAGGTGGAGTAGGCTCACTTAGACTCATATTCTTAAGCAAATGTTTTTCCAGCATTGCTTCTCCCTTAAAAAAAAAAATTGTAGTGCAATAGTCTCTTCTTAGTAGATAATGTGCATGCTATCCATTAGAGGGAGTAACCCAACAATCTCTAATCATTCATTTTTATGTCAATACATATTTTTAGAATCTTGGTGATGACATACTTTTTCATCCCTATAACAGCCACTGAATATATCTTAGTTTTTAACATGGGTCACTAGGGGATCATTTGTTTGGTTGTTAACTTCCAATGCTTGTAGTCGGGTGTCCTAAGTGTCATAATATTTCTTAGTTCTCCTCTGTGTTGATCCTTCATGGTATCATATTATAATACAGTAGTGGGAGTTTGTGTGTAGTCTTTGATGTGCTTATTTTTGGTGTTGGATGCCCTACGTGGCCCAATGAATGCACCTATGTTTGCTTTGTTCCTAATAAATGGAATTCTATCATGGTTTCAATGTTATTATGTGTTCAGGCATGAACGTAGGCACCCAAACCATGGTCTACCTTTATATTGTATTTGTTCCCTGAATATTTTGGCTAATATAATTTTGATAGTAACTTCAATAAAAAAAATAAAAATAAAGTGTGGAAACTAGAAAAGCATATTTTCATTTCTATTTAATTCTTTCATGTACTTTTGATTCTGAATTTGCTCTTCCACCTCTTCCAAGATAGTATTTAGATTTATTTTTCTCTCTTTTAAATGATAAAAAATATTCTAGTTGTAAATATTTATATTTTTCTTAACATTTTTTAGCTTTAGATAGACTTGGAAAAATTTGGATCCCCTAATATCAATGCTTCACAAATTTGAAATATTTTGAGCTAAAGAAGGATGTGACATCCATATTAACTCAAATATAATAGTCCTACCTTTAAATCTTCTCCCATACAACACTTTTAAAAGTAGTGGTGAATGATCAAAGATAATCTTCAAGAGGGGTTTCAGAGAATAGGTATCATAGTGAGTTAACCAAGGATGGTATACTGATAATTTATCCAATCTATTATGAATGCATTTGCTTCCTTACCTCCTATTAGACCAGGTGTATTTGGCACCTTTTAAATCCAAATTCATTAATTTACACTTAGAGACAAAATCATTAAATTCCTCCATTCTATTAAGATAATCAAACTACCTCCCTTCTTGTCACTAGGATACAAGGGTGTGTTAAAATTATCAAAAGCTATCCATGACCATTGATACACCTCATGAACATTACTAAGGATTTCCCAAACCCTTTTTCTTCCATCCCTAGTGTTTGGGGCATACACATTGGAAACAACCCAAGAAAAGTTTGTAATTTTAGGAGTCAAGAGGATAGACATGCACCATTTATTTCATTGAATACATTGATAATAAAATATTCTAGGGTCCCATAGAGTCCATACACTTCTAGAGGTTTCCATAATTGAACTTCCCTTCATAATATTTTTTTTCAAAATAACATTTTTAACTAATTAAAATTTTTGCTCATCAGTCATGGTCTCTTGAATCATCGGGTTTATATTATTTTCTTATCTCACGAATTACTCTATGTTTTGCAAGGGTATTCATACCCCCTAATGTTCCAAGACAAAAAATTAATTTCTTATATTTTGGAGGGTTCTTCCCCCCACCCAAATCTAAAAATTTCTAGGTACCATCTACAACTTGTTTTGCTACCTTTCTGGATCTGACCACTCTAGTTTTTGCCATCCTCTAGACACAAAAGAGCCAACATTCACTTTTTTCTTGGCATGCTTTAAGAGAGTCAATAATTTTAAATTCTCTTTAGACTTTTCATACCTTATCCTTTTAAGAATCCCACTCCTTTATATCCTTTTCTTATTTTTTTTTATTATTAAATCTCTCTCCATTCTATTTTTTTCTTCTAGTGAGGTGTTTCCCCTAGAGAACTCTCATCCCTATAATTAGATTTATTTGACTGATACTTGATAATATTTTTATAATTAGTTTCCTTTTCTTATATGTCATAAGATACTTTATCCATTGGATTATGAAGACTTGTAAAAAAAAATTGGTTCACGAATTTAGCTTTGTCATAACAAGGTTCCTAGATTTGAAAGTATTCTTCTTTGATGATAAAGAGATTTTGATGTATAAGGTTTTCCTGAATCACTTCTTCTAAAATTTTCACTTTCTCTACCATTGAGGTAGTTGAATATTCAATAGGGGTTTCATGGACATCAACCTTTATTGATTTATTCTCCACTGGAATAACCGAATCTCCCATCTATTTGGATCTCAAATCAAAAGCATATTTCCTTTGCCAAAATTTTTGAGGGTTGCTCTCATTTTTCCTATTAGTCCATAAATTTCTTGAATGCCCTAGTTTCTTGCAAGAATCGTATCTTGAGGAACTATTCTCATATTTGATAGACTACACCCAACTTCCATATTTAGAAATAAGTTCTATTGAGCTAGGGAGTTCCTTTTCTAAGTTGGCATTCACACATATCCTAGCATACACCAACCTCAACATTGTCATTATTGCAAGATCAATCATAACCAAACTACCAACCTATTTAGCATTACCTATCAGCACTTACTTATGCCAAAACTAGAAGGGTAAACTTGAAAATCTAACACAAATAGGATCTTGATGAATGTTGTGGTTATTTATATCAAATTTGAGCCCTTATTTTTATAGAAATAAATCTTGACATCCAAAAACCCATGGGCCACCTCATAAGATGTAATTTGCATAATTTCTTCATAGTTTAGTTTAATCATGAAGAACCTTTTAAGCAATACTGCTATCTCCATGTACCCTAGGGGGTTCCATTTTATCAAAGCATATTTTCTTATATGGCTATGCTTCTCCGTCCTGTGGGCATAGTAGTCATCGTTGATGCTATGGATCCTAACTTGCTAACTGATTTTGATCCTCCAACTAACACTAACATAAACAAGATGGATGAAAACTCCATGTTTAAAGACACTAAAGCTAGCATGGTGGAATTCCCAAGGTTGTCAGGACTAGGGGTTTCATACGCTATTATTCAATTTTATGCTGGAGGTATTAACCCTCCTCACACACATCCACGTGGGAGTGAACTTATATTTATGATGGATGGATCACTCATCGTTGCATTTATGGAAAACACCAACAAGATATTCAAATAGATATTGTACAAGGGTGACATTTTCATCTTCCCCAAGGGGCCGGTGCACTACCATATCAATCCTAATAGTGAAAAATCTTATCTCGCTCTCTATGCATTTGGAACTGTAAATCCAAGAAATGTCTCGCTACCTTCCATACTATTCGTTTTAGGAATATTAGATCTTGTTCTTGCCAAGTATTTTAAGATCTCTGCCCAAGACTTAGACCAGATAAAGGCAACATTTTAATAAGATACTATAAATGATCATCCAGTACTAGGGCTACCTACTTTAGGATGGTCTTCATCCTTGATGACCATTTCAATAATATCCACTATTAATTTCCATTGAAATATTTTCTTATCATTGCTTCTTCTTATTGTATGTATCATCCTCTAGTGGAATGAAATTCAAATTTATTTTCATCGTGCAAGTTATGCATGAAGGGCATTTAGGGTGGCACTCCATATAGTCTGCTTTGTCCAACACTATGGAATTGGTGTTAATACTCATTTAAATCGCCTACTCTATCAGATTGTATAACATATCTAGAAATATTATCATCGAATTATTAACTTATGCATTTTTCAGTAGTGTTGGACCAAGATGACCAATTTTATTTTTCTCTTGTGCATTTATGAAATAGCTTTATTTGCTTGTCCGTCCCTAACACAAACAACATAGGAATTTTTTTTATAATTGTCATACTTAGGTGTAATATCTCAAAAGAACAACTTGTTTAAGCATGGGTAACATTTGAAAAACACATACCTCTCAACTGATTTAGCAGGTCTATCATAGTTGTATGTTATGGTGCCCTCTTCAGTCTTGTGATTAAATATTTTTAAAATATTATACCTCTATCGAGTAAGTATCATTAATTTTCATATTCTAGCTTTCACACCAAAGTACCAAGTTATTGTTATAATTTATTGTTATATTAATGATTTATGTTAAGGAATAATAGAGAAAGTTCAAAGAATAACAAACTATAATAAGATACATAAGGGATTGGTTTAGGATATATAATACCAATGAACTTATTTTTTGAATAAATACTACTTATATTACTAAAAATAATTCATAATACATCGTAGATACAAATATTACAAAATCTTACTCAAGTACATCCAAAAATAATATTTGTCTTGATCAGAACAATCCTTAATGTATTTCATCATCAGTCTCTTAAACACTCTACATTGATCCTAGATATCAATAGCAGCCCTAGAAGCAATCCTTGAAGCACTGAGTACTTCATCCTTGAAGATCAAACTACACCTGGACCTCCATATAGCATACATAGTTTCTACTCTAATGGTAGTCCACACACCCAATAGATGCTTAGGACAACCAAAATCATCACAAAAAAAAACCATTTTCCAGCTAAACTAATCCCTGATAATAGGGAAATATGTCCAGTCGAGGTTATTCCAAACTTTATTTGAATTTTTGCAATCCCAATTGATTTGTTTGACAGTTTTCTTCCATTCATGGCTACTCCATTGATCTAAAATCCTCATCCATTTTGCCAATATAGCCTTATAGTGAATACCCTAAAAAATATATAACCATAAGAATACTTTGAATTGAGGAGCTATCCTGAACTTCCATATCTAGGTAAGTCTCGTTTTCCATTTATTTTCAATGCAAATAGTCCCCCAATGCCTATTCAACATAATATGCAAGGAAACCTTAGGTAGAATAGCTCTATAAATCTTACCAAATTTATAATAAGTAATAATACCATGAAAACTCCAACACCAATCATGCCATATGGGTCCCGAAAACCCACCATTTAATTTAAAATGTTGCACGGATGGAAGAAGATAATAAATTTGCATAATAACATCTCTGGAAGAAGATTTCAACTTAAACTTACTGCATAAATCAGTCCACTTGACCCAAACTCCAACCCCTAAATCTCAAATATCTGACCATTTCACAATCCCTTTTTTAATCAGCCTCTTACATCTGAGGCAAGGGAGTTCTGAATCATATACCCCATTCTTCTTCCAAACCCAAATAGATCTATACAGAAGAACCCAGCCCCTACGTTATTCTATATAATCCTAGTAAACATCTGAACCAACAGTCTTCCAAGCCTCCCAAATCCTCTTAACAAGAATACAACCTCTAATTTAAAACTTGTTGGAATGGCCCACAATGTCCTCGATATGAAAAGCCCCTTTTAAATCTTCAACATGTTGAGCATTCTAAATTTTGAACTGTAAAATATGTTTCCAAGCATCATTCCCTTCCAGAGCACTAATAACCCATTTTGCAGCCAAAACCTAAACCTCCTTCATCATTGGGAACAATACAAAAATTTAGGAAATAGAGGGCATTTTCTTTGATCCATGAAAATTAGACCATAAAAACCCACGAATAAGTCTTTTAGGCTTTCCAAATTGTGAAACATTAGGTATCTAACATGAGGAATAGTAGAGGTGACAAGCTTGGATAACCTTCCTAACAATAACCACTTTTCTAGCAAAACAAATATGTTTGTTTTTCCAAATTTGAATCTTTTTTTCAAATCTATCAAGACACCAATACCACATGTTTTTTAAAGAAAGATACTTAACAAAAGGGATTCCCAGGTACCTAAAAATCTCACTATCCTTCACCCATCACCAACTAGGGGTAAAATTAGCAAGAAGATAGTCACTACCAATCAACCAATAATGATTCTCTATTGTCCTTCCAGATAGATGCTTTGCCCCAATGAACTTATTCTTGAGCTAATAAATTGAGGAGACTAGATAAAAGTACATTTTTATTTTTATTTAATTCCTCCATGTGCTTCCAATTATGTATTTTTTATTCCACCTCTTCCAAGCTAGTTTTTAGATTTACTTTTCTCTCTTTTAAATGACCAAAAACTTTCTTGTTGTAAACCTTTACATTTTTCTTAACATTTTTCAGCTTTTGAGAGACTTGGAACATTTTGGATCCCCACATATCAATGTTCCACCATTTTTAAACCTTTTGAGCTAAATAAGGGTGTGACATCCATATTAACTCAAATTTAAGGGGACTACCTTTAACTCTTCTTCCCTACAACACTTCTAAAAGTAGTGGTCAATGATCAAAGATAATCTTCATGAGGGTTTTGAGAGAATAGGTATCATAGTGAGTTAACCAAGGATGGGATGCTAATGCTCCATCCAATATAATATGAATGTAGTTACTTCCTAACCTCATATTAGACCAAGTGTATTTATCACTTTTTAGATCCAAATTCATCAATTTACACTTAGAGACAAAATCATTAAATGCCTTCATTCTATTAAAATAACCAAACTACCTCCCTTCTTATCACTAGGATACAAGGGTGTGTTAAAATTTTCAAAATCTATCCATAGTCATTGTGACACCTCATGAACATTAATAAGGATCTCCCAAACCCCTTTTCTTCTGTCCCTAGTGTTTGGGGCATACACATTGGAAACAACCCAAGAAAAGTTTATAATTTTACAAGTCAAGAGGATAGACATGCACCATTCATTTTATTGAATACATTGAGCATCAAATATTCTAGGTTCCCATAGAGTCCATACACCTCTAGAGGTTTCCATCATTGAACTTCCTACCATATTCAGTTATTTCAAAATAGCATTTTTAACTGATTAAAAATTTTGTTCATCAATCTTAGTCTCTTGAATCATCAGGTTTATATTATTTTCTTATATCATGAAGTACTATATGTTTTGAAAGGGTATTCATACCCCTAATATTCCAAAATAAAAATTTTATTTCCTATATTTTGGAGGGTTCTTCCCCCCACCCAAATATAAAAATTTCTTGGTACCATCTATAACTTGTTTTGCTACCTCTCTGGATCTAACCACTCTAGTTTTTGCCATCTTCTAGACACATAAGAGCCCACATTCAGTCTTTTTCTAATATGCTTTACGAGAGTCAATAATTTCAAATTTTCTTTAGATTTTTTATACCTTATCCTTTGAAGACTCCTACTCCTTTATATCTATTTTCTCTTTTGGTTTATTCTTAAATTTCTCTCCATTATATTTTTTCCTCTTCTGGAGAGGTGTTTCCCCTAGAGAACTTTCATACTTATTCTCAGATTTCTTCAACTAATACTTGATGATATTTTCTAATTAGTTTCCTTTTCTTGGATGTCATAAGATACTTCAACCATTGGATTATGAATACTTGCAAAAAAATTTTGGTTCATGAATTTAGCTTTGTCATAAGAGGGTTCCTAGATTTAAAATTTTTCTTTTTCAATGATAAAGATGTTTTCATCTATAAGGTTTTCTTGAATCACTTCTTCCAAAATTTCCTCTTCCTCTATCATATAGGTCTTTGAGTCTTCCATAGGGGTTTCTTGGACATCGTCCTTATTTTATTTCTTCTCCATTAGATTGACTGGGTCTCCCACCTATTTGGATCTCGAATCGGAAGCATCTTTCCTTTGCCAAACTTTTTAAGGTTTGCTCTCCTTATTTCTATTAGTTCATAAATTTATTGAATTCCCTAGTCTTGACACAAGTTTGGTGATTTGTTTGAGGAGGATTGATACTTACATGTTGGAATTGAAGGAGAGCCTAGGACACCCCTAGTCTTGAAAACCCTAGGAATTCCACCACAATGGCTTTGGTGGCTTTAAATGTGGACTTACCAGATAGCCAACCCACTTGCAGAAAAACTATAAATATAAATATATTTCTATTTAGCATATCTACATCAATGTTGGTTGGAGGATCAAAATCAGTTAGCAATTCAGGGTTCACAACATCAACCAAATCAGCTACGAGCATATGTGCATATAATTTATAAAACTTCCACTTAGCAATTACGTCTAGCATGCAGGAAAAACCAGATACCTATTAGTATTGAACAATAGGACAAAGACAATTGTTACTGCATAGGCATATTTTTAATATAAAAATTTACATATATTTTGATAACTTCTATAGGTAGATGTATACGTACATATAAACAAAGGTTATAAAGTGTATCATTGTCTCGTCTCTTATATTTATGATTGGATTTCAATCTATGTTAATAGTTCTTCCTCTTATATTTATGTTAAGAATAGATTAGATATTTTATTTTTATTTTAAATCAAATAATTATTAAATGTTAATTTAAATTAATTTTTTTATAAAATAGGTTTAATATTAATATAATAATAATTATTAACTATATCTTTTTTAAATTATTTTCTATATATCAAGAATTTAGAACTTGATGTAAGCAATGAATTTGTTTGAATACTTTGGGGAATTGTAAATAAAATGAATATACATAGTATTTATTTTTCTTAATATAGTTAAAAAATATAGGGACTGTGTTTATACCTAGTGGGGAAGGATGTAACGACCCTCATTGCACAGTTTATGAAATATAGTAAAAACATGTAAGATAGTAAAAACATGTATATATTACCTTTTTTCTTGTGAACCATGGTACAACTGATAACGTTTGTGAGTCCAGGACAATTGCGTGATGGCAATGCAAGGAAATAAGTCACGGGAAAAAGGTGAGATAGGTTATGATTTGGCTCACAAGCACATGGAAACTCATGCTTGCATATCATTTAGGTGCATTGCATATTACATCTCTATGTGGGTTAAATTGACTCGAATTTTACTTGTTTGGCAAGGAATGAGAAATGATGTTTTAGGTGGAAATGATGAGGGGAGCCACTAGTTTGGAAAGGCATGTGTGTGTATGGTTTCTTGTTAAGGCATATTTGAGTTTTTTTTTTTTTTTTGATTGGTTGAAAAGGTGCTGAAAGGTCCCTGAACCTTGTACAAAATAGTCGTGGGCCTCCGAAGAGGGAGGCGAAGGGGAAGAACAATGGCAGTGGAACAAGACAGCCTAAAAATAGCAGGGGCCACCTAAGGTAAAGGCACCCAGAGGAACCAACTAGAAGAACTAACTAAAGGGAAACATGACCAGAGGCTAATCAAAAAAGAGAAAGCAAAACTTAAACAGAGAAATTCACCATTTGGAGGTGTTGTGGATGCTCCACAATGTACCCCAGAATTGGGGACCCACCTTTTTTGCATGTTTTCTAAAGATCAAAGAAAGTAAAACACCACAAGGAGGAAAAAGTGTCACGATATTACGACATGTTGCATTTTCGTGGTCCAAAGCAAAGGGAGAAAGCAAGGAGGAAAAAGTGTCGCAAAATCGCGACATGTTGCATCATCGCGGCCAAAGGAAGAAAAGGTGTCATGATATCATGACATGTTGCATCATCACGGCCGAAGGAGAAAAAGTGTCGCGATATCACGACATGTTGCATCATTGCAGCCAAAAGAGAAAAAGTGTCGCGATATCGCGACAAGTTGCATCATCGCGGAAAAAAGAGAAACAATGTCGCGATATCGCGACATGTTGTATCGTCGAGGCCAAAAGATAAAAAGTGTCACGATATCATGACATTTTGCATCGTTGCGGTCAAAATAGAGAAAGTGTCGTGATATCGCGACATGCTGCATCATCACGGCAAAAAGAGAAAAAGTGTCACGATATCGTGACATGTTGCATTATTGTGGCCAAAAGAGAAAAAGTGTCGCGATATCGTGACATGTTGCATCGTTACGGCCAAAGGAGGAAAAAGTGTCGTGATATTGTGACATGTTGCATCGTCGCGGACAAAGGAGGAAAAAGTGTCATGATATCGTGATATGTTGCATCGTCGCAACCCAAAGAGAAAAAGTGTCGCGATATCGTGATAAGTTGCATCATCGCGGTCAAAAGAGAAAAAGTGTCGTGATATCGTGACATGTTGCATCATCACGACCAAAAGAGAAAATGTGTCACGATATCACGACATGTTGCATCATCACGGCCAAAAGAGAAAAAGTGTCACGATATCGCGACATGTTGCATCGTCGCGGCCAAAGAGAAAAAGTGTCATGATATCGCAACATGTTACATCGTCGCGGCCAAAGGAGAAAAAGTGTCATGATATCGCGAAATGTTGCATCGTCACGGCCAAAGGAGAAAAAGTGTTGCGATATCGCGACATGTTGCATTGTCACGGCCAATGGAGGAAAAAGTGTCGCGATATAGCGACATGTTGCATCGTCGTGGCCAAAGGAGAAAAAAGTGTTGTGATATCGTGACATGTTGCATTTTCACGACCAAAGGAGAAAAGTGTCACGATATCACGACATGTTGCATTTTCAAGGCCAAAAGAGAAGGAAGAAAGAAAAAGTGTCGCAATATCGCGACATGTTGCATTTTTGCGATTCAAAAGGGGCAGGCAAGTAGAGAAACAAGAAGTGTCACGATTTCGTGACATGTCCGATTTTCGGGCACAGGAGTTGATGTTGACTCTGATTTCGAACAAACCCTCCCTAAGAATGTCATGGAAAGACTCCGTGGTCGACAGGCAACATGCAGACCAACTGATCGGGTTCCAACTGTCCTCAATCTGGAGATTATTGAGATGCTTGTGGATACATTTGTGGATGGGATTTTCCAGCGTGGCGTAGGTGATTAGAGCATATTTGAGTTTATTATTTAGAATGTATATGTGAATTTATTATAATAGTAGTTTTACCATGTATGTAATCCTATATAAATATTATTATTGTTTTGCTTTGAAATATAATAAAATAGTTTATAATATTATTAATCTTGCTTTTATTTAAATTATGTGTAAAATTTTTTACACTATTATGAAATAGCTTTGCTTGGAATATTAAATAAATAATTGAAAATTCTGGTAGAGCTAAGTTTTATTAAACCTCCATGTGGATGGACACACTTCCTATGTTTATTTTTAGTTAAAGAAAAATGTCATGAATTGTTGTATGGTCATGATAACTCGGTATGCACATGAAGTAGAGGAGAGGATGTACGGTAATCTAGTACTACGCATGAAGGAAGAGAAAAATAACTTGTGAGTTCCTTGTATATCATTTTGGGAAGGAAAAACAAAAATAAAAAAGTAAGGCATTGGAAAAAAGGCATCCGAGTGAGACAAGGTAGAAGTGGATTTGAAGAATGTGAATAGTGTGATTGGAAAGCGTGTAAATTAGGGATTTTTTTCTATTAGCTTCAGATGTAAAAAATACGTTCACCATGTTTACTTAGTGTGATAAACATAGTTGTCTTCACTGTATAAATACTGCTATGTTGTTGCAATATTATAAGGTAATAAAAGCAGTGAAAATATTGGTATAACACTACCATGCTAAAGAATTAATTCATGTTATAGGAAGCATAGTAATGTTGGTTAAATACTATTATCATGTTGGACTTATTTATAATGTTTAAAACATTGTATTACTATAGAAAAATATGTTGCTACATTGTTGGGTTATATGAAACAATGTATAATTGCTACGTTGATATGTTGCTATGTATTTTTGCATTTGGGAGCAATGATGCAATGAGTGTTGTGTGTAAACTACATTCTTTTTAAAAAGAGAAAGAAACCATCTACAAATTTATACCTCTTTGGAAACTGGGAAACATCTCTTGATGAGGAAGATATATTTCGTGAAATTTTACCTTGTGAAAAGTAGGTAGATTTAAAATAAAATAAATATATTGATAATTCTTTAGATAAGTCTTGGGAAAGAAGATTAGAGAATTTTTGTATGTTTCTATGAAAGAATAGTTTACATGTGTGCATGGTAAAATTGCATTATCATTATCTATGAGCCGTATCTAATTCTTGATGGTGCTCCAAGTTTCCTCTGTAAGGATTGTTGACTACTTAGAAGCAGCTGTTAGAATAAGTAATTATTCTCTTAAGTCCTACTAGGATAGGCATACTTGATTTTCCACTCCTCTATGAGTCAGGTGAACTATTAGTATATTCTAGATCAGATTTGATAATTTATTATAATCCAACGGCTCTCAATGATCAATTTTGCTATTTATACAAAGTTGATCCATAGAATAAATCAATTAGTTCTATTTTGTTTCTTAAAATATTGTAATGCTTTGTAGTTCTACTCTTGGGAAATTCTAACATGGTACCAAAGTAGGATAGATTATGCTAGGCATTCTCTCTCGAAGGCGGTTCCATGAAATGGTTCATAATATCTTATCTTTTGTTTTTTAAAAAAAGAGAAGAGTTTTTTTTAGATTGCTCATTTTATATCTACAATTTTTTTTGAGAAATTTGTTTATGGTAATCTCTAAATAGTTAAACTCTATTTGTTTTACCATATTATGCAGTATTCTCCTCATATATTTTTCAAATAATATAGATATTTGAAAAAATAATTGCCTACAATTTTTTATCGTTCTCCTCATATGCCTATTTTAAAAAATATATCTCCATCTCTCTTCTCAGATGCAGGCTTCCATTGGCCCCAATAGCCATCGTTGCATATCATTTTTAGTGAACACATGCTTGCGTTGGCTGCATTATAGCCATCACTGTGTATGTTCATTAGTGGAGACCAAGCTTCGTAGGTATATACCTTTTGGTAGGCAATAAAAATCATGGGTAAAGTTTAGTGACTGTTGGAAAATATTTTTATTTCAAATCTCTTTAACTAAAGGTTTGCATCAATTCTAGCATCAGTGTTAATAGACATTTGGTCAAACCAAAGTCCATTAATATATTTTTTTAAAACATGGCATCTTTGCCGATGTTATTTAAATTGGCATTCGAAGATTTCTCGCGTATAATTCAAGTGGATATTTGGTCAAACCAAAGTCCATTAATTTTTTTAAAGAGAATGTGGCAACTTTGCCAACGTCTCTTATTGGTGCACGATGATTAAGATAACAATGAGCATTTCCAAAGTTACTTCTCAGATATTCAAAGATCAAATTATCCATCCGAGTTTAGTTAATTCAAATTTTTTCCTTATTTTTTGTCCTTCGGCACTTCATAGAAGAGCATCAAATTTTTTTATATATTCATTTAAGTGATTGATAAAAATTATAATTCCTCCTCTGCGTATTCTCGAGATATTTTTTAATAGTGTTATCTCTTGATTTGCATTGTGAATATTCAAATTATTATTGAGCATCATAGGTGAATTACTTTTACGTGGTACCTTCGCTAAAGTCTTCCACATCCGTCATTGCACTCTCAAGCAACTTTGTGGTCCCTTCGATGACATCTTCCATAGTCTTGTGTACCTTTTATTTGATAAGTTTCCAGGAGCCTCTCTGCATGTGGCATCGTCTGTGGGAACACATTCTTGGGAGCCTCTCTTCATGTGTGCCTTCCAAACTTCTTCTACGAGGTCTCTCGGAGTAATGCCCTCTCTGCATGCTACGGGCGCCTTCCCTGCGTCTTGCACAACAAAAGAGGTGGTATTTATTTATTTTTTATTTTTTTATAAAAAAGTATTTTTTTGGCTTCCTTTTATCTCCTTTCTGAATGCAGTGATAAGAAAATAAATTGTATCCTTTCACAATTTTCAAAGCTCCATTCTTAGCTGCTCATGGATGCAAAACCATAAGGTAAAATTATAGTTTTTTTGATGTTTTCACTAATCAAATCTCCTCTAAGTGCAGCTAAATTCGTAGTATTTCAAAATATTTCAAATATCCTTCCTTGCTGCCCATTGACATCTCTTGTTTATAGACAGACGTAGCCTTGGAGGATTAAAAATACTTCGATGCCTCTTTTCATCTCTTCTGACGTCAATTGTAATTAAAGCTTAGATCTTCTGGTTCTTTACATTTTTTTCTCAAGAAAAATATAGATTTGTGCTGTGTTTCATAATTGTACCCTCCAAAAATCTTCTATATTTTTCTTTAAGTGCCTTTCCTTGGCCATAAGAAAACAAAAATATATAATTCTAATCTCAATAAAATAAAATAAAAAATGGGGAGGGGTGGGGGTTTATAGGTGCCATTTTTTGCACCTATCATAGCTTCAAAGAGGGGGGTTATTGTTGTGTCCATATTTACCTATTTTATTCTTTGCCTCATTACCTTTGTTCTAATTCCTTTTTACAAAGTTTTTTATTATTATATAAAGAGAAATTTTGGTAGTAGAATCTAAGTGAGTATAATTGTTTTCTAAAATTACCTTTTTTTCATATCATTAAATAATTTTATAAAATACATTATTTTATACAATCATTAATGTTCATTTCTTAAAATATAACTAAAGCAAATACATTAACAAATTTATTATAATCACCTATATACCTCGTATTGGACTTCTAAATAACTTATAGTTTCCCTCACGTAAGGGTGGGTTATTCAGATATCTGATATAAAGGTCTGGCTGATTATCCATTTAAAAGCCTATGTTCCATGTTATCTCGTAAGGGTGGGTATTTGAGAAGAAGAGATATATTGGTCTGACAAAGTTTTTTTCATTAAGCCTAGCAATTATATCAAATCTCCTCATTTACTTATAGTTTCCCTCAATTTAGGGTGGGCATTTTGAGGATTTTTGGTATTTCTTACAAGGATTTTGTTAACTTCTTTAAAATCCATTGCATTCTCTAATATATATAATTGAATTTGAAGGGGGGAATTATTGGTTCACTTCAATTTTTCTTTAGCAAAATGAATACAATTGATCCACTCACTCCTCATAACTATCATACATGGAAACCCAAAATATTAAATCTCATTTCTCAAAAAGGGCTCATACACTTACTAGAAGAAAAGCAACCTAAACTTGAAAAAGAATATAAAACATTTGTTCATAAAGGGAAGATGTATGAAATAATGGGTATTATAAGCACTAATGTAAATGAAAGCTTATGGTTTCACATTACTGATTGTAAAACTCCTTATGAAATTTGGGAGAAACTAAAGAACTTATTTGGAAAAGTAGATCAAATAAGATCAATGTAGCTAGGGGTAGAATTAACTACATTATCTCCTGAAGATTTCAGTAATATTATTTACTTTCTCACCAAATTTAAAGAAATCCTCACTCAATACAAAGGCATCGGCAAGTCTAAAATAGAAGAAGAATGCATCTATCTAACTCTTTCTAAATTAAATGGTGTATTTCAAATTTTTGCAACCACATTTTTATCTACTAAAGATGCTCTTGGTGCAAGTTTTAAAATGCCATCCTTAGAGGACTTTTTTCATAGGCTAACTAGAGAAGAAACCAAAATTGCAAAGTATGACATATCTTCCTCTTCCTCGAGATCCTTAGTAGCATCCACATCTACTAAAGAAAAATTCAAAAATAAAGAAAGGAGTTCCATTACTTGCACTCACTACAAAAAGAATGGTCATTCTGTGAATAAATGTTGGAAAAGACTACAACAACTAGAGGCAGCAATGAAGGATCAAAATATAGACACTAAGAAGCAAATAGGAAAAGCCCTAAATTTTCAAGGTAATATCACAAAAACTTCATCAAAATACTAGGTTCTAGATTCAGGAGCAACTCATCACATGACTTCCTCAGATGAGTCATTCTCTTCAATATCCTCAAGTTCAACAAGTAGCATAGAATTTGGTGATTCATACTTTATCCCAGTCAAAGGAAAATGTGAGATATCCATTAATGGTGGTTATATCAATAATGTTCTCTATGTTCTAAACAATGCAACAAATCTCCTCTCTGTCTATCATATTTTCACTTATGGAAAGGGAAAAACAATTCTCTTCTCACCAATAGGAGTTGAGATAAGAGACTTTCAAGATCCTAACTATCTCATAGCCAAAGGAGATATCGATCACAACACTCGCCTATTTCACTTCAAAGGATTCAAAAATTCATAAGGGGCCTCTTGTTTTTTTGCACATGGTTATCTTGAAAGCAAAATTTGGCATGAAAGGTTTGGGCGTCTCAGTTATAACTACCTAAAATAATTAAACACCCATGAAATGATAATAGGATTACCACAAGTATCTTCTATTGATGGAGTATGTCCTATATGTGCTCTTGGAAAACAACATCAATATCCTTTCTACCCTAGTGGTTCTCTAAAGGCCTCATCCCCTCTAGAGTTAATCCATAGTGACTTGATGGTCTTCCCATAACCTTCTTTCAAAGGAGAAAAATATGCTTTAACCTTCATTGATGATTTTTCTAGAAGAAATTGGGTATACTTCCTAAAATACAATAGTGATTTTCTATCCCACTTCAAAATATTCAAAGCCTTAGTTGAATATCAGGCCTCTTCCAAAATCAAGCAAATTCATACAGATAATGGGGGGAATACTTCAGTAATGAGTTCTCAATTTTTCTATCAAGTCATAGAATAATTCATCAACATTTTGTCTCCCACAATCCATAGAAAAATGGCATTGCATAGAGGAAGAATAGAACTTTAAAGGAAATGGCCAACTGTATGCTCCACTCAAGAGATCTTCTAAAAAAAAAATTGATAGAAGCAATTAACCTACAAACTATATTCAAAACCACACACCTCACAAAGCTCTTGTCCATTTAACTATCGAGGAAGCATGGACTAGCTCATCACTGAGGAAGCATGGACTAGCTCAAAACATGATGTCTCCTTCAAAAATTTTGGGTGTACTTCTTGGGCACATATCCCAAAGAATAAAAGGAAGGATCTAGAAAAGAAAAGCAAAAATCTCATATTTATTGGTTATTGTGAGGAAATGAAAGCATACGGGCTCCTTGATCCCAGAAATCATGAGGTGTTTTTCATAGGAATGTTCAATTTGATGAAATATTCCCTCATAGATATCCTCAACCATCCTCTTCCTCAATTGATTCTCTTGAACCATATCTAATGTTAGAGCCTCAATACAATGAAGAACCAACATTAGAGGTTAATTTAGAGATTAATGATCAAGATGAGGATCCTATAACTCCAACTCAAAGTCCTGCCACTCCTACTATTCCTTTTTCTATGCCAAAATGGGCCAACACCATTGTTAAATAAGCTACTCCATTCATCCAAAATCTTCATTCATCCAGATTAAGCAACTCCATAGGTTGTGGTCTTGTCTATCAGTCCATTTCTACAGATCTTCAATCCTTCAAAGAATCAACTAGTATTAAAGAATGGGATGATGCCATGGAAAATGAATTCTCTTCCTTAATCAAAAACAAAACTTAGGATTTAGTTCCCCTACCTAAAGGAAGGAAGTTAGTTCGATGTAAATGGATATACAGAATGAAATATGGACCTAATGGATAAATTGACAAACACAAAGCTCACCTGGTAGCCAAAGGTTTATCTCAAATTGAAGAGATTGATTATTCCTAAAACTTTTTCACCAATTGCCAAAATGGATTATGTTAGACTGGTTCTTGCTCTAGATGATTTCCAAAAGTGGCTTGTCTTTCAAATGGATGTAAAAAGTGCTTTCTTACATGGGGATTTAAAGGAAGAGATATTAATGGAACAACCTTCTAGATTCACTCAAGACTTCTCCCTTGTTTGTAGGCTAAGGAAGTCTCTCTATAGCCTCAAACACGCTCCTAGAGCTTGGTACAAGAAAATGGACTCCTTCCTTCTTTCCTAAGGTTTTTATCATTGTGAGTTTGATGTCGTAGTCTAAATTTAGAGAGATAAAGAAAAAAATATCATAATTATTCTATATGTTTATGATCTACTACTCACTGGTAGTGACTTCACTCACATTAAGACTATCAAGGACTCTCTCTCTGAAAATTTTGAAATGGCTGATCTAGGTTTAGGTCATTACTTCTTTGGGATTCAAATAAATCAAACAGATGCAGGAATTTCATTGTGTCAACAAAAATACACTCTAGACCTTCTTCAAAGGTTTAATATGATATATTGCAAACCCTCTTCTACACATTTTCAGTCAGGAGTCACTCTAAGTACTTCTTGCACATCCCCTCTATGTGATGTAACTTTATACCATCAGCTTGGCAAGCAGCAAAAATAATCCTTCGCTACTTGCAAGGCACTACTCACTTTGGTCTCTAATATGAGGGAAAATCCATGGATATCATTGGTTACATGAATTCTAATTAGGTAGGTTCAGTAGAAGACAAATGTTCAACTTTTGGCTATGTTTTTTATCTTGTTTCTTCACCAATTGCTTGGTCATGCAAAAAATAACAAGCAATGGTTTTATCATCTATAGAGGTCGAATACAAGGCAACAGTTTTGGGAAGTCAGAAAGCTCTTTGGCTTCATAATATGCTAAGAGAATTTGGTTGTTCCCATGAAAAACCTATTACTCTTTGGTGTGACAATCAGAGCATAATTCATATTGCACGTAATCCAGTTGAGCATCAGTACACCAAGCACATTGAGATTCACAAGCACTTCATTCGACATCATATTCAAAGAGGGGAAATATAATTGGACTATATTCCCACTAAAAATCAAATTTTAAACATCTTCACCAAGTCATTTCCTTCTCCATGTTACATTTAGTTACGAGAGAAACTTGGGGTAAAACAGCTGCATTAAACAACAAATATCTTTCACCTCTCCTTTCTTCTTATTGTTGTATTCTTTGGAGGATGGTTTTTTCCCATTTGGATTTTTTTATCATCTCCCCTAAATTATAAATTGTATATGAGTACCTCATCAAGCCAAGTTGTTGGGACTCATTCCTTTTTAATGAATAAAATCTTCGCCATCCGAAGACATGCCTCTATCTTTATTTTCTAATAGATGGTTTTTTTCCAAGTGGTTTTTCACCATCTCTCACATATTAATGTAAATGAGTACCTCATCAGGCCCTATTGTTGGGACTCATAATTTTTTTTGTCATTGAGGACAATCTTTGCAAACCGAATACATGCCTCTTCTTTTTTCTTTTTGATAGATGGTTTTTCCCATGTGGTTTTTACCATCTCTTCAAATAAGACATATGTACATGAGTACCTCATCAGGCCCTATTATCGAGACTCATTTGTATCAAACTCCCCTAGTATCACTTAAGGGGGGGTGTTAGAATAAGTAATTATTCTCTTAAGTCCTACTAGGATAGACATACTTGCATTTCCACTCCTCCATGAGTCAGGTGAACTCTTAGTATAGTCTAGATCATATTTGATGATTTTTTGTAATCCAACGGCTCTCAATGATCAACTTTTCTATTTATACAAAGTTGATCCATGGAATAAATCAATCAATTCTATTTTATTTCTTCAAATATTGTAATGCTTTGTAGTTCTACTCTTGGGAAATTCTAAAAGCAGCTGATATTACATTGATCGAGTATGGGAAGAACGATACTAGGATCTCATGATTGAGGAACATTATACCATTGTCACTGTAGATTGGATATCAGGAACCAAGATAATGGTTGTGTAATGAAGTTTATTATTTTAGGCCTGGGAAGCAGTGCAAATTTGTAGAAGAAGAATGACTATGAAATTGGATAGACCAAACCTAATGCAGGAGCATCCGGTGGTAGTAGAGCAATCTTGCATCAACAAAAAATAATTTAAGTGTTTGCCTTGATGTCGCGGTATCACGACAGAGAAAAGTGTCGCGATATCACGACATGTCACGTTTTCGTGACTCAGGAAGGAGAGAGAAGGCACGAAGCCAAAAATGTCATGATTTCGCGACATGTCACGAAATCATGACCAAAAGACGAAAGAAGGCGCAAGGGAGGAAAAGTGTCACGATATCGCGACATGTCGCATTTTCGTGACCAAGGGACGAGAAGAGGCGCAGGAGCAGAAAGTGTCACGATATCGCGACATGTCGCATTATCATGACAAAAGGACGAAGCAAGGCGCAGGAGTGAAAAATGTCATGATTTCATGACATGTCACGAAATCACGATCGAAGCAGGAGAAAGAAGGCGTCCACAGAAAAATGTCACGATTTCACGACATGTCACGAAATCATGACCAAAACAGGGGAGAGAGAGCGTCCGAAGGGAATGTCACGATTTCGTGACATGTCACGAAATCACGACCGAAAGAACGCAGAAAAGGCCAGAGGAGAAAATGTCACGATTTCATGACATGTCGCGAAATCACGACCGAAAGGGAACAGGAAGGGTCAGAGAAGAAAATGTCATGATTTCGTGACATGTCACGAAATCGCGACCGAAGGAGCAAAAAAGGAAGCAAGGAAGAAAACTATCACGATATCGCGACATGTCACGATTTCGTGACCCAAAGCAGAGAGCGAAAATAGAAGGCAAAGTTGTCATGATATCGTGACATGTCACGATTTCACGACCCGTAAAGGTGAGAAGAAAGTAGAGAGCAAGATGTCACGATATCGTGACATGTCACGATTTCATGACCGAGAAGGAAGAAAGAAGAACCGAAAGGGAAGATGTCATGATATCGCGACATGTCGCGATATCATGACCCATCGAAGAGGAAGACAACGAGAAAGAAAAATGTCATGATATCGCGACATGTCGCGATATCGCGACCTGAAGGAGGGGAAGGCCGAGAGAAAGAAAAATGTCAAGAAAGGAAAGATGTGGAGGAAAATTATCGGACAAGGAAAGAAATGTGAAGGAAGGAAAATGTGACGACATGTCACGATATCGTGACCCGAAGGAAAGAAATGCTGCAAGGAAGGAAAATGTCACGATATCATGACCCAAAGGAAAGAAATGTTGTAAGGAAGGAAATTGATATCGCATGTCATGATATCGTGACCCGAAGGAGAGAAGGGCAACAAGAAAGAAAAATGTCATGATATCGCGACATGTCGCGATATCGTGACATACTGTTGGTTCTCCATTCGAAAAAGCCTGCATTCCTAGATGATGTTTTTTGAGGCGGTCAAGGCCTCATTAATGCATGATTTCTTGCCCGGTAAGCTCGCTGAGCATGGCGGCCATTCGAAGACTGTGCCCAGAAGTCAGATGGCTCATCAATGCATGTATCCGCGGCCAACCCGATGGCAGTTGCCAGTTAGGGAAAGATGTAAAGGTTCAGTCAGGCAGGATGTATTTTGGGGCAGATGGGTCATTAATGGCCTAGAGGGTCAGACCTGGAAAGAGAGGGGAGACATGGATATAGAAGCAGGGGGGTGCATCAAGGAAAGGGGGACTCGAAACTAGAAACTATGCCTGTTGGCTAGTATTGTAAATTTTCTTTTGAAAGTTTAATGAAATGAAAGCTTGATTGATTCTCTATGATCCTGTGTCCCCATCAAGTGGTATCAGAGCGGGAGTTCCTGAGTGTGTGAGCAGATCACCGAAAGTGAGGCAGCTTGCACCAGGATCTGTGGAAGGGTTGTGAGAAGAGAGTGAAGCAGAATGCCTCCATGAAGAAACCATGGTGGTGGAAGAAATATGGTGCCAACAGAAGATTTTAGAGCTTTGCAGAGGCAAGTTCAGGCCCTGCAAGAGGAGCTACGTAGAGGACTTGAACCCAGAGGGGAAGAAGGAAGTGAAGATGAAGTTGAGGAAGAAGAGGACCAGTTTGAGGAAGAAGAAGAGGCAGTAGATCCTGCACAAGCCAGGTTGTATAGAGCCATCTCTCAGATTGGAAAGAGACCAAAGATGGAGGTTTCTACGTATTCTGGAAATCTTGATCCAGAGGAGTTGATTGACTGGATCAATGATTTGGAAGAATACTTTGAGTATGAAGAAGTTGAAGATCCTGATAGGGTCAGGTTTGCCAAGACCAAGCTGAAGGGTCATGCCAACATATGGTGGAAGGGAGTACAGCTGGAAAGAAATAGAAGAGGAAAGGAGAGAATAACCGAGGTGGGATAGAATGCTGGAGAAGTTGAAGAGGCAGTTCATCCCAGCTGACTATGAGATGGATCTGCTAAAGAAAATGCAAGGTTTGAAGCAAGCAAGCAAGTCTGTTAAAGAATACACAGAGGAGTTTTACAAGATTGTAATCAGAACAGGCCATTCAGAGGCCAACAAGGAGAAGGTAGCCCATTATATTAATGGGTTACGAGCAAGTATTCAAGAGGAGTTAAGCCTGGTCAGGATGACCACCATAGAGGATGCTTACCAGTTTGCCTTGAGGGTTGAAGAGAAGTTGAATAGGAGGTTTGAGAGCAAGCAAAGAGGAAGAGGTCATGGTGGAAGGACTGGTGGAAGGACCAGTGGAGAAAAATATAAGGACCAGAAGAAGGCTGGTGAGACCAGTAATACCCAAGAGTAGAAAGAGGAGAACACCTACCAACCCCGTAATCATAACAATGGTTACCCAAGAGGGAGAGGTAGATTTGGACGTGGATTTGGAAGAGGAGGATTTCGTGGAACCTGTTTCCACTGTGGCGAAGAAGGACATCGAGCATTTGAGTGTCCACAACACCGAGAAAGGACGAATAAGAGACCTGAGGGTCCTGCCAGAGCTGCTATAGCAGATGAAGGTGCTGAATCAGAACATTCTGAGGAGGCAGAGAGAGGAGAAGTTATGGTCACTAGGAGGACCCTGTTGAATGAGGAGAAAGGATCAGACCAAAGGAGGAGCCTGTTCCGCACAAGGTGCAGAAGTTCGGGTAAGGTCTGCAATATTATCATAGATAATGGTAGTACTGATAACTTGGTTTTAGAAGAAATGGTTGCCAAGTTACAGTTAAAAAGGAGAAGACACCCGCATCCATACCGGATTGCGTGGTTACAGAAGGACCATAGAGTTTTGGTCAGTGAGCAATGTTCAATGAAGTTCAATATTGGGAATTACTGTGATGAGGTCCTGTGTGACATCCTGCCCATGGATGCTTGCCATTTGTTGTTGGGAAGGCCATGGCAGTTTGATCGGTGTGCAGTGCATGATGGTCATGCCAACACCTACTCAGTGACGAAGAATGGAGTGCGCCATAAGCTGAAGCCCTTGAAGGAGGCGGAAGAAAAGGTATGCAGCAGCGCTAGAATCTGTTTAGTTGAAGGAGGAAATTTTTTGAATAGTTTAAAGCATGAGCATATGTGCTATGCATTAGTTCCTAGAGTTAGGAAGGAAGAATGCAAGGATACCCCTGTAGAAGTCTTAGGACTGTTAGAAGAATTTCTAGACATTATATCTGATAATGTGCCTGAGGGTTTACCACCAGTGAGGAAGATCAGTCACCATATAGATTTGGTACCAGGATCTAGCTTGCCCAATAAGGCAACACATAGAATGACCCCTATAGAAACGGAAGAGTTGAACAGGCAAGTCCAAGAGTTGCTGGAGAAGGGACTGATTCGGGAGAGTTTGAGTCCATGTGCAGTACCTACAGTACTAGCACCAAAGAAATATGGAGAGTGGAGAATGTGTACAGACTCTCGAGCCATTAACAAGATCACCATAAAGTACAGATTTCCATTGCCAAGGATGGATGACATTATGGACTGTTTGAGTGGAGCCAAGTACTTCACCAAGATTGATCTGAAGAGTGGTTATCACCAGATTCATGTCAGAGAAGGAGATGAGTGGAAGACAACCTTCAAGACCAGAGAAGGTTTGTATGAATGGTTGGTCATGCCATTTGGGCTGACCAATGCACCAAGCACATTCATGCGGTTGATGAATGAGGTATTGAAAGAGTTCTTAGGCAAATTTGTTATTGTCTATTTGGATGATATTCTAATATTTAGCAGAACCCTGGAAGAGCATCTGATGCATATCAGAAGGGTTTTTGAGAGGCTACGGGAGGAGCAGCTGTTGATTAATCTGAAGAAATGTAATTTCATGAAGAAGGAGTTAGTGTACCTGGGATTTGTCATCTCAGTCGAAGGTCTAAAAATGGACCCAAAAAAGGTAAGAGCTATCATTGAATGGCCTACTCCGAGAAGCACGACTGAGGTAAGATCATTTCATGGTCTAGCAAGTTTTTACAGGAAATTCATTAGGAATTTCAGCAGTATTTGTGCACCCCTTACAGAAACAATGAGAGGGAATAAGAAAGAATTTAAGTGGACCTTAGGAGCAGATAAGAGCTTTGATATGTTGAAAAGGAAGGTTACAGAACAACCTATTTTGGCACTTCCAGATTTTAATAAGGTATTTCAGGTAGACTGTGATGCTAGTGGTAGTGCCATAGGAGCTGTTTTGAGTCAAGAAGGTAAACCTGTTGCTTACTTTAGTGAGAAACTCAATGATGCCAGAAAGAAGTATTCAGTTTATGATCAAGAGTTTTATGCTATAGTTCAGGCTCTAAAGAAGTGGCGACATTACTTGCTGCCAAAAGAGTTTGTTCTATTTACTGATCATCGGGCCTTACAGTATATTAATAGCCAAGGGAAGCTAAATCAGAGGCACCTAAAGTGGGTTGAGTTTCTACAGAGTTATACCTTTGTGTTGAAGCACAGGAGCGGAAGGTCCAACAGAGTTGCAGATGCCTTAAGCAGAAGGCAGTGTTTGTTGACAGAAATGAAGGTGGAAGTGGTAGGATTTGATGAACTGAAGGGTTTGTACCCTGAAGATCCTGATTTTGCAGAAGCCTGGAAGGCTTGCTTGGCACCTGTTACTTTGGACAGGACCAAGTGGTTGGATTTTCTGATCCAAGATGGGATGTTGTTCAAAGGAGGTCAATTATGCATTCCACGGAGTTCAATGAGGGAGAATCTGATAAAGGAGAAGCATAGTGGGGGACTAGCTGGACATTTTGGTCGAGATAAGACCATTGCCCTTGTTAGTGAAAACTACCATTGGCCACAGTTGCAGCAAGATGTGACTAAATTTGTGCAGGGTTGTAGAGTCTGTCAGATGGCTAAGGGAGTGAGACAGAATACAGGATTGTATCAGCCATTACCTGTGCCAGAGAGACCATGGGAGGACATCAGTATGGATTTTGTTCTTGGCCTACCAAGGACACAACGAGGGAGTGACTCCATTTTTGTTGTGGTTGACAGGTTTTCGAAGATGGCTCATTTTATTCCATGTCAAAAAATGAGTGATGCAGTTCATATTGCAGGCTTGTTTTTCAAGGAGGTGGTACGCCTTCATGGTCTACCCAAGAGTATAGTATCTGACAGAGATACCAAATTTGTGGGTTATTTTTGGAGAACTTTGTGGAAGCAGCTGAAAATGGATTTGAAGTTCAGTTCTGCATACCATCCGCAGACTGATGGACAAACAGAGGTGGTGAACAGAAGTTTGGGTAATCTTCTAAGATGCCTGGTAGGAGACAGGCCCAAGGGATGGGACTTGATCTTGCCATAGGAAGAATTTGCTTACAACAATTCCATCAATAGAAGTACTGGTAGATCCCCATTCCAGATTGTGTATGGGAACAACCCAAGAAATGTTTCTGAATTGAGAACGATGGGTAAAGGAGAAAAGAGTAGTGCTGAGGCTGGAGATTTTGCAGAGCACATAAAGAGTTTGCATGAAGAGGTAAAACAACATATCAGTAAGATGAATACTCAGTACAAAGCCAAAGTCGATCAGAAGCGGCGTTTCAAGGAGTTCCAAGTGGGAGATGAGGTCATGGTTCACTTGAGAAAGGAAAGGTTTCCTAGCAAAACCTACAACAAGCTGAAGATGAAGAGGTTTGGACCATGCAGGATCATAGGTAAAAGAGATTCGAGAAATGCCTATGAAGTGGAACTGCCAAGCGAGCTGAATATATCACCTATTTTTAACATTGCAGATTTGGTAGAATATCATGAAGGAGGCAGTAGCGAGACATCGAGTACAGAATTGTGGAGTATTCCAACATCTACCCCAACAATAGACGAGATCGAGGAAATACTAGACACTCGAGCAGGCAGAAGTACCAGGAATAGGCAGTATTCTGAATACCTGGTCAAATGGAAGGACAGGCCTATCGAAGATGCAACTTGGTTGTCAAAAGTAGAGGTCGACCACCTGGGTCTTCCTCCAATAGTACAGAAGTGAAGGACACTTCTCAATCCACCCTGGGTGTCTGATGCAGGAGCATCCGATGGCAGTAGAGCAATCTTGCATCAACAAAAATTTTTTAAGTGTTTGCCTTGATGTCGCGGTAGTGTCGATATCGTGACATGTCACGTTTTCGTGACTCAGGAAGGAGAGAGAAGGCACGGAGCAAAAATGTCATGATTTCATGACATGTCACGAAATCGTGACCAGAAGACGAAAGAAGGTGCAAGGGAGGAAAAGTGTCGCGATATCGCGACATGTCACATTTTCGTGACCAAGGGACGAGAAGAGGCGCAGGAGCAGAAAGTGTCGTGATATCGTGACATGTCGCATTATCATGACAAAAGGACGAAGCAAGGCGCAAGAGTGAAAAATGTCACGATTTCGTGACATGTCACGAAATCACGATCGAAGAAAGAAAGAAGGGGGAAATGTAGATTTGTGTCATGAAATTTTGTCATGAAATCATGACCGAAAGAACAAAAAGGCTAGAGGAGAAAATGTCACGATTTCACGACATGTCATGAAATCGTGATCGAAAGGGAATAGGAAGGGTCAGAGAAGAAAATGTCACGATTTCGCGACATGTCATGAAATCGTGATCGAAGGAGCAGAAAAGGAAGCAAGGAAGAAAACTGTCATGATATCGTGACATGTCACGATTTCGTGACCCAAAGTAGAGAGCGAAAATAGAAGGCAAAGTTGTCACGATTTCATGACCCGTAAAGGCGAGAAGAAAGTAGAGAGCAAGATGTCACGATATCGTGACATGTCATGATTTCGTGACCGAGAAGGAAGAAAGAAGAACCAGAAGGGAAGATGTCGTGATATCGTGACATGTCACGATATCGTGACCCATCGAAGAGGAAGACAATGAGAAAGAAAAATGTCGTGATATCGTGACATGTCGTGACATCGCGACCTGAAGGAGGGGAAGGCCGAGAGAAAGAAAAATGTTGTGATATCGTGACATGTCGCGATATCGTGACCCGAAGGAAAGAAATGTTGTAGGGAAGGAAAATGTCGTGATATCATGACATGTGGATATCGTGACAAGGAAAATGTGAAGGAAGGAAAATGTTGTGATATCGTGACATGTGGATATCATGACCGAAGGAAAGAAATGCTGCAAGGAAGGAAAATGTCACGATATCGCGACATGTCACGATATCACAAGGAAAGAAATGGAAGGAAATTTTATTGACCCGAAGGAGAGAAGGGCAGCAAGAAAGAAAAATGTCACGATATCGTGACATGTCCATCGACATACTAGTGGTTCTCTGTTCGAAAAAGCCCGCATTCCCAGATGGTGTTTTCCGAGGCGGTCAGGGCCTCATTAATGCATGATTTCTTGCCCGGTAAGCTCGCTGAGCATGGCGGCCATTCGAAGACTGTGCCCAAAAGTCAGACGGCTCATCAATGCATGTATCCACGGCCAACCCGGTGGCAGTTGCCAGTTAGGGAAAGATGTAAAGGTTCAGTCAAGCAGGATGTATTTTGGGGTAGATGGGTCATTAATGGCCTAGAGGGTCAGACCTAGAAAGAGAGGGGAGACATGGATATAGAAGCAGGGGGGTGCATCAAGGAAAGGGGGGCTCGGAACTAGAAACTATGCCTGTTGGCTAGTATTGTAAATTTTCTTTTGAAAGTTTAATGAAATGAAAGCTTGATTGATTCTCTGTGATCCTGTGTCCCCATCAAAACCTTAGGTAGAAAGTAGTATAAGCATTTTAAAGTAAGAGCAATAACCCCTTTATCATGTTAAAAGGGGCGAAGCCCACTTGTATTATTATTCTAAAAATAAAGATAAATGTATTTGGAAGCGATGTCATGAGCTTATGGCAAAGCCGGATGAAGCATATGTATTATATTAAACTTTATAACCTTATTTAGTAAAAAGGTTTTTGGTTTTGAATTCTCTTTTGGTTTGCTATAAATTGGAAATTTTCAGGTAAGATATTAAATAAATAAAACCTAGTTTTACCTCGAAGGATCCTAGGTAAACCATGAGAGTAAATAAGTCTTGTTTAAACTTAGTGTTTGTAGCATATAAGCTAAATACTTCTAGCGAATGTCATTTAAAATCTATTTTGATAAATTGATTAGTGTTGTTGTGAGTGAGAGGCAACCAGAACTTATTCTCTAAAGAAGAAAACCTATGATTTTACTTCTGAACGCAAATAGCATAATATTAATGAAACTCATGAGGTGTGATACCGAAATTTACTTTTAAGGGAAATAAAGTTATTAAAAAGTTATGCATTTATGAACAATTGGTTCTTCAAAACTCTCCTTTGTGAAACAGTAAACCAACAAATATCTAGAGAGCAAAACTATACTCTAGGATGGTTTAAAATCATGATAATAGTGTGAATTGGTCTTAAATAGCAAGTTATTTTTATGACTAATTATTATTGTTCTTTTAATTGAATTTTCCTTTAAAATATAATCTATTTAAGGTAGATTTGTTAACTTATTTTGGGAAAATATTGATAGTGAAATAAACCCAAAAAGATATTTAGAAGGCTTTGACCCAAAAATTAAACATATGAACATCCAAGAATGTTGAGGTGTGGGGATGCACACAACAAACTTTGGGACAACAAAATATTTGCAGAATTGGTCAAAAATGACTTGGTCAAGTCAAGAACAAGAAGGTGGTATGGGACACCTTTTTCAAGCTAGACCCGGGAAGCATTGTGCTTATTACATACTCATTGAACTTAGCTAGAACAACCACAAGGTTTGGTATGGGATAAACCACTATGAGTTGTAGTGAGTATGAGTAATGAGGTCCAAGGTTAGGGTATTGACATGGCACTAACTACCTCTAAAATAGGGAGTCCCTAGTTAGTCATAGAGACATAAATATGCTAACCTCTTTCATATTATTTTAAAACAAGTTGACTAGATAGTCGAAGGTTTGGTATGAAGAGGTAAGGGATGAAAGCGTCCCCCCTCTAGGTGTTATGGGCCCTAGAGGATAACCCTTGTCATGGTTCGGTCCTCATGTTAGGAAATATGGATGATAAATGAGGACAACTGAATCCACAAATTGGCTCCTCAATGGGATATGGTCGATCTCATCCACTTGGGTGATTGGTTGCAATAGTCTTGAACTCAAATATGGTTTGATATGTCTATGCTAAGAATATTTTATTTCCTTGGATGATTCAAAAAGAATTTAACTGAAATTTAGATAATCAACTTTTAGGTTTGGATAGAGGACTTAGTTTTTAAAAAAAATTACTTTTAGTTTTCCTTATCTTTTTTTGGACAACTAGGTATGAAGTTAGATCTGGGTTGTTACATATGGTATCAGAGCAGAAGAGATTCTAGGTTATAGATTTTGAATGTGATATAGATTAGTTAATATAAACTAATGCACTACCTCTTTCACCTACAGGTTGAATGGCATGAATGTTGTGAGGTGGGTCCTCGAGAAATCCTGTGGGAGGTAGGGAGGAGGAAGTCACCGAAAGACCTGTAAGGAGACCACGAACAAATTTAAGGTAGAAAGGTCCTCAACGTGAAAGAAGGGTTAATGAGATTTCTCAGAGTGAGAGTGAGACCAGTGTGGAGGTAGGGAACCTCGCAAAAGTGGTGCAATTATTGCAAACACATATGGAATACCAAAGGGAAGAGATGGCCCAACAGAAAACTCACATGGCCCAACAACAAGAATTTATTGTCCAACAATAATGGGTCATAGAAGACTTAGCTAGTGGACAAGGAAATGGATTGGAGAGGTCAGTGGAAGCATCAAGGGAACTAGAGAGATCCAATGTTGGAAGGGCAAGAGTGAGTAAGGAGTTGGATAGAAATCTAAAAAAGGTAGTAATATCTAAGTTTAATGGTAAGGGCGATGGTGAATCAACCAAAAATTGGTTAAGTGAACTAGAGTCCTACTTCTCTCTAGTAGTCCTATCCTCTGAATCCAAGACTACTTTGGTAGTTATGAACATGACTAAAATAGCCCTAGACTAGTGGAAATCATATAAGAAATGGCATGAAGTAGAAGTTATTGACCTCAAATGGGAGGAGTTTGTCAAGGAATTCAGGGATAGATTCTTGACAAGGCAATATTATGTAGAAAATTTTGGGGAATTCTCAAATTTGAGACAAGAAATCATGTCGGTTCGTGAATACCACCAAAATTTTATTCAACTACTAAAATATGCATCCCAATATGAAAGTAACGAAGAAATGAAAACACAAAAATTTATTCTAGGATTACATCCTAGAATCATGACGATGGTAAACATGCATAATCTCATCAATCTGCCAACTACTTTTGATTTAGCAAGAAAAGAGGAAGCTAATCAGGAAATGAGAAAGGCATATTTTAATTACCAAAAGTTATCCAAAAAGGAAAAATATGAACTCAAGAAGCAGAAAAGTGTTGGCTTTATGAAATGGGAGAAGGAACATAATAAGAAACCCAAAGGAGGAGATCAAAAAAGACAAGGTGGCAAAAATAAACCCAATTACCAAGGTGGTAAATTCAAGAAATATGTTAAAGAATTTCCTAGAAGATAGGACCAAAAACCAATAGGTCAAGGAAGGGATAGGGAAACTACATCTATGAATAGAAATGAGAACAACAATAGAGGAAATAGAGCTCCACCAAATGGATGCTATGTATGTAAAGGAGCTCATTATGCCAATAAATGCCCCCACAGAGTTGATCTACCATCAAAATCCCTAGAAGAGGCTAGCCACAAGATTTATGCAGCCACAGGTAGTTCTAAACTCAATGGTCAAATTACTCCTTTCTTATTGAATGGTAAAATTTTTGATAAAAATGTGCAAATTTTAGTTGATAGTGGGTCAACAGATAGTTTTATCTCATCTAGATTAGTGAGGTATTTGCCTGTTAGACCTAGATTCTTGGCCAATGGTTGGAAGGTAGAGTATGGATCATGGCAAACCCACCATGTTAACCAATGTCTCTTTGACCCCCATATTTCCTTACCTCAAGGAAATATCAACTAGCATTTGTATGTGGCACCTTTGCATGCATTTGATATCATTTTAGGAGTTGATTGGTTAAAAGTGCACAAGGCTCTTTTAAAATTTGAAGAGAGATGGGTGGAATTTTTGGATGAATCTAATCAAAGGATTAGAGTTAGTTGTGGGTGAAGGGAAGTTAAGCCACATCTATTGACTGCAATGCAGATCAAAAAGGTTATTAGGAAGAAGGGTATGATCTTCATAGTTAATTTGAATAGGAAAGAAGAGTCTGAGAAGGAATCTGACCTTTTCCAACAACACTCGGTGTTGGGTGCATTCAAAGATGTATTCCCTAAGGATCTTCTAGGGTTACCTCCTCGGAGGGAATTTGACTTCTCAATTGAGTTGTTACCTGGTGCAGCACCAATTGCAAGGTCACCATATAGAATGACATCCATAGAGTTACAAGAGCTCAAAATACAACTTCAAGATTTGCTTGAAAAATGGTTAATCAAACCTAGTGTGTCACCCTAGGGAGCTCCTATCTTGTTTGTTAAAAATAAATATGGTACCTTAAGGATGTGCATAGACTATCGGATGTTGAATAAGGTTACTATCAAGAATAGGTACTCATTACCAAGGATTGATGATTTTTTTGATCAATTGAAAGGAGCAACCATATTTTCTAAAATAGATTTGAGATCTGGATATCATCAGTTAAGGATTCGGGAGGAAGATACTTCTAAAATAGCTTTTAGAACAAGGTATGAATATTTTGAATTTATTATCTTACCTTTTGGGCTAACCAATGCCCCAGCCGCATTCATGAACCTCATGAATAGCATTTTTAGAGAACAATTGGATAAGTTTGTACTCATATTTTTGGATGAAATTTTGATTTATTCTAAAAGCAAGGAAGAGCATGATCAACATATGAGAACAGTGCTTGCGATTCTTAGAAAGAATCAATTATATGGAAAATTGACCAAGTGTGAGTTTTATACTCCACAAGTGCAGTATCTTGGACATATTATTTTTGCTGAAGGAATTGCAGTAGACCCCAAGAAAATCAAAGCAATCATTGATTGGCCAACACCTACTAATGTTTCTAAAGTGTGAAGTTTTATGGGAATTGTAGGGTATTATAGATGGTTCATCAGAGGGTTTTCAAGAATTTCTCAACCCATTACAAATCTTCAAAGAAAAGGAAAAGGCTTTAGGTGGATAGAGCAGTGTGAAGAGGCTTTTTGGGTTTTGAAAGAAATATTGATGACTACACCGATCCTACAATTACCTGATCCAAGTAAGCAATTTACAGTTTGTACAGATGCATCAATCGAAGGGTTAGGTGGAATTTTGACCCAAGACGATGCAATTATTGCTTATGAGTCCAAGAAACTAAAGAGGCATGAAGTCAATTATGCCACTCATGATTTAGAGTTGGCAGTGGTAGTGCACGCTCTAAAATTTTGGTGATATTATTTTCTAGGAAAACATTTTGAGTTAAAGATAGACCACCAGAGTTTGAAGTATATATTTACCCAACCTTTATTAAATTCCAGGCAATGACGTTGGATAGAGTTCCTCATGGAGTATGATTTTGGCATTGAGTACATTAAGGGTAAGGAGAATAAGGTCACTAATGCTTTAAGTAGGAGAGGGTGTATTATCACTATGGGAAAATGCCAATATGATCTGTTGGATCAAATAAAAATGTGGCAAGAAAAAGATGAATTTTTCCAATCTTGCATTGGTCAGGTTGGACATAAAAAGGACAAGGAAGCAAAATATGGTTTCAAATATGATCTGCTATATTTCAAGAATAGGTTGGTAGTACCTAATTCAGGAGGATTGAGGGAAACAATCCTTAGGGAGGCACACAATACTCCCTATTCTATGCATCTAGGAGGGGTAAAAATGCATGAGAATCTAAAGAAAGCTTATTTCTGGCTAGGTATGAAAAAGGATATTACCAACTATGTGGCCAAATGTTTGGAATGCCAAAAAGTGAAGGCAAAACATCTACATCCAGCTGGAAAATTGTACCCACATGAGATACCTGCACAAAAGTGGCAAGTAGTATCAATGGATTTTATAGTGGGACTGCCTAAAACAAGATTCAGGCATGATGCAATTTTAGTAATTGTGGATAAATTAACCAAAGTCACACATTTTATACCAGGTAATGTGCAAGATGATGCACCCATAGTAGCAAGTAAGTTTTCTAGAGAAGTGGTGAGGCTACATGGGTTTCCATAAGTTCTAATATCTGATAGAGATTCTCGTTTTACTTCTAAATTTTGGCAAGCATTGCATCAAGCATTAGGGACTAAATTGAATATCAATATTGCTTATCACCCTGAGACAGATGGATAAACTAAGAGGGTGAATCAAGTGCTTGAAGATATGTTGAGAATGTACTGCATGGAACAACACACAAAGTGGGAAGACTACTTATACCTAGTAGAATTTGCATATAACAATAGTTACCATGCATCACTAGGTATGGCACCTTTTGAAGCTCTATATGGGTGATGGTGCAGAATTCCCTTAACTTGGGATAATATGGAAGATCAGGTAGTGATCATACCGAAAATGATAAAAGAAATGGAAGAATAGTTAAAGAAGATTCAGTAGAAGCTAAAGGAGGTCGTAGACCACCAGAAGAGCTATGTGAACCTCAAAAGGACATCGAGGGAATATTCTATGGGAGATAGAGTATTCTTAAGGGTGAAGCCAACTAAAAGTTCTATAAAATCATCTAAGCTTGACTCTAGATATGTGGGTCCATTTGAAATTATCGCTAAGATAAGCTCTTGTAGCGTACAGATTAGCTCTACCGCCAAGCTTATCCAAAATCCATAATGTCTTTCATGTGTCCCTCTTTAGAAAATACATTTTTGATCCTACTCATGTTTTGGATGTTTCCAACTTGCAGATGACCGATCCATTAAATATTGAGGTGCGACCTGTTCGCCTACTTGGTTTTCAAAGCAAGAATTTGAGAAAATGAAGCATAAATAAATGTTAGGTCTAATGGGACCATTACTCAGATTGAAATACTATGTGGAAATATGTGGAAGATATGCGGTGGCATTTTCCTTATCTGTTTGAGTAGAAATAGACTTTATCATAAAATTTTATATGATTTTGGAATATTTGTATATATACAAATGAGAATGGAACTAGATACTAAGTAGAGTAAAATATGTTTGTCATTTTACTGAGTAGAGTAGTTTGCAAGTGTGTTGTATTGCAAAGTGACATGTTTTGGAACATATGATGATATTTGATAAATTGATTATATTGTGATGTAATCTATGATGTGATTATATGCCAATTATGAGGAAAAAATTCTTTGTTTACAAAATTTAGAACTTGATGTAAGCAATGAATTTGTTTGAATACTTTGGGGAATTGTAAATAAAATGAATATACAAAGTATTTATTTTGCTTAATATGGTTTAAAAACATAGGGACTGTGTTTATCCCTAGTGGGGAAGGATGTAATGACCCTCCTCGCATGGTTTATGAAAGATAGTAAAAACATGTATATACTTACCTTTTTCCTATGAACCATGGTACTACTGATAGCTTCTATGAGTGTAGGACAATTGCATGATGGCAATGAAAGGAAACAAGTTAGGGGAAAAAGGTGAGATAGGGAAGTGATGATTCGGCTCATGAGCACATGGAAACTCATGCTTGCATATCATTTAGGTGCATTGCATATTGCATCTCTGCATGGGTTAAATTGACTCGAATATTGCTTGTTTGGAAAGGAATGAGAAATGTTGTTTTAGGTGGCAATGATGATGGGAGCCACTAGTTTGGAAAGGCATGTGTGTGTGGTTGCTTGTTAAGGCATATGTGAGTTTATTATTTAAAATGTTCTTTTGTTTTATATGTGAATTTATTATAGTAGTAGGTTTACCATGTATGGAAGCCTATATAAATATTATTATTGTTTTGCTTTGAAATATAAGAAAATAGTTTATAATATTATTAATATTGCTTTATTTAAATTGTGTGTAAAATAGTTTACACTATTATGAAAATAGATTTGCTTGGAATATTAAAGAAATAATTGAAAAGTTTGGTAGAGCTAAGTTTTATTAAACCTCCATGTGGATGGATGCACTTCCTATGTTTGTTGTTAGTTAAAGCAAAATACCATGAATTGTTGGATGGTCATGATAACTCGGTATGCGCATGAAGTAGAGGAGAGGAGGCTCGAAAATCTGGTGCTATGCATGGAGGAAGAGGAAAACAACATGCAAGTTCCTCGCATATCATTTTGGGAAGGAAAAACAAAAGGAAAAAGGTAAGGCATTGGAAAAAAAGGTATCCAGATGAGACAAGGTAGAAGTGGATTCGAAGAACAACGAATAGTGTGATTGGAAAGCATGAGAAATAGGTCGGTTATTCTGTTAGCTTTTGATGTAAATAATACGTTCACCATGTTTACTTAGTGTGATAAACATATCTATCTTCGTTGTGTAAATATTGCTATGTTGTTGTGATATTAGATGGTAATGAAAGCAACGAAAATGTTGGTATTTTTTTTTTTTTTTTTTGGTAAGTAAGAGAATATTATAATTAACATCGGGTTTTAACTGGTTGACCCAAAACCATTTTACAAAATAGGGTCCACTGACCAACTGTACAAAGGCCAAGCCCTAAAAGTTTAAACTGACAACAAAAATGGCCAAGACCTACTCTTCCATTAGAATACAAAGAAACTAAACTATGGAAGCCTAATATTATGGCCATCGAGAAAGAAAGACGCAAAAAAGAACTAACAAAGACAAAAACTAATCATGCAAGCACCATGCAGAGTAGCTTGTGCCCATATAAAAATAATAGAATATGGTCAAAAAAAACATCCCATAGAATGGACAGCCAAGAGGCCAAGCAGTCTTCCTTGTAGTCCTCATCTAACTTCTTATCATCGTTCTTGCCATCATATTTAGATTTTGCCTTCGACTCCTTGTGCCCCTGGAACTGCTGGCTATAAAACAGAAGATTTAGGGAATCACACAAATCAACATCTGCACTGATGAGGCCAGACAGACTCTTCAACTGGTTGATATTGTTGGAGGCCGATGAAATTGTCATCTTCTCCAAGACTATTATGGTGGGGTCTGGTGCCTCATTGTCAGGGATCTCCAACACTTTGTTATTTCTTGCTAGGGCCTTTTTGCGACATCGAATCCAAACACACCTTGGGAAATACTTGAGGCCAAAGCGGATGTTTCCCATGCATGAATTTGTAGATAAAAAACCTATATCAGTGCCCCACCAGCTACAAAAAACACTAGTCACATGAACAAAAAAAACAAATATGACAAAATCCATTATAAGGTTCAAAAAATATTTTTAAAAATGCCCCCATTTTCTGTCATTGATCCACTTTGAGCCTTCCAATCTAAAGTTTTTCATTATCTATCACCATTGAGACTGCATGAGGAAGATTTTCAGTCCACGTGATCAAATTTGTTGCTACAATGCCTTCATTTGCCAGCCTATCAGCTGCCATGTTTGCTTCCCGAAAGGTATGCAAAATTATGGCCTCAGGTCGGTCATGAATTAGAGCCCTTGCTTCATGGATGTAGTCATAAAATCTCCAAGGAGCTCTCTTAGTGTTCTTTAGAATATTTATAATAATAAGAGAATCACCTTCCACCAACAGTTTCCCTGGATAATTCTCTGCCACCTTTAGGCTCCTCCAAACCGCCCTTGCTTCGACCACATTGTTAGTTTGAGCTCCAAGATGTTCAGCAAAAGCTACAAGCACCTCACCCTTGTGGTCTCTAAGTAAGCCGCCAGCCTCGACTTCACCTGGGTTGCCCCTAGATGCCCCATCAAAATTTAACTTAATCCACCCTAGGGGGGGTGGGGTCCATGTGATCATGGTTCTAGGACAGACTTGAGGATGATTGAGGCCATCAGTGAGAGGTAAGTTTAATGACTGGCCTAATGAAGCTTCAAAAGGATTTGGAGGTCTAGATGCTATAGGCACTAAACAAGCATTCTCATTAGCATATGCTAAAAATTTTGACAGGACAGAGGATGACTGAGAAACCTTATCCAAGAAGGCCCGACGATTCCTTTCCAACCATATCTACCACAAGTAGTGATGAAGGCAGATCTTCCACATATACCTAAGATGCCTATTCAAAAATGGGGAAGGCCACTGGACAAATAAGTCAAAATGGACTGAGGATGGACCCAATAAATATGAAACACTTGTAACGAGACCTAACAAGATTGAGACAGAAAAATTACAATACGAAAACAAATGATCAATAGACTCCCACTCAGACATACAAAGATAACACCTATTAACAACAATCACACCTCTTTTTATTAAGTTATCCATGGTGAGGATCTTATTTTGGATGGCCAGCCATGCAAAAAACCTAACCTTTGGAACAATGCTTTTGGGCCAAACTTCCAAGTGAGGGAAAGTAGGTTCATCATTATCAATAAGCATCAGATAAGCAGTCTTGATAGAAAATTCCCCATTGTCTAAAGCTTCCCAGATAAGCTGGTCCTCAAGAATTCCAGAAGGGAGTAAAGACTGTTTTAATTCATTCTCCAGTATTATTGATGCCCCTGGTAGATCATTATTCATTATTGGCTTCCATACCCTTCTATTGTTTGACAAAGTAATAAAATCTGCAACTTTGGTACCAAAAACTTCAATTGTCCAAGATCTAAGGGTTGAAATGATGGGGTCTGCAGAGAGGGGATAGTCCTTTAACCATTTGTGGTCCCAAAAATCAATGTTTCTTCCATTTCCCAGTTTCCAACGTAGCCCTTTGCTTAGCAAGTTTTTAGTTTGAAGGATTGATTTCCAAAAAATTGATCCCCTAGGAGGAAAGGAATAACTTAAGAATTCATTTTCTTGCAAATACTTTCTTCTGATTATAGTAATCCATTCTGCATTTGCATTTGTCAAAAGACGCCATGCTTGTTTGGCCAGGAGGGCCATGTTTAAATGTTGTATTCTCCTTAGCCCAATACCTCCAAACTCCCTTGGTTTGCAAACCCTATCCCAGGACACCAAGTGAAAGCGCTACTTAGATTCAGAACCAGTCCATAGGAACCTCTTCTGGATCTGTTCAATTTTAGTGTAGACACTTGTAGGAGCTTTAAAAACAGAGAGAAAGTAGACAGGGGATGCTTTGAATGGAAAACTTGGTGAGAACTGCCTTGCCAGCTTGAGATAACAAATTCCCTTTCCATCCAGCCAGCTTCCTCTGAATTATTTCAATTACATTAGTCCACATGGAATCGGTAGCTCTGCACTGTAAATAAAGGAAGGCCTAGGTATGTGGATGGAAGAGTAGACACTGAGCATCCAAGAATCCTAGCAATCTTAATCTGCCTCTTAATGGGAGTGTTAAAGAAATAAATTTTACTCTTTGAAAAATTTACCTTTTTCCCCATGACATCCTCATATAGGTCTAGAATATGTTTTATGACCTTAGCCTCAAAAACCGATGCAAGAGTTAACAACAAAGTATCATCCACAAAGCTGTTCATGTGTAACTTCCCGTGTTTGTGATGATGCTTTAATTCCTGAAATAAGACCAATATTACAAGCAACTTTGATTGTCCTCCCAAGGGCTTCGACCACAATGATAAACAACATGGGAGAGATAGGGTCACCTTGCCTTAGGCCCCTTTTACTTTGAAAGTATCCAGCAGGAGCACCATTAACAAGGACTGAAAACCAAGGTTTCATAAAACATCCTTCCAAAAGCTTGATCCATTCATGATGAAAACCAAATTTCTGAAGAATGGCAGAGACAAAACTCCAGTTTATGCGGTCATAAGCCTTGTTCATATCCAGCTTGAGAGCAAAAGCAGGTTTTTTAGTCTGGACTACCGAATGGAGGGCTTCATGAACTGTTATGACCCCATCAAGGATGGACCTTCCAGGGACTGAACTGCCTTGACAAACATCAATAAACATAGGAAGGATCTTCCTCATTCTATTTGCAATTGCCTTGGTCAAAATTTTATAAACAACATTACAAAGGCTAATAGGTCTAAAATCCATCATAGATCTAGGAGTAGGAATATTTGGGATTAAAGCAATAAAAGTGGAGTTAAAACTTCTCGGAATATGCTTTGTGGACTGAAATTCCTTGATAGTAGCACATACATCAAAACCTACAATATCCCAAAAAGCCTGAAAAAATGAGGTGAAAACCCGTCTGGACCTAGAGATTTATCAGGGTTCATTGAGAAGAGGGCCTCTTTGATTTCTTCATCCGTGAAAGGCTTAATTAACTCCCCATTCAAGTCATCAAAAATTAAATGAGGAATATGGTAAAGCATTGATTCTGAAGCTAAGGCGGAACCGAAATGTTCTTCTCCTAAAAGATTCCGAAAATAGGAAACCGCTTCATTTCTCGATTTCATTAGGACTAGAAAGGAATGATCCATCATCTCTAACAAGTTCTTTAATTCTATTGTGGCTTCTGTTCCTTAAGGTAGATGCATGAAAAAATCTTGTATTGGCATCACCTTCTTTTAGCCAGGTAGCTCTAGAATTTTGCCGCCAAAAAGTCTCCTCGCAGGCTAGAACATTATGGTACTCAGCAATGTTGGTATTATTGCCATGTTGAAGAATTAATTTATGTTATAGGAAGAATAGTAATGCTGGTTAAATACTATTTTCATGTTGTATTGATTTGTAATGTTGAAAATATTGTATTATTGTAGAAAAATATGCTTACGTTGTTGTGTTGTATGAAACAATGTATAACTGCTACATTGTTGTATTGCTATCTATTTTTGCATTTAGAAGCAATGGTGTGATGAGTGATATGTGTAAAAGGTATTCTTTTTAAAAATAGAAAGAAACAATCTACAAATTTATACCTCTTTGGGAACTGGGAAACATCTCTTCATGAGGAAAATAGGTTTCATGGAATTTTACCCTGTAAAAAGTAGGTAGATTGAAAATAAAATAAATATATTGATAATTCTTTGGATAAGTCTTGGGAAAGGAGATTAGTGAATTTCCAAATGTGTCTATGAAAAAATAGTTTGCATGTGTGAATGGTAAAATTACACGATCATTATCTATGAGCCGTATCTAATCCCTAACGGTGCTCCAAGTTTCCTTTGTGCGAACTATTGACTTCTTGGAAGCAATTGATATTGTGTTGAATGAGTATGGTAATAACAGTACCAAGTTCTTATGGTTGAGGAACATTATACCATTATCACTATAGATTGGATACTAAGAACCAAGACTTGGTTGTGTAATGAAGTTGGCTATTTTGGGCCTGGGCAGCAATGCAGATTCACAGAAGAAGAATTACTATGAAAATAGAAAAACCAAACCTTAGGTAGAAAGTAGTATAAGAATTTTAAATTAAGATCAAGAACCCCCTTATCATGTTAAAATATGTGAAGCCCACTTGTATTATTTTTTTTTTTAAAAAGACAAATGTATTTGGAAGCGGCGTCATGAGCTTATGCGAAGCCAGACGAAGCATATGTATTATATTAAACTTTATAACTTTGTTTAGTAAAAATGTTTTTGGTTTTGAATTCTCTTTTGGTTTGTTGTGAATTGGAAATTCTCAGGTAAGATATTAAATAAATCAAACCTAGTTTTACCTCAAAGGATCCTGGATAATCCATGAGAGTAAATAAGTCTTGTTTAAACTTAGCATATGTTGCATATAAGCTAAAGACTTCTAGTGAATTTTGTTTAAACTTGATTTTGATAAATTTATTAGTGTTGTTGTGAGTGAGAGGTAACTGAGACTTATTGTATAAAAAAATATATATATGATTTTACTTATGAATGCAAATAGCATAATATTAATGAAACTCATGAGGTGTGACACCAAAATATACTTTTAAGGGAAATAAAGTTATTAAAAATTTAAGCATTTATGAACGATTGGCTCTTCAAAACTCTCCTTTGTGAAATAGTAAATCAGGAAATATCTAGAGAGAAAAACTATACTCTAAGATGATTTAAAATCGTGATAATAGTGTGAATTGGTCTTAAATAGCAAGTTATTTTTATGACTAGTTATTATTGTTCTTTTAATTTACTTTTGCTTTAAATTATAATTTATATAAGGTAGATTTGTTAACTTATTTTGGGAAAATAAATAAACCCAAAAATATATTTAGAAGTCTTTGACCCAAAAATTAAACATATGAACATACAAGAATTTTGAGGTGCGGGAATGCATACAACAAGCTATAGGATAGCTAAATATTGATGAAATTTGTCAAAACTGACTCGGTTAGGTCAATAATGAGAAGGTGGTATGGGACACCTTTTTAGGCTAGACCTAAGAAGCATTGTGTTTATTACATACTCATTGAATTTACCTAGAATAGCCATAGGGTTTGGTATAGGATAAACCACTATGAGTTACAGTGAGTATGAGTAATGAGGTCCAATATCAGGGTATTGACATGGCACTACCTACCTCTAAAATAGAGATTCCCTAGTTAGTCGCAAAGACATAAATACACTAACCTCTTTCATATAGTTTTAAAACAAGTCGACTAGATAATCGAAGGTTCGTTATGAAGAGGTAAGGGATGAAAGTGTCCCCCTCTAGGTGTTATGGGCCCTAGAGGATAACCCTTATCGTGATTTAGTCCTCATTATGGGAAATATGAATGATAAATGAGGATAATCAAATCCACAAATTGGCTCCTCAATGAGATATGGCCAATATCGTCCACTTCGATGACTGACTGCAGCAATCTTGAACTCAAATGTGGTTTGATATGTCTATGCTAAGAATTTTTTATTTCCTTGGATGATTCAAAAATAAGTTAACTGAAACTTAGATAATCAACTTTTAGGTTTTGATAGAGGACTTTTTTTTAATTACTTTTAGTTTTCCTTATATTTTTTTGGGCAACCAGGTATGAAGTTAGATCTGGGTTATTACATATATACATTTTTTTAAAAGTAAATATTTTAATAATAATTAGAAAACAAAACTTAATAAAAAAATTTATTAATGTCAAATTGTAGTTTAAAAGGAGAAATTACAATTTAAAAAAAATCAACTTCATAAATTAAAAAGGGTATATATATTAATGGAAAAATATAATTATGTTGATTAAAATATAATAAATTTACAAGCAACAAAAATGGATGAATAAGCACACTCCTAAATAGCCATTACTTGTCCATAAAAATTGAGAGAACAAACATACCTCAAACCACTAATTATTTTCATCGCATCTATGACTATAGAGATTCATCTTGGGTAGATTTCTCCTGCGTCATCTATCACCTTCTATATGTGTTTTGACCTTGTGTAGAGGACAAATCACCTTAGTGGGTAGACCTGCCATATTTAGTCTCAAGCTTTATGTATTTAACCAACAAAGTGACTAGTGCAAAAAAATAGTATAGAAAGCATTTATGTATGTTAAATCAAATTTTGTAAATGGATCAACTTCATTGTTATTTTTTTGGCATCCACTAAAGTCTACACTAACACAAAGGAAACAATATTGACCTTGTCAACACCACTATATATTGGAACAACATAGGCTTAAGAGAACAAGAAATTATTTTTAGCTTTCCTTAAAGAAAAGAAAATGATTATCATAAAATATGCTAAACTTCTAGAAACACCAAAAGGAAGGAAAAACGTTTAAACCACTATGAAGAAAAAAAATCCACTTCCAAACCTCCTAGAATTTATAACATCTTAATAAATAATAATAATAATAATAAAATTATTATAATATACTTTATCAAAGACCATATAACCATGAAGAACATTATCAAATTGAAAGGTTTTGACCAATGGACGAGATGATCCAACCCATTCTACTTATCCATATGCTATCTAAATTAGGACAATACGAGTAGGCATAAAATAGGCCTACATGTTAACAATTTTATTTTCCTCTTGTACAATAGCCAGAGGTATCTGGTCTACCCTGCGTGCCGGTCCTAACTTAGCTAGAACATCCATAGGATTTAGTATGGGAAAAACCACTATGATTTGTAGTAAGTATGAGTAATGAGGTCCAAGGTAAGGGTATTGACATGGCACTAACTTCCTTTGGAAATAGGGATTCCCTAGTTATTCACAAATATATAAATACGCTAATCTCTTCTGTACTAGATAGTCGAAGGTTTGGTATGAAGAGGTAAGGGATGAAAGCATCCCCCTCTAGGTATTATGGATCCTAGAGGATAACCCTTATTCTAATTTGTTCCTCATTCTAGGAAATGCGGATGATAAATAAGGACAATTGAATATACAAATTGGATCCTCAACGATATATGGCTGATCTCATCCACTTTTGTGACTGGCTGCAATAGTCTTGAACTCAAATATGGTTTGATATGTTTATTCTAAGAATGTTTTATTTCCTTGGATGATTCAAAAATAAGTTATTTGGATGTTAGATAATCAAATTTTAGATTTAGATAGAGGACTTTTTTTTTTTTAAATTTACTTTTAGTTTTCCTTATCTATTTTTGGGCAACTAGGTATGAAGTTAGATTTGGGTTGTTACATATGGTATCGGAGCAGAAGAGATTCTAGGCTATAGATTCTGAATGTGAGATAGATTAGTTAATTTAAACCAATGCACTACCTCTTTCACCTATAGGTTTAATGGCATGAATGTTGCATGGTGGGTCCTCAAGAAATTCTATGGGAGGTAGGGAGGAGGAAGTCACCGAAAGACCTATAAGGAGACCACAAATAAAATTAAGGTAGAAAGGTCCTCAACATGAAAGAAGGGCTAATGATATTTCTCAAAGTGAGAGTGAGACCAGTGTGGAGGTAGGGAACCTTGTAAAAGTGGTGCAATTATTGCACACATATGGAATACCAAAGGGAAGAGATGACCCAACAAAAAACTCACATGGCCCAACAACAAGAACTTATTTTCCAACAACAGCGGGTCATAGAAGACTTAGCTAGTGGATGAGAAAATGGATTGGAGAGGTTAGTGAAAGCATCAAGGGAACCAGAGAGATCCAGTGTTGTAAGGGCAAGAGTGAGTAAGAATTTGGACAAAAATCTAAAAAAGTAGTAATATCTAATTTTAATGGTAAGGGCGATGGTAAATCAGCCAAAAATTGGCTAAGTGAACTATAGTCATACTTCTCTCTAGTAGTCCTATCCTCTAAATTCAAGACTACTTTGGTAGTTATGAACATGACTAAAATAGCATTGGACTGGTGGAAATCATATAATAAAGGGCATGAAGTAGAAGCTACTGATCTCAAATGGGAGGATTTTGTCAAGGAATTCAAGGACAGATTCTTGACAAGGTAGTATTATATAGAGAATTTTGGAGAATTCTCAAATTTGAGATAGGAAAGCATGGAGGTTCATGAATACCACCAAAATTTTATTCAACTACTAAAATATGCATCCCAATATCAAAGTAATGAAGAAATGAAAACACATAAATTTATTCTGGGATTACATCCTAGAATCATGATGGTGGTAAACATGCATAATCTCGTCGATCTACCAACTGCTTTTGATTTAGAAATAAAAGAGGAAGCTAATAAAGAAATGATAAAGGCATATTTTAATTACTAAAATTTATCCAAAAAGGAAAAATATGAACTCAGGTTGAGAAGAAGTGTTGGATTTATGAAATGGGAGAAGGAACATAATAAGAAACCCAAAGGAGGATATTAGAACAAGAAAGGTGTTAAAAATAAACCCAATTACCAAGGTAATAAATAAAAGAAATATGTTAAAGAATTTCCCAAAATATAGGACCAGGAACTAGTAGGTCAAGTAAGGGATAGGGAAACTACATCTCTGAATAGAAATGAGAACAACAATAGAGGAAATAGATACCCACCAAATGGATGATATGTATGTATAAGAGCTCATTATGCCAATAAATTCCCCCTTAGATTTTATCTACAATCGAAATCCCCAGAAGAGGCTAGCCACAGAATCTATGCGGCCATAGGTAGTTTTGAACTCAATGGTCAAATTACTCCTTTCTTATTGAATGGTAAATGTTTTGATAAAAATATGCAAATTTTAGTTCATAGTGGGTCAACAGATAGCTTTATCTCATCTAGATTAGTGAGGGATTTACTTGTTAGACCTAAATTCATGTCCAATGGTTGGAAAGTAGAGTATGTATTAGGGTAAACCCACTATATTAACCAATGTATCTTTGACCCCCACATCTCCTTACCTCAAGTAAATATCAACTGGCATCTGTATGTGATGCCTTTGCATGCGTTTGATATTAGTTTAGTAGTTGATTGGTTAAAAGTGCACAAGGCTCTTTTAAACTTTGAAAAGAGATGGGTGGAATTTTTGGATGAATTTAATCAAAGGATTAGAATTAGTTGTGGGTGAAGGAAAGTTAAGCCACATCTATTGATTGCAATGCAAATCAAAAAGGTTATTAGGAAGAACTGTATGATCTTAATAGTAAATTTTAAGAGGAAAGAAGAGTCTGAGAAGGAATCTGACCTTTTCCAACAACACCTGGTGTTGTGTGCATTCAAAGATATATTTCCTAAGGATCTTCTAGGGTTACCTCCTTAGATGGAATTTGACTTCTCAATCGATTTGTTACCTGGTGTAGCACCAATTGCAAGATCACCATATAGAATGACACCCATAGAGCTACAGAAGCTCAAAAAACAACTTTAAGACTTTTTAAAAAAAGGTTAATCAAACCTAGTGTGTCACCTTGGGGATATCCTATCTTGTTTTTTAAAATGAAATACGGTATATTATGGATGTGCATACACTATCAGATGTTTAAGGTTACTATCAATAATAGGTACTCGATACCAAGGATTGATAATTTATCTGATCAATTGAAAGGAACAACCATCTTTTCTAAAATAGATTTTAGATTTGGATATCACCAGTTAAGGAATCTGGAGGAAGATACTTCTAAAATAGCTTTTAGAATAAGGTATGAATATTTTGAATTTACTATCTTACCTTTTGGATTAACCAATACCCCAGACGCAATCATGAACCCCATGAATAGCATTTTTAGAGAACAACTGGATAATTTTGTACTCGTATTTTTGGATGAAATTTTGATTTATTTCAAAAGCAAGGAAGATCATGATCAGCATATGTGAACAGTTCTTGTGATTCTTAGAAAGAATCAATTCCATGGAAAATTGACCAACTGTGAGTTTTATACTCCACAAGTGTGGTATCTTGGACATATTATTTTTTTTTAAGGAATTTTAGTAGACCCCAAGAAAATCAAAGCAATAATTTATTGGCCAATACCTACTAATGTTTCTGAAGTATGAAGTTTCATGGGATTTGTAGGGTATTATAGATAGTTTATCAGATGGTTTTCGATAATTGCTCAACCCATTACAAATATTCAAAGAAAAGGGAAAGGCTTATGGTGGACAGAGCAGTGTGAAGATGCTTTTCAGGTTTTGAAATAAAGATTGATGATCGCATCGATCCTGTAATTTCTTGATCCAAGTAAGTATTTTATAGTTTGTACAGATGCATAAATCGAAAGGTTAGGTGGAATTGTGACCCAAGACGGTGTGGTTATTGCTTACAAGTCCAAGAAACTAAAGAGACACAAAGTTCATTATGCCACTCATGATTTAGAGTTAGTAGAAGTAGTGCACGCTCTGAAAATTTGATGATATTATTTGCTTGGAAAATATTTTGAGTTAAAAACAGAACACCAGAGTCTATAGTATATATTTATCCAACCTTTATTAAATGTCACATAATGATGCTATATAGAGTTTCTCATAGAGTATGATTTTTGCATTGAGTACATTAAGGGTAATTAGAATAAGTTCATTGATGCTTTAAGTAGGAGAAGGCATATTATAGCTATGGCAAAATGCCAATATGATCAGTTGGATCAAATAAAAATATGGTAAGAAAAAGATGAATTTTACCAATGTTCCATTGGTCAAATTGGATAGAAAAGGGACAAGGAAGTATAATATGGTTTCAGATATTATCTACTATATTTTAATAATAGGTTGGTAGTACCTAATTCATGAGGATTGAGATAAAAAATCCTTAGGGAGGCACACAATACTCCCTATTTTGTGCACTTAGGAGGGGAAAAATATGTGAGAAACTAAAGAAAGATTATTTTTGGCCAGGTATAAAAAAGGATATTACCAACTATGTGTTCAAATGTTTGGAATGCCAAAACATGAATGCAGAACATCTACATCTAGCTGGAAAATTGTACCTACATGAGATACTTGTAGAAAAGTGGCAAGTAGTATCAATGGATTTTATAGTGGGACTACCTAAAACAAGATTCGGGCATGATGCAATTTTAGTAATGGTGGATAAATTAACCAAAGTTGCACATTTTAAAATAGGCAATATACAATATGACGTACCCATGATAGCAAGTAAGTTTACCAAAGAAGTGGTGAGGCTACACAGGTTCCCAAAAGTTCTAATCTCTAATAGATATTATCCTTTTACTTTTGAATTTTGGCAAGTGTTGCATCAAACATTAGGGACTAAGTTGAATATCAGTAATTCTTACCACCCTGAGACATGGATATACTAAGAGGTGTTGAGAAGCAACACACCCCCACTGAAAAATGAGATTCCATCCTCTTGAAAACTTTGAAATTCCATTTTGCAGCAGGGACCCTCTTGATCTTTTCAGGTTTTAAATCCAAATTTGCTTGCCTCCTTTTTAAAGTTGTGTTTTTTCTTGCATTCCAGCTGTGTTATCCAAGAATTCACTTTTTACATGCTAGAATCATTCATGCACAAGCAAAATCTTGCATCGGTACCGAGAAAATCTAGAAAACAGTTGCATAAATTTATGAAAAATCAAACTTTCCATTTTTGGTAGTGTCGCGATATCGCGACACTTCCATTTTTCGAAAATGTCGCGATATCGCGACGGGTAAATCAAAATGCAGCTAAGTCTTTTAAGTGTAGCGAAATCGCGACACTTTCCATTTTTGGAAGTGTCGCGATATCGCGACGTTTCCATTTTTTGAAACTGTCACAAAATCGCTGTCGGCCGGAGGAGAGAGAAAGAAGTCGCACGGAAGGGCGCGATTTTGCGACATGTCGCGAAATCGTGACATGTCGCATTTTCACGGTAGGAGAGAGAAAGTGGGCTGCAGAATGAAAAATCGGCTAAGTCGCAAATGTGTCGCAAAATCGCGGTCAACGCGGTCAACGCATGCAGGTACGGAAACTGTCGCGATATCGCGACGTGTTCTAGAATCGCGGCTGAAAATCAAGAAGTTGTACGGAGGCCAGGAGGGTCACGATTTCGCGACATGTCGCGAAATCGCGACATGTCGCGTTTTCGTGGCCGACGAGGGAAGAAGTTGTCGATGCGCTGGCAGTGGAGTCGCGATTTCGCGACATGTCGCGAAATCGCGACATGTCGCAGAATCACGGTAGGAGAGAGAAAGTCATAATTTGACCTGAAAGTGCATTTCGGCGGGAAACAGAAGGCATCCTGGGGTAGCGACACATGTCAAAGCATGAATGAGATAAACAGAGGCCGACATGCAAGCTTATTTTGTGGTTTTTAATCTATTTTAACCTTTAAATCTTCTAATTTAATTAAAATGCTAATCTAATGCATCTTTTTGTCTTTCATGCAGGATTCCATCTGGCACTTGCGGGACAACCGGGAAAGGCCATAAAGGCAAATTTAAAGTGCAGATTTAGTCAAGGACCGCCATGCTAGGAGAGAAGATACCGATGAGGGCATTCAATGACAAATTTATTACAGAATTAATAGCATGAAGACCATTTCAACTCAGGGATGGCTTTGCGGGGACAGATCTGAGAGAGGTGGTGACTCATCCGGCTCACCAGCAGAATTAATGGAGGCATTTATTTGCAGCTGCGGATGAATGCAAGTGGCTTTAGATTTTATCTTCTCCATTTATGGCAGCTAACTCCCCTGATTTGCCGAAGGGTTAAGTTCTATCTGGACTTTGATTTTAAATGGATTTTTATTGTAAAACCCGGTCCTAGGGTTTAGATGAGATAAGATTTGTAGTTATGAGAAGAAGATATTTTTGAAAAGATCAGGGTCTGTCCTGAGTCTATAAATACAGATTCTAAATGTAATCGCGAGAGGCGGAGACTTAGAAATAAAAGGCTTATAAGCAATTTCTTGCAAATTTTGTGAAATCCTTTGTTTCTAGACTTGGAGTTGATGTGCTTTAGCTTTTCTGTGATAGCATGGCCAGGAGCCTAATCTTTTGTAGAGTGTGATAAGTGCATCTTCTTTTGTTTTCCATTCCATTTAAAGTTTATTAGATATATGCTGTAAATCTGCCATTATCAAGTTTAAATATGTTGTTAGGCTTCAGTTGTTCTATTGTCTGCTAGGGGAAATTACAGATTTGAGGTTAAGTTTGTTCTAATTGCTCTGTCTTCACTGTGTGAGCTAGGTTACTGGTGAAAGACACCAGTTTTAACCAGCTGCCCTTGGATTTATAAGTTTTTGCTAGATCTGTTTCACTCTGCCTTGTGCTCTTAGTTGAAAGTGATCTTAGACTGACTAGACACTTTCTTCTTTGATTTGTTTTGTTGTGAAGATGATAGCATAGATAAGATTGATAGTTTAGGGTTTTACAGTTGATGTCTGATAAACTTCTCTTTCTGCCCTACCCTACCCTCTCTTTGCTTATCGTGAATGATCCATTTTTACTTTCTTTGTTTGTCTTTTATTTAAATCTGCTGACCCATGAGAGCTAGATCAAGAATTCAAGTTAAATCTGATTGTCAACAACTTTTGCAACTACTGAACAAGTTCAAGAACCCCCTGTAAGGTAACAGATCAGTCCATATTGAAATTATTCCAGAAGTGGAAAAGAGTGAATTGCCATTCAACCCAACTCTGTAACTCGCACCTTGGATAACCAGCTAGATCCTAAAGATGAGTGGGATCCGTCCCGTGGGTGTCTCCGGAGCTTCCTTGCTTCATCCTTTCCCGGGGTGTGCATGAGAGCCGGACCAACAAGAGGGTGAATCAAGTGCTTCAAAAATATTTAGAATGTACTGCATGGAATAGCACACAAAGTGGGAAGACTACTTATACCTAGTAGAATTTACATATAACAACAAATACCACACATCACTAGGCATGGCACCTTTTGAAGATCTATAGAGGTGATGATGTAGAATTCCCTTAGCTTGAAATAATCTAGAATATCGGGTAGTGATCCGAACAGAAATAATAAAATAAATAGAAGAATAGTTAAAGAAGATTCAATAGAAGCTGAAGGAGATCACAAACTACCAAAAGAGATATGTGAACCTCAAAAGATCACCGAGATAGTATTTAGTGGGAGACAAAGTCTTCTTAAGGGTGAATCCAATTAAAATTTCTATAAAATCATCTAAGGTTGACTCCAAATATGTGGGTCCATTTGAAATTATCGCTAAGATAAACCTTGTAGCATACAGATTAGCTCTACCACCAAGCTTATCCAAAATTTATAATATCTTTCATGTGTCCCTCTTTAGAAAATATATTTCTAATCCTACTCATATTTTATATATTTACAACTTGCATATGATCAATCCACTAAATATTGAGGTGTGACCTATTTTTCTGCTTGGTTTTCAAACCAAAAATTTGAGAAAACTAAGCATAGAGCAATGTCGGGTCCAATGGAACCACTACTCAAATCGAAATGCTATGTGGGAAGATGTGGTAGATATGTGATGGTAGTTTCCTTATCTATTTGAGTAGAAATAGACTTTGTTATAAAATTTTATATGATTTTGGAATATCTATATATATACAAATGAGAATGAAACAGGATACTAAGTAGAGTAAAATATGTTTATCATTTTACTGAGTAGAGTAGTTTGCAAGAGTGTTGTATTGGAAAGTAACATGTTTTGGAACATATGATGATATTTGATAGATTGACTATATTGTGATGTAATCTATGATGTGATTATATTTCAATTGTGAGACAAAATTTCTTTGTTTACAAAATTTAGAACTTGATGTAAGCAATGAATTTGTTTGAATATTTTTGGGAATTGTAAATAAAATGAATATACAAAGTATTTATTTTTCTTAATATGGTTAAAAACATAGGGACTATGTTTATCCCTAGTGGGAAATTATGTAACGACCCTCCTCACATGGTTTATAAAATATAGTAAAAATATGTATATACTTACCTTTTTCTTGTGAATCATGGTACTACTAACAGCTTTTGTGAGTGTAGGACAGTTGTGTGATGGCAATGAAAGGAAATAAGTCATGGGGAAAAGGTGAGATAGGGAAGTGATGATTTGGCTCATGAGCACATGGAAACTCATGCTTGCATATCATTTAGGTGAATTACATATTGTATCTTTGTGTGGGTTAAATTGACTTGAATATTACTTATTTGGAAAGGAATGAGAAATGTTGTTTTAGGTGGTAATGATGATGGAAGCCACTAGTTTGAAAATGCATGTGTGTGTGTGGTTGCTTTTTAAGGCATATGTGAGTTTATTATTTAGAATTTTCTTTTGTTTTATATGTGAATTTATTATAGTAGTACGTTTACCATGTATGGAAGCTTATATAAGTATTATTATTGTTTTGCTTTGAAATATAAGAAAATAGTTTATAATATTATTAATCTTGTTTTATTTAAATTATGTGTAAAATAGTTTATACTATTATGAAAATATATTTGCTTGGAATATTAAAGAAATAATTAAAAATTTTGACAAAGCTAATTTTTATTAAACCTCCTTGTGGATGGAAGCACTTCCTATGTTTGTTGTTAGTTAAATTAAAACACCATGAATTGTTGGATGGTCATGATAACTCGATATGCATACGAATTAGAGGAGATGAGGCTTGACAATCTGGTGCTATACATGGAGGAAGAGGAAAACAATTTGTGAGTTCCTCGTATATCATTTTGGGAAGGAAAAAGGTAAGGCATTGGAAAAAAAGCATCCGAATGAGAGAAGGTAGAAGTAAATTCAAATAATATCAAACAATATTATTGGGAAGCATGTGAAATAGGTTGGTTATTCTATTAGATTTTGTTGTAAAGAATGCATTCACCATGTTTACTTAGTGTGATAAACATATATGTCTTTTTTATGTAAATATTGCTATGTTGTTGTGATATTTGATGGTAATGAAAGCAACAAAAATATTGGTATAACACTGCCATGCTAAAGAATTAATTCATGTTATAATAAGATTAGAAATATTGGTTAAATACTGTTATCATGCTCTATTGATTTGTAATATTGAAAATATTGTATTGTTGTAGAAAAATATGTTGCTACATTGTTGTATTGTATGAAACAATGTATAGCTATATATTTTTGCATTTAGAAGTAATGATTTGATGAGTGTTGTGTGTAAACTGTATTATTTTTAAAAATAGATAAACAATATATGAATATATATCCCCGTGAGTATGGTCTACAGGAAAGGATGCCACTTGCATTATCAATGATGTGACCCGGTTCAATCCCCATGGTGGATTTGTATAAGAAGTATTACTCATATATATATATATATATATATATATATATATATATTTATACCTCTTTGGAAATTGGAAAACATCTCTTGATGAGGAAGATAGGTTTCATGGAATTTTACCCTATGAAAAGTAGGTAGATTGAAAACAAAAGAAACATATTGATAATTCTTTGGATAAGTCTCGGGAAAGGAGATTAGCAAATTTTTGAATGTTTCTATGAAAGAATAGTTTGCATGTGTGCATGGTAAAATTGCATGATCATTATCTATGAGTTGTATCTAATCCCTAACGATGCTCCAAGTTTCCTCTATGCAGACTATTGACTACGTGGAAGCAGCCAATATTGTGCTGAGCAAGTATGGGAAAAATAGTGCTAGGAGCTTGCGATAGAGGAACATTATACCATTATCATTGCAAACTGCATACAAGGAACCAAGACAATGGTTGTGTAATGAAGTTGGTTGTTTTGGTCCTGGTCAGATTCGTATAAGAAGAACGACTATGAAACTAGACAGACCAAACCTTAGGTAGAAAGTAGTATAAGCATTTTAAAGTAAGAGCAAGAACCCCCTTATCATGTTAAAAGGGGTGAAGCCCACTTGTATTATTGTTCTAAAAATAAATACAAATGTATTTGGAAGCGATGTCGTGAGCTTATGGTGAATTTGAATGAAGCATATGTATTATATTATAATTTATAACTTTATTTAGTAAAAAGGTTTTTGGTTTTGAATTCTCTTTTGGTTTTTTGTAAATTGGAAATTGTCATGTAATATATTAAAGAAATTAAACCTAGTTTTACCTCAAAGGATCCTAGGTAAACCATGAGAGTAAATAAATCTTGTTTAAACTTAGTTTTTATTGCATATAAGCTAAATACTTCTAGCGAATGTCACTTAAACTCTATTTTGATAAATTGATTAGTGTTGTTATGAGTGAGATGCAACCGAGACTTATTATCTAAAGAAGAAAACCTTTGATTTTACTTCTGAATGTAAATAGTATAATATTAATGAAACTCATGAGGTGTGACATCGAAATTTACTTTTAAGGGAAATAAAGTTATTAAAATTTTATACTTTATGAACAATTGGCTCTTCAAAACTCTCCTTTGTGAAAAAATAAACCAAAAAATATTTAGAGAGAAAAAATATACTCTAGGATGGTTTAAAATCATAATAATAGTGTGAATTGGTCTTATATAGCAAGTTATTTTTATGACTAATAATTATTTTTCTTTTAATTGACTTTTCCTTTAAAATATAATTTTTTTAAGGCATATTTGTTAACTTATTTTGGGAAAATATTGATAATGAAATAAACCCAAAAAGACATTTAAAAGGATTTGACCCAAAAATTAAACATATGAACATCCAAGAATGTTGAGGTGCGGGAATGCACACAACAAGCTTTGGTACAACTAAAGACTGATGAAATTGGTCAAAAATGACTCGGTCAGGTCAAGAATGATAAGGTGGTATAGGACACCTTTTTCAAGCTAGACTCGAGAAGAATTGTGCTTATTACATACTCATTGAACTTAGCTAGAACAACCATAGGGTTTGGTATGGGATAAACCTCTGTGAATTACAGTGAGTATGAGTAATGAGGTCCAAAATCAAGGTGTTGACATGGTACTAACTGTCTCCAAAAATAGTCTTTAGTTAGTCATAGAGACATAAATATGCCAACCTCTTCCATACTATTTTAAAACAAGTTGACTAAATAGTTGAAGGTTCGGTATGAAGAGGTAAGGGATGAAAGCATTGCATCTCTAGGTGTTATAGGCCTTAGAGAATAACCCTTGTCGTGGTTTGGTCCTTGTGCTAGGAAATGTGAACAATAAAAGAGGGCAACTAAATCCACAAATTGGCTCCTCAACAAGATATGCCCAATCTCATCCACTTGGATGACTGGTTGTAGTAGTCTTGAACTCAAATGTGGTTTGATATATCTGAGCTAAGAATGTATTATTTTCTTGGATGATTCAAAAAGAAGTTAACTGAAAGTTAGATAATCAACTTTTAGGTTTGGATAGAGGGCTTAGTTTTAAAAAAAATTACTTTTAGTTTTCCTTATCTTTTTTTGGACAACTAGGTATGAAGTTAGATCCAGGTTGTTACATGTATACATTTTAAAAAAGTAAATATTTTAAGAATAATTAGGAAAATAAAACTTAATAAAAAATGTTATCAATGTCAAATTGTAGTTAAAAATAAAAAGGGTATATATATATATATATATAGTAAAAACATAATTATATTTATTAAACTACAATAATTTTACAAGCAACAAAAATGGATGAATAAGCACAATCCTAAATAGCCATTACTTACCCATAAAAATTGGAGATCAAACATACCTCAAACCACTAATTATTTTTATCGCATCTATGACTATAGAGGTTCATATTGGGTAGATTGCTCCGCCGTCACCTATCACCTTCTACATGTGTTTTGACCTTGTCTTTTGACCTTGTACAGAGGACAAGTCACCTTAATGGGTAGACCTACCATATTTAGTCTCAAGCTTTATGTATCTAACAAACAAAAATGATTAGTGTAAAAAACATTGTATAGAAAGCATTTATGTGTGTTAAATCAAATCCTGCAAATGAATCAACTTCATTGTTATTTTGTTAACATCTACTAAAATCTACTCTAACACAAAGAAAACAGCATTGACCTTGTCAACAATACTGTATATTGAAACAACATAGACTTAAAAAACAAAAAATTATTTCTAGCTTTCCTTAAATAAAATAAAATGATTATCACATAAATACGTTAAACTTCTTCTAAAAACACCAAAAGGAGGAGAGGACATTTAAACCACTATGGAAAAAAAATAAAAAAAACCACTTCCAAACCTCTTAGACTTTATAACATTTTAATAAATAATAATTATTATTATATATATATATATATTGATTATTATAATATACTTTATAGAAGACCATATAACCTTGAAGAACATTATCAAATTGAAAGGCTTTGACCAATGGACGAGATGAGCCAACCCATTCTACTTGTCCATATGCGATCTAAACTGGTACAAGACGAGTAGGCGCAAATAGGCCTACGCGTTTACGAATTTCTTTTCCTCTTGTCCAATAGCTAGAGGTATCTAGCCTGCCCTACGTGTCGGCTATAAGTACTGAGTGGAAGCTTTATAAATTACATTTCTTTTGGCTCTCTGTGTTCATCCAAGCCCTTCAACACATACTTGGAAGAGGTGAAGCAGCAGCACAAGATGAGTCATTCCAATTCTACTATGTTGATGTTGGTGAGAATAATGGCTATGCTTCTCCTTCGTAGTCGTCGTTGATGCTGCGGATCCTGACTTGCTAACTGATTTTGATCCTCCTGCCAACACTGACGTAAACAAGCTGGACGGAAACTTCTTCACATTTATAGGCTTTCGGCAAGTGGGATGGCCATCTGGTAACTCCACGTTTAAAGCCACCAAAGCTAGCGTGGTGGAATTCCCAGGGTTGTCAGGACTGGGGGTGTCGTACGCTCTCCTTCAATTCCAGGCTGGTGGTGTTAAACCTCCTCACACACATCCACGTGGGAGCGAACTAATGTTTGTGATGGATGGATCTCTCACCGTGGCGTTTGTGGACACCACCAACAAGATCTTCAAACAGACACTGTACAAGGGTGACGTTTTCATCTTCCCCAAGGGGCTGGTGCACTACCAGATCAATTACGACAGCAACAAATCTGCTCTCGCTCTCTCTGCACTATTCGGCACTGTGAATCCTAGAACAGTCTCACTACCTTCTGCACTATTCGGCTCTGGATTTTCTGACCTTGTTCTTTCCAAGTCTTTTAAGATCTCTGCCCAAGCCTTGGCCGAGCTCAAGGCAGCCTTTTAATAAGATAATAAAAACGATCGTCCAGCGCTAGGGCTACCTACTTTAGGATGGTCATCATCTTTGATGGCCATTTCAATAATATTCACTATTCATTTCCATTGAAATATTTTCTTAGCATTGTTTCTTCTTCTTCTATGTATCATCCTCTGTGGAAGGAAATTCAAATTGATTTTCATCTTGCAAGTTATGCATGAGGGGCATTCAGGCACGCCATATAGTCTGCTTTGTTTAACACTATGGAATTGGTGTTAACACTCGCTTAAATAGCCTACTCTATCGGATTGTATAACATATCTGGAAAGACCATCATCGAATTATGCACTTCTGCATTGTTCAACAGTGTTGGACCAAGATGACGAATTTTATTTTTCTCTTGTGTATGTATGAAATAGCTTTACCTGCTTGCCCGTCCCTAACACAAACAACATAGGGAAAAAAATTATAATTACTTGTGTAATATCTCAAAAGCACAATTTGTTTAAGAATGGGTAACATTTGAAAACCACATACCTCTCAACTGATTTGGAAGGTTTATATCAGGTCTATAATAGTTGTATGTTATGGTGTCCTCTTGAGTCGTACGGTTAAAATTAAATATTTTAAAAATATTATACTTCTATCGAGGAGCTAGGGAGTTTTTTTTAATTTGAAATTTATACATATTCTAGCATGCACCAACCTTAATTTTTTCAATGTTGTAAGATTGATCATAACCAATTTACCAACCTTTTTAGAAATACCTATTCTTCATGCCAAAACTAGAAGGGTAAACTTAACAATCTAACACAAATAAGAGCTTGATGAATGCTCTATTTATTTGGATCAAATTTGAGTCGTTATATTTATAGAAATAAATCTTGACATCAAAACTCCCATCGGCCACTGCATAAGAGAGGATTTGCATCCTCTTCATAGTTTAGTTTGATCATGAAGAACCCTTTAGGCAATACCGCTATCTCCATGTACCCTACGGGATGCCATTTCATAAAAGCATATTTTCTTATAGTATCCAAATCTAGTCAAGCACCAATAAACTTTCCCACTAAATTCATTGCTCCTTGGACCATCGTTAGGTTTACCAGGATGTCTAGAATGATGAGATTTCCTTGCTTTAGTCTTAAATCAAGCCACTTCTCCACACCTTTCAGTTTTTATTTCACCACATTTAACCATGACCAAGCCCTCAGGTCAAAAAATCTATACTATAGATTCACTAGGACCTACATGCCATTGAAAACACCTTCCTTAGAGTTTCTTGCTTGACCTTCCTCTTTCTTGACTTGTAGGCCATCCATATTTCCCTATACAAGTTGTAAAATAACTTTAAACAAAGTCTCAATTCCTTTCTTTCATTCAAATCTTGGTCCAACACTGCTCAATAATTCACAAGTGCATAATTCAACATTGATCTTTCTAGATATGTTATTCAATGTGATAGAGTAGGAAATCTAAATAAATGTTAACACCAATTTCATAGTGTTGGAAAAAGTAGACTCTATGGTGTGCCACCTTGAATGACCCTCATGCATAGCTTGCACGATGAAAATCAATTTGAGTTTCCTTCCACTAGAGGATGATACACGCAAGAAGGAGAAGTAATGACATAAATGAATGAATAGAATAAGAAAATATTTCAATGAGAATGGACAAAGCAGACTCTATGGTGGCCACCTTGAATGACCCTCATGTATAGCTTGCACGATGAAAATCAATTTGAATTTCCTTCCACCAGAGGATGATACATGCAAGAAGGAGAAGCAATGACAAAAATGAACGAATAGAATAAGAAAATATTTCAATGAGAATGAATAGTGAAGATTATTGAAATGGCCATCCAAGATGAAGACCATCTTAAAGTAGCTAGCCCTAGCATTAGATGATCGTTTATGATATCTTATTATAAGGGTGCCTTGGAAGGTTATGTGTAAGGGGTTGGCCTTAAAACATATTTATAGAAATTGGGTAAATCAATTTTGAAATCTAATTTTTTTTTTTAATTTTAAGGTGAAAAGGTCCCCTATTATTAGGGGTAATATTGGATATTTAAGCTTAAAATGGTCCAATTATTATACAATTGAGGTGAATCTATTCAAAAACAATTTTACACCTAAAATTTCTTGGCTAATGGGTCCCAGTCAAGCATACCCAATATTAGCAGAATGGGAAAGAACATGGTCAAATATTCCAAAGCTGAATAGTGCTAAAGGTAGTGAGACGGTTCTTGGATTCACAGTACAAAACACGAAGAGAGCGAGAGCAGACTTATCATTATCGAGATCGATTTGGTAGTGCACCAACCCCTTGGGGAAGATGAAAACATCACCCTTGTACAACATCTATTTGAATATCTTGTTGGTGGTGTCCACAAACACCATAGTGAGTGATCTATCCATCACAAACATGAGTTCTCTCCCACATCAATGTTTGTGAGGAGGATTAACACTACTAGGCTAGAATTGAAGGATAGCCTAGGACACCCCTAGTCGTGATAACCTTGGGAATTCCACCACACTAGCTTTGGTGGCTTTAAATGTGGACTTACAAGATGGCCATCCCATTTTTAAAAATCCTATAAATATGAACAAGTTTCCATATAGCATGTATACATCATTGTTGGTTGGAGGATCAAAATTAGTTCGCAATTCATGGTTCACAACATGAACCACAACTACTATGCCAACTAGAAGGAGAAGCATAGCTAAGAGAACAAGTAAAATAAGTGTGTAATTTGAGGAGCATATGTGCATATAATTTATAAAGTTGCCACTTAGCAACTACGTCCAGCACACATGATAGGCCAGATACCTATTGCTATTGGATAAGAGGATAAAGACAATCATTACTATGTAGGCATATTTGTTTATTTAAAATATATTTATACTTTGATAAGTTCTATAAGTAGATGTATACATACATATGAACAAAGGTTATAAAATGTATCATTGTCTCATCTCTTATATTTATGATTGGATTTCAATCTATGTTAGTACTTCTTTCTCTTATATTTATGTTAGAAATAGATTAGACATTTTATTTTCGATTTTAAATCAAATAATTATTAAATGTTAATTTAAATTATTTTTTTTATAAAATAGGTTTAATATTATTATAATAATTATTATTAACTATATTTATTTTTAAATTATTTTCTATATATAAATAATTTGAATTCATATATATATATATATATATATATATATATTAAAAGTAAATATCTTAATAATAATTAGAAAATAAAACTTAATAAAAAATATGTTATCAATATCAAATTGTAGTTTAAAAGGAGAAATTACAATTTAAAAAAGTTCAACTTCATAAGTAAAAATGGGTATCTATATATATATATTGCTGGAAAAAATAATTATATTAAGTAAACTATAATAATTTTACAAGCAACAAAAATGAATGGATAAGCACACTCCTAAATAGCCATTACTTGCCCATAAAAATTGGAGACCAAACATACCTCAAACCACTAATTATTTTTATCACATCTATTAATACTATAGAGGCTCGTCTTAGGTAGATTTCTCTCCTGTCATCTATCATCGCATCTATCAAGACTATAAAGGCTCATCTTGGGTAGATTGCTGCCCCATCACCTATCACCTTCTACATGTGTTTTGACCTTGTGCAAAAGACAAGTCATGTTAGTGGATAGACCTATAATATTTAGTGTCAATCTTTATGTATCTAACCAAAAAAATAACTAGTGCAAAAAAAATATGATATAAAATTTCACACTAGGGAGTTCCATGTTAGTGATCTTGTTCTCAAAGAAAATATATAGAACTCCAACCTACCTAGCTATTTACGCGATAAATTCACTACAAACTGGTTAGGCCCATTCATGATAAAGCAAAAGGTGGGATCAGGAACATATCGGTTAGCTACACCTAAAGGTATTAAGGAGCCTGAACCCTCTAATATTCTCCACCTACGGGTATTTCATGCATAAAAAAACAAATAAAAACAATAAAAAGAATAAAAATATAGCATCTTCTCATTCCACCATGTTTTACATCTCATTTCACATTACCACTGCATTGCATATTATAATTATTTACACCATGTATTGAGAAGTCTTCATTATTGTATTTCACAGTGTTTAAGCTATACTTGTCATCATGTTGCATTACGCACTTGTAACAACACACTTGCATTAGTCCTTTCTTGTAAACACTAAGAATAGCACCATGTTTGTATGACTGTCATTTGTATTTGATCAAACTCTTTCTCTTGTCATTATTTACACCATTTCTTATGATATTTTGATTATTAAGTGATCAGTGTAAAATAGGATAGATATTTTATGACCATCAACAATGGTGTTCATCCGACCACTAACTATTTTATACACACCTCTTAATTTTTGAAATTTCATAAGGAAAGCACCCATTTTCACTTATCATCGCATACACCCCTTTTCTTACGATATTTTGATTATTAAGTGGTTCACGTAAGATAGGATAGATACCATATGGTCATTAGCAATGGTGTTCATCTGACCACTAACTAGTTTATGCTCACCTCTTAATTTTTGAAAGTTCACAAGGAAAACACCCCATCATATTGTTCATTAACTTCCACTTATCCCTTTCTTGGTATTTGTATTTTTCCCAAGTGTATTGTCGCAAGGTTTCTAATAGGGTCTTTCAGTCATTCAACTATCCCTAGTTTTCTCTCCAAATTTTTTAGAAAACCATATTGATCTTTGATAGATAGAGTCTTGCTTTTTTTATACCTTACTTATCTCAAAATCGCAACACAAAATTTACACTCTTATATACAATTTTTGAATAAGGAAAGAGGAAACTATAAAGTGGTTCTTGCATCAAAAGTGAAAAATTTTCCTTGCTCTCCTATTAAGCACATGGTTTAGAAATCTGAGAATTAACAAAAGGTTCATCTCTCCCCCTCAAAAACAAAAAATAAAATAAAATCCCATTTCTCCTCCCCAAAATGAGCAAGTCCCCAAAAAATCAAAGCAATAAAATCCCTTGCTCTCCTTCAAAATGATGAAGTAAACCCCTAAAAAAAGCAATAAAATACCTTGCTCTCCTTCAAAATGAGCAAGTATCTCCCAAAAATAACAATTCTACAAAGAGCTTGAATCTTTGGAATTCTTAGTTTTTTGACAACCATGGGATGATCTTCATTTCTAGTAATGTGTTATAGATGTCGACTTGGTAGTGTAGTAGTCTTACGCATGGTGACACATCTATCACATTAGAAACCTTCTCTTGTATATACCAATGTTAGCTTGCAGATGAGCCATCTTTTGATGACTTGCATTATAGAATAGCCAAGTCCAACTACATACAATATTAGGATAATGATGACCATAAGGTGATCTACATTACAAAATTGGGCTATAAACATTGACCTAACAATGGTGTAGATTTATGCATGGTAATATGTCTATCTCATTAATGAACATCACTATGCACACACAAGGATATTGAATATCTTTGTCTTCTTAGCAGATTTTTATCTCTCAAGTTCTTGCATGGTCAGTATATAAATTTTGACTAGTTAACTAGGGTGTTTGAGTATCATGAAATTATTAATGTTCCCATATGAATTCTCATTGATCACCATCCATTCAATTCTCACATTTTCAATACACATTTTATTTTCATCTAGTATAGGTTTCTATGAATACCTTACGTGAAAGTGTTTTACCTTTGATTCATGACTTTTTTAAATTCTATGGTGCTTATAGTTAGTTATTTATTGCATCTTAGATAACTTCATTTTATCATTTACACATATATTCACCTTCTATATCATCTAAAAAATCACATATTTTTAGTGCATCACACACATATCTATATCTATGCACAAATAAATCATATATCTAGGCATCCATATCACATATATGCATCATCATATTTACAATTCTAGGCATAAATACAATCATTTCATAATCACCATCACATAACACATTCAAAATAAACACAACACATGCAATAATAAACACCATGTTATATATATATATATATATCAGAGTCATCAATACATCATGATACAAAATACCCACAAGCTACAATAATAAGTGGGTCCTCAGACCTCACATCCAAAAATAAAACTATTACAATGTCCCTACTCAATTTGGTCTTATTCCATGGTTTTCACCATTACCCTCAACTTTATCTCTATAAGGATACCTAGATCCATTGGTCCCTAATGTCTGTGATACCCTTAGTGCTATGAAAGGTGGCACTTGAGATCTCACAAAGGGCTCCACTATGGTCTTAATCTGATGGATCCGATGTGACTGGGACTAAGATGACCCTAATCATCATGAAGGTATTCAATCACCAAGTATGTCCACCTCATCCTCTAGGCTATGAACGTAGGCTCGCTTGGCCTGGTGTCGAGCCTACTCCTTAGCTAATCTAGCCCTCAAGTAGACCACATCTATAGCTTGTCACACTAACACTCCTCCACTTTGAGCCTATAGAGCATCTCATTTTGCAATAACACTATCTAGAGCATCTTGTAAGCTCACCACCTGATCCTATAGTGTCTCCCTTTCCTCCACCTAACTCCACCATCTATGCCTATCAGTATCATACTAGCTCTATGTAATGGTATGGATTATATTTTTATCATTTATATGGCATTGGAGAATCTATATTTTCTCCCTTAGTGTTCCCATATGTTCCTAACTTCCATTTGGATCTAGCCACTCAACTCTCTTAGGTATCTTGGTCTCCTTTATACCTCCCTACAAGGTTCTTGCATCCCTCTTTGTTTGATGATGTACTCATTGCTAGGTAGGATATATGACTATAACTCCTCCCCCCTCTATTATCCCTCTCTAGATACACTGATAATTCCACAAACTACCATAAGTAGTTGTGGCCCTTGGATCATTTGTATCTAGATCGGCCAGTGGTGCATCATCCTCATCTCCTAAAGGCTCAAACTATGGTATTTGTAGTTGAGCCTCCTTTGTCCTTTGCCTATAAACCATTGGATACTTTGGTACATCCTGTATAACTTCCAACTAGAAGGTCACTCATGAGTACTAGAAGCACTCATGCTCTATTCTATGGCACCCTATCAACCATATGGTAAACCACACCCACCTCAAGTGCACCCCATCCTCGTCCCATATTAGAGCTCCTAAATATGATTGTTATATCATGTTCTTTGGTTGTAGTCCATCAAATATCTATATGATGTTATAGTGTGCCCTACCATAGACAACTCTTATCTCACTCTTGGTCATGTATCTAGTGCATGGCATAGGTAATCTCCATATCCTTGATGTTGCTCCTCACAGCCTGTGGTAGGCTGATAGGTTAGTCGATGTTAGAGTACTCCCAATCCCAAACCTATAGAAAGAAGCTACATCCCAATCCCAACCTCTTGCACTCATAGATCTCATATAACTCTTTGTAGAGCTACACTAGAAATGTGGACCCCATGCCATAATCTATGTCTGCTCCACTAGGTCCCAAATAAGATCCAATAGATTTCAAGGGAACCTATAGCTAGAGTAATTAGGTAGAATAAGGTCTGACATGAGTGTCATCAATACCACATATATAGCTATCAAGAGATAGGTATTTTATCTTGTCTCCATATGCATCCCACCACTAGAAATGTTGTAGTCTATAACATCTCACTAATCTATGTATACTTGATACAACACTATCTCTCTCTTGATCATTGCAGAGGTAGTAATGGATGTCCTCTTGATAGGTATGTGTAAGATCTGATAGAAGTTTTTGCAACCCCAATTGCTACTACTAACCAACTATTTTTTTTTGTCTACCTTTCAATGAGTGAAGGATATAATAATGATCTAAGGCTATGATATCCCAAACAAATAGTAATCCATCAAGGCAACAAAATATCTAGAGATATTGTGACTTGGTCATAGTTACTCTCGAGTAGAAGCACCAACTTCTACAAACCCATCATGTCATCACCGAAAGGTATGAGGATGCTTCAATGGATATACCATAGTTTTAGGAGATATATCCCTCACCAAAGGGATTTGTCCTTCTTCATACTATCCATGAAGAATTGTATTTAGGATATTATCTCTAAATTTAGATGCTACACCACTCTGGTGGCCATCCAAATCATGTGCTTAGTCATTATCCTCATCTCCACGATGAGGTAACCACTAATCATCATTCCTTGTAATAACTTACTTAAGCCTTGGGATATTTGTCTTAAGCACCATTATATTCCCTACTCATTTACAAGATGTGGGAGGTTTGTTCATCATCTTCCAAATTGTATTGTCTAATTAATTTATTATTAACCTTTTAGTTTATTAGTACATACAATAATTTGACACAAATTGCCACTCACAAGTTTTCTTCTATACTAATCATCTACTAAAAGGAAGACATATGTATATCCATTCATCATTTAAAAGAATTACAATTCACTAGATGCAATAATAAAAAATACTTACATTTACTCTATCAAATTTTATTTCTATGGCATGCATATATCACCTATCATTCTCCTAGGTGAAGACTATATTATTAGGACTTATTTCCTACTATACATGAGCTTATACAATAATTACATCAAATATTACAAAATCTTGGCTAAATAAACATAACTTATTCTCATCATTTACATTGCAATCAATTTTCCTCAAAGTAAGCCTTAGTTATGTAAATAACACAATTGTCTTTAGTGGTCTTGGATAAGTCTTCTCTGGATTCCTTGGTCTTTCACGGTGTAAGAGATGATGGTGAAGGGATCAGGACAAATCGTGATGCATATATGCAAAATGCAAATCAAGCAACACATACTTATCTATTGTATATGCAACCATGCATCAATCATTTGTCATAATGTATTTTATATTTCATTTCATAGAAATCACTAGGCATGAATTTTCATAATTCACCCATCATTAATACTTTTCATTACAAGGATTATTTTCCTAATACCATCCATCATAAATTTCATTCATTTTGATTACCACAAATATATGGAAGAGTCCCATACCTCTTCCAAGGATAAACACTAATCCATCCTTTCAAAACTAGAAATTTTACTTTTCATTCTTCTAGTTTGTTATTTACAAAATTTATTTTTAAACATATAATAGTCTACTATCGATTCTTGCTCATTAAACATAGAAATTCATATGCAAAGTCTATGATTTAAAATATTCATTCAATATGACTATAAAATTGTTTTCAAACCTTTGTTCAAATTATCCAAATTTAACGATTCCTAAGACTTGACCAAGACATTCAATATAAATATAAAGAAATATTATCATTTACAAAGGAAATTAAATTATGTTCATCACTTTTGAATTCATCATCTATTTCTAGATTTCATAAAGCAATCAAAATTAATTCTATAATACTCATTATATTCATAATTTAAATAAAATATTAAATCCACTACCAAGAAGCTAAGCCTCTACAAAAAATAGTTAATCAAACTTGCATCTAAACTACTCTTTATCTATGAATCTAGGATCCTTAAATATTTAGTATGTTTTTATCATTATAAGATCATAAAATTATAATCTTATCTAAAGTATTAGATGTTTTCTTTCTTTGCATATCTAATCCCTAAACCTAGGAACATTCAACTAAATCACTATCAGTTTTTTAGATAACATAGAGGTATCATATAATAATTCGGTCAATGAAAAGGGATTTATACTCAAACGTCATCAGTCGATAATCGAACCATGTCAGGATTTACAAATGGCATCCACAAGGAGGATATCAAATATAAAGTTACGTAGCCAAACTACATTAAATAATGAGCTAACGCAATTATCAAGGTGTAACAAGCGGTCTTCCACTAACAACCAATATGGAATAAGGAGCTAACTCACTAGTTTTGGTTATATTTATATTAGAGCTTGCTTCAATATTAATTGTGATAAACCTTACACCTTATGCATGTGGGATATCATAGAAGTGAACACCTCTCCCTTTGTAAACAAGACTAATGTGATATGTGGCATCAAAATAATATGACTATATGTCTAACTAGGGATATTTTTATTTGACCATTAGGTTGTTAAAGGTTCACTATGCTATCAAAGGGATTTGACCAAACTAGAAATTCATCTTTCCTTGCTTTTTTCACTTCATCGGCTTGAAGGTCAAGGATGGTCACATGAGAGGAAGAATGGTAGGGTTCTCCAGATGGAGGGAAAGACTCAAAAAAATATGATTCTGAAACCAACATAGTTAATAGATCATTTGATAAACATATTGGATCCATTAAGGTAATGATAACAGTGGGGGATTACATCTTCAGCAACAAGGTTTTTTTTTGTGGCAGTGATTCTCAAACTTGAAAATAGGGGACTCCCCGGTATAGGAAATGTGCCTATTTGTATTTTAAATGAATTAGAGTATAGGGGGTCTTATTCTAGTCAATATTCACCCTAAAGCTTGTTTTCACGACGTATGCAACAACACAAACATCACTAAGCAAATTGGATACATTACATTGGTGGTTTGATGTTCTAAGGAGGAATGTAGTATACCTATGTTGATATACCATACTAAAAACAAAATCATACAATACTTCCCAAAATATATTAAGGGTTTTATTTAATCATCAATTATGAAAAAGGAACAAAGACATAGGTACATTTTGACCATTATGAGAATTGAACTCGATGCATCTGAAAATATCATCTATAGATGTAAATCCACTATGGAGGGTTTTTAGTATAGGCCTTTATAGGGTGTTATGAGGTTTAGTATTATGATCCAACCATTGGCTCCATATTATAGGCCAACTAAGGTACTACTAAAATATTTATTAAACGTACATAGGGCTTACACATGCCTAAAGTTACAACTATCACATGTTGCTTAACATTTATGCATCAACATAATATTATGCCAAGTCAATGTGTAATTTAAACATTCGTGTAGTGTTAATATAGAAGGAAAAGTAATTACATGATATGAATTCACTAGCATTCAAAGACAGAATACGAGTAGGAAAGCCCCCACCTAGAATCCTGCAAGAGGTGATTCTACTTGAATTGTGTATCCTCCTTCCTTTATTTCTTCTCCTTCTACCTCTCCAGCCTCCCCCTTTTCCAACCCTTATGGCAATTTATAGTTATTTTTCTTCCCGACAAGAAATATGCTTTTCAATATTATATTAATTTTCTTTCTCTGCCCCCCATGTGCAAGATTCTATTAGAATTAATTTTATAATGGGAAGGGTATTCATGGGGATAATATAAGGGTGGCTCATTTTTCTTGTGTCCCCCATATCTAGGGAAACTACTACTATTAGGCATATGGGTGATACAGGGTTGAGACTATTAGAGATAAGAGAGGAGTCTCACCTACCATTTTAGCCATCCTAAAGCAGCCATGTGGAGGGAAGGATGATCCTTTAGGTCAATAAAATATTCTTTTTATTTTGGTCCAATGAAAATTGGACAAGTTTATAAGAGAACAATCCACCTAATTTCTTTTCTAATATGGAAGCAATTAGATCAAATAAGCATATTCAAAAAAGTAAATCTCTACTTTAGAAATTGCCCAATTTAATATTTTTACAAAATCACAATAAGCTTTATGACATTTTTCAAATGCATTCAAAATATTTCTAAAGTAATTTGTAAGGTGCAAAACTCATTACTTAATGTGCATTTTCCAAGGTAAGATTCAAAGATGTCAATTTCTTACAAAATTGCTTGTGAAATTAAATATATCACACAAATGGCAAACACAAGCAATCGATGCATGCTCAATATTCCTCATTACCATTTTTCCTTTAAGTGAGTGGGTATTTTAAGATGCTCTTAGTTATCACCACCCATCATGAAGGAGACTAGTAATGATGGGAACATGAGCACTTACCTATTGAGTTGTCATTATCATCATTTCCCTTCTCATATCTGGTGGTCAATCTCCACCTACGAGAGTACCTATTCCTACAATCAAGTAATGCAACACAACATCATTTTCTCTTAACAGAAACAAACATATTGCAAACATATCAAGTATTGAAACCAGTCATCAATACATAAATAACATCTTAAGAGAGTTCTTCCAAGGTGGGGTGTGACATACTCCCCCTCTTGGATTAAACATAGTCCCTTGTGTTTCTCCTGCAATATTACATAAAAGCCAATAAAACATAGTTTTTGCATAGTCTCCACTTTCCATAAGTGGTATATAGTTCAACCTATATTATTACATAATATCATCAAATAAATAAGGAAAATATTTTTCATGTCTTCCACTTTTTTCCAAGTGGCATTCTTGTTAGAATATTGGTCCCACTGGACCTTGCATTGATCAATATTTCATTTCCTCATTGTCTTGGAATGAAATTCCAAGATCTTCATAGGTTTCACTTCACAGGTTGTTGGATCTGCCATCTACAAATTAGAAACATCTAACACATGGTCAGGATCAACAATATATCTCCTAAGTAGGGATACATGAAAAGTGTTATGGATCTTTGATAGGTTAGGTGGTAAGTCAAGCCTGTAGGCTACTAGACTTATTTTCTCCACAATATCAAATGGTCCAACAAATCTAGGATCCAGTTTTATTGATTTGATGGTGCTTTTCTTAGGTTTTACCCTTAGAAACACTCTATCACCCACAAAGAATTCCCTAGGTGTTCTTTTTAAATCAGCATAGCTCTTCTATCTATCCATGGCTTCCTTGAGCCTCTGTCGGATTAGTCTTAGCTGCTCTTCCATTACTCTAACCGTTTCTGGTCCAATGACAACCTGATCCTCTAGATTATCCCAAGATAATGGAGTCCTGCATCTTTTGCCATACAAGGCTTCAAAAGGGGCCATCTTCAAGGAAGAATGATAGTTGTTATTATAAGAAAACTCAACCATATACAAATAGTCTTCCCATCGAGACTTATGGTCCATGCAATACATGCGCAACATATCTTCCAAGACTTGGTTAACCCTTTTTATCTATCCATCCATTTTTGGATGATATGCAGAACTGATATTCAGAGTTGTGCCAACTGCATGATGGAGAGCCTGCCAAAACTCATAATGTAAACCTAGAATCCCTGTTAGAGATAATCATTTCAAGAAATCCATATAACCTAAAAATTTCCTTGGCAAATCTATTGGCAATGACTACAACATCATCCGTAGTACTCCCTGGTATAAAATGTGCAACCTTGGTAAGTTTATCTACTATAACAAAAATTGCATCATGTTGGTATTTTGTCTTAGGCAAACCCACAATAAAATCCATTGATATAACTTACCACTTTTGAATGGGTATATCATGGGAATACAATTTTCCTGTTGGGTGTTGATGTTCAGCCTTCACCTTCTGACATTGCAAACATCGTGCCATAAAATCTGTAATGTCTTTCTTCATGCCAGACCAGTAAAAGGTCTTTTTCATGTTTTCCCTCATCTTGGCTCCTCCAAGATGAGCGAAATAAGGAGAATTATGAGCCTCATGCATAATTACTCTCCTCAAATTACCCATTTTAGGTATAACTACCCAATCCTTAAAGCATAAGAGTCCATCCTTGATGCTATAATCTTGATTTTCATTAAGGTTTTGTTCTATTTTAACTCGAATCTCACTACATTCTTGATCCTGGCATTGCATTTTCCTAACTTGCCCCATTAAATCCACATGACTATGAGTCAAAGTGGTTATGTGCTTCCTTCTACTTAGGGCATCAATGACTTTATTCTCCTTACCTTTGATATATTCAATACCAAAGTCATATTCTACTAAGAATTCGATCCATATTCTTTGCCTAGCATTCAGCAATGGTTGAGTGAAAATATATTTCAAACTTTGATGGTCGGTTCTTAATTCAAATGGTCTACCCACCAGATAATGTCACCAAATTTTCAAAGCATGAACAACTATGACAAGTTCTAAATCATGAGTAGCATAATTAACTTTGTGCTTCTTGAGTTTTCTAGACTCATATGCTACCATAAATTTATCTTGAGATAGAACTCCTCCTAATCCTTCCAAAGAGGCATCAGTGCAAAAAAAAAATTCCTCTAAGGGATCCAAAATTTTTAATATAGGAGTTGAGGTAAGCTTTTGTTTAAGAAAATTAAATGTAACTTCACATTTTTCTGTCCATTTAAACTCCTTTCCTTTCTTATGTAGGTTGGTTATTGGATAAGCAATCTTGGAGTAATCCTTTACAAACCTCCTATAGTAACCTAATAGACCCATGAAACTTCTTACTTCTATCACATTTGTAGGGGGTGGCCAATTCAGAATGGCTTCTATCTTCCTTGGATCTACAACAATTCCATCTACTGATATGATATGTCCCAAGTAATGTACTTGTGGGACATAGAATTCACACTTAGATAAATTCCCATAGAGTTGATTTTTCCTTAACAACTCTAGCACTATCCTCAAGTGCCTATCATGTTCTTCTCTACTACAGGAATAAATCAAAATATCATCTAAGAATATCAAAACAAATTGATCCAGTTGCTTTCTGAACACACTGTTCATTAAATTCATGAAGGTTGTTGGTGCATTGGTCAGTCCAAATGGTAGGACTATGAACTCATAGTGTCCATACCTAGTCTTGAATGTAGTCTTATGAGTGTCCTCCTCTCGAATTCTTAGTTGATGGTATCCTGATTTTAGATCAATCTTTGTAAAAATAGAGGCACCTTTTAATTGATCAAACAAATCTTCTATCCTTGGAAAAGGATATCTATTCTTGATGGTTGCCTTATTTAGCATTCTATAGTCTATGCATAGTCTTAATGAACCATATTTCTTCTTTACAAATAAAACAAGTGCTCCCCAAGGTGATACACTTGGTTTTATTAACCCTTTCTCTAGCAACTCTTGAAGTTGCACTTTCAACTCTTGTATTTCGATAGGGTTCATCCTATAGGGAGCTCTATGGATAGGCTCAATGCCTGGAATTAGCTCTATAGTGAAATAAAATTCATGCTTTGGTGGTAATCCTGGTAATTCATCAAGGAAAACATCCTTAAATTCTTGTAATATTGGAAATTCTTTAATTACTTCTTCATTTGGGACTTCCTCATTTTCCTTGAGTTTGACCACATAAACCAATCCTCCTTTTCTAATGGTTTTCTTCAATTGCATTGTTGATATTAGTAGTGGTTGAAATTCCCTCACTTCACTATACATCCTTAACCTTTCCTTATCTTCATTGGTAAACTCAATCCATCTCTCTTGGAAATTTACCAAGGCTTTGTGGGCCTTCAACCAATCCATTCCCAAGATGATGTCGAAAGCATGTAAGGGTGCTACATATAGATGCCACCTAGTAAAGCCATTGGGTAGAGTGATTCTAGTTGGGGAAAAACATTGGTTAACATAATATGTTTGACCAGACCCATACTCAACTTTCCACCCTTGTGCCAAAGATCCTAGCTTTTCTGGCATATCCCTGACTAGGTTACTAGAAATAAAGCTATCAGTAGCCCCACTATCAATTAAAATTTTAACTTCTTTATCAAAGAGTTTACCATTTAGGAGTAGAGGTGTAGCTTGTCCCTCCAAGTTTTACGTTGTTGTTGTTGCATAGATCTTATGGTTAGGCCTATCTGTACTAGTGCTTGCATGATGTGGACAATTAATGGCAAAATGTGGACCTCCACAATTAAAGCACTTAATTTTTTGGGTTGAATCTCCTTCTTGAACCTATTTCCCTGCATCCACTACCTGTAGTGGTACTCGACTACTTTGGGGCTCGGGAGTTTCTATTGTTGTTGTTGAAGTGGTTGTGATGGTTATTCTTTTGGTGAAATCCTTTCTTGAAATTCTTTTTACCCCCATTATTTTGCTTTTCAAACCTTGGATTTCCTTTGTTCTGTTGACCACGTTCATGTTCCCACTTCCTCTTCTTCTAAAACTTACGTCCCTTGCTTGACCAATTTGTGGAATTTTTATGGGTCTCAGTGGGTGCTTGGGTAGACTCTGTCCATCGAGCCATATCATATGCTTCTTGTATGGTTTTGTGATTGTGCACACCTATCACATTTCTTATCTGAGGTTTCATTCCTAGGATGAATTTTTGTATCTTCATCTCATCATCATGGTCATATGATGGCACATACTTGAGTAGTCTCACAAATTGCTCAAAGTATTCCTCCACAGACTTTGTTCCTTGCTAAAGCATAGAAAATTCCTTATATTTATTCAGGTAGAATTGCTTTGTGAGGAATCTCTTCTTGAAAGCATCCACAAAAATTTCCCATTTCAACTTGTTTGGTTTGATATTATGTCCTTTTTTATAGGTGTTCCACCATGTACATCCTGAATATCCTAGATGAATGGTGGAAAATGTGGTTTTGGTTTCAGAGGAATAATTTCTTAGAGAGAAAAAAGTTTCCAATTCCTCTAGCTAGGAGTCAGCTGCATCTTCACCACCCTTTCCAATGAATTTTGTCACCTTAATATTCTTTATATCCTTACCCATTTCTATCTCAATACGGGCCATGCCTTCTCGATCATCAGTATCCTGATCAAGTATAGCTTCAAATTCCCTAACCTCAGGGTCCTCATTCACATCATCAATAGGATTTCCAACTTTTGGACTTCCCATATCAGGGTTGTTGTGCTGAGAACTAATAGTCTATAGGATCTGGTTTATCTGTCCTTGCATCATGGAGACAATAGCATTAAGGTTCTCCATATCCTTGTTGGAATTCCCTGAAATTTCTCCTATTTGTCTAGGCTCAGTACTATCTGGACTAGCTTGTTGCAAAGTTTCCTTTCTCTTACTTCTCAAGTTTATCACCATGTTTTTCCTAGGGTAAAAAGTTGTGTTAAATTTCAATATTTTTCCATAGTTGAAATCCTAGATTACTATCGTTTATTATATGATCTAAACGTAGATTTCAACATAAAATCCCCAAAGTAGTCTACTATTCCTAGGTTCACTCCCTAGTTTATTCCACTAACTCTGGTTGCTATTTATACACACTTGAAAATAAGGAGTAAGTAAGTCAAAAGACACAAATGTCGAGTAATTTCCCAAAAGAGTCTAAGGTACACCACTTAAAACCCACAAAATGTGGAGGGTTCACTTAGCTCTTCCACTTTTGAATGACTGTGGATCTATTCATGGGAGAAAGAAACTTGAACATCGATAGCCTCAAGTACTAACCTTGTCCTTACCAAGTATGTATCGTTTAGAGTTATGGAACTTATGCTTTTGAGTTTCTCCTCATGAAAGCAGTTATCCCTATGAACTATGCTCTGATACCAACTGTAACAACCCCAATTGCTACTACTAACCAATTATTTTTATTTTTTCTACCTTTCAACAAGTGAAGGATATAATAATGATCTAAGTCTATGATATCCCAAATGAATAGTAAGTAATCCGAGTAACAAAATATCAAGAAGCACTGAGATTAGATCCCAGTTACTCTTGAGTAGAAGCACCAACTTCTACAAATTCATCATGCCATCACCAATTGGTATGAGGATTTCAATGGATATATCCATCATACCATCACCAAACGGTATGAGGATATTTCAATGGTTATACCATAATAATAGGTGAACTATCCCTCACCAAAGGGAATCACCTCCTCTCCATACTATCCATGAAGACTAGTAATTAGGAGAATGCCATTAAAGTTAGATGATACACCACCCTGGTGGCCATCCAATTCATGGACTTTGTTATTATCCTCATCTCCACAATGAGGTAGCCATTAATCATTATTTCTCATGATAACTTACTTAAGCCTTGGGATATCCATCTTAAGCACCATTATATTCTCTACTCATTTACAAGGTGTGGGAGGTTTGTTCGTTGTCTTCCAAATTGTGTTGTCTATTTGATTCGTTATTAACCTTTCAGTTTATTGGTACATACAATAGTTTAACACAAATTACCACTCACAAGTTTTCTTATATACTAATCAACTACTAAAAGAAAGACATATGTATATCCATTCATCATCTAAAAGCATTACAATTCACAAGATGCAATAATCAAAAATACTTCCATTTACTCTATCAAATTCCATTTCAATGGCATGCATATATCACCTATCAATATCCGAGGTGAAGACTATATTATTAGGCCTTCATTCCTACTATACATGAGCTTATACAAAAATTACATCAAGTATTACAAAGTCTTGGCTGAATAAACATCACTTATTCTCACCATTTACAATTACAATAGTCTTTAATTATGTGAATAATACAATAGTCTTCAGTGGTCTTGTACAGGTCTTCTCTGGATTCCTTGGTCTTCCATGGTGTGAGAGATGATGGTGAAGGGATCAGGACAACTCGTGATGCACATATGACAAATGCAAATCAAGCAAACCATGCTTATCTATTTTATATGCAACCATGCATCAATCATTTGTCACAATGTATTTTACATTTCATTTCATAGATATCACTAGGCATGAATTTCCATAATTCACCCATCATTAATACTTTTCATTACAAGGATTATTTTCATCATCTATTTCTAGATTTCATAAAGAAATAAAAATTAATTCTATAATACTCATTATAGTCATAATTTAAAGAAAACATTAAAACCACTCCCAAGAAGCTAAGCCTCTACAAAAAATAGTTAAACAAACTTGCATCTAAACTCCTATTTAATCTACGAATCTAGGATCCTTAAACATTTAGTATGTTCTTTTCACATTAATATCATAAAAGTATAGTCTTATCTAAAGCATTAGACATTTTCTTTCTTTACATATCTAATCCCTAAACCTAGGATCATTTAACTAAATTACTATTAGTCTACCAAAAAACATAGAGGTAACATAGAATAATTTGGTCAACCAAAAGGGATTTATACTTAGACGTCATTATCTAATAATAGGACCATGTTGGGATTTACAATGGACATCCACAAGGAGGCCATCAAATATAAAGGTAAGTAGCCAAACTACATTAACTAATGAGCTAGCGCAACTATCAAGGTGTAATAAGCAGTATTCTGCTAACGACAGATACAAAATAAGGAATTAAGTCACTAGTTTTGGTTATTGTTATATTAAAGTTTGCTTCAGTATTAATCATGATAATCCTTACACCTTATGCATGTGGGATATCATAGAAGTTAATACATATCCATTTGTAAATAAAAATAATGTGTTATGTGGCAACGAAAGAAGACGACTACATGTCTGACTAGGGATAGTTTAATTTGACCATTAGGTGATTAAAGGTTCACTATGCTATCAAAGGGATTCGACCAAACTGGAAATCCATATTTCCTTGCTTTGTTCACTTCACCTAATTGAAGGTTTAGGGTGGTCATATGAGAGGAGGAATGGTAGGGTTCTTCGAATAGTAGCAAAGACTCAGAAAAAAATTATTCTGAAACCAACATAGTTAAAATATTGTTTGATAAACAAATTGGATCTATTAAGGTATTGATAACAATGGGGGATTACATCTTTAGCAACAAGGTTTAATTTTGTGGTAGTGATCTGCAGACCTGACAATATGGGATTCTCCAATATAATAAATGTACACATTTGGATGTTAAATGAATTAGAGTACGGGGGGTCTTATACCAACCAATATCCGCTATAAATCTCATTTTCATGATGTATGCAACAACACAAACATCACTAAGCAAATTGGATACATTACATTGGCGGTTTGATGCTCTAAGGAGGAATGTAGTATGCTTACATTGATATAACATACTAAAAATAAAATCATACAAGACTTCCCATAGGAGAGTAAGGGTTTGATTTAATCATCGATTACGAAAAAGGAATAAAGACAAGGGTATATTTTTATCATTATGAAAATTGAACTTGATGCATATGAAAACAACATCTACATATTTAAGTCCATTATACAAGGTTTTTAGTATAGGCCTTTATAGAGTGCTATGAGGTTCAATATTATGAGCCAACCATTGGCTCCATATTATAGGCCAATAGGGGTATTGCTAAAATCTTTATTAAATGTACATATATATTACACATACCTAAAGTTACAACTATCACATGTTGCTTAACATTTATGCATCAACATAATATTATGCAAATTCAAGGTGTAATTTAAACATTCACATAGTGTTAAGATCGAAGGAAAACTAATTATATGATACTAATTCACCAACATTTAATAATATAATACGAGTAGGAAATACCCCACCTAGACTCCTGCAAGAGGCGATTCTACTTGACTTATGTATCCTCCTTCCTTTATTTCTTCTCTTTCTACCTCTCCAGCCTCCCCCTTTCCCAACCTCTATGGCAAATTATAGCTTTTTATATTCCTGACAAGAAATACGATTCTCAATATTCTATTAATTTTCTTTCTCTCCCCCCCATGTGCAGGATTCTATTAAAACTAATTTTATAATTGGAAGGGTATCCATGGGTATAAGATAAGGGTGGCTCATTTTTCTTATGTCCCCCATATCTAGGGTAGCTACTACTATTAGGCATATGGGTGATACATGGTTGAGACTGTTAGGGATAAGAGAGGAGTCTCACCTACCATTTTAGCCATCCTAAAGAAGCCATGTGGAGGGAAGGATTATCCTTTAGATTAATAAAATATTCTTTTTATTTTGGTCCAAGGAAAATTGGACAAGCTTATAAGATAAAAATCCACCTAATTTCGTTTCTAAGATGGAAGCAATTAGGTCAAATAATCATATTCAAAAAAATAAATCTCTGCTTTAGAAATTGCCTAGTTTAATGTTTTCATAAAGTCACCATAAAGCTTATAAAACTTTATGACATTTATCAAATTCATTATAAACATTTCAAAAGTATTTGTAAGGTTCAAAACCCATTACTTAATGTACATTTTCTAAGGTAAGATTCAAATATGTCAATTTCTTATAAAATTGCTTGTGAAATTAAATATATCACACAAATGGTAAACACAAGAAATCGATGCATGCTCAATGTTCCTCATTATCATTTTTCCTTTAAGTGAGCGAGTATTTTAAGATACTCTTAGTTATCACTGGCTATCATGAAGGAGACTAATAATTATGGGAATATGAGCACTTACCTATTAAGTTATCATTATCATAATTTTCCTTCTCATATCTGGTGGTCAATCTCTACCTATGAGAGTACCTGCTCCTCCAATCCAGTAATGTAATGTAGCAACATTTTCTCTTAACAAAAATAAACATATTTCAAATATATCAAGTATTTAAACTAGTCATAAATACATAAATAACCTCTTAAGAGAGTTATTCCAAGGTGGGATGTGATAGACATCCTCAAGGGTGACTATGAACTCTTCAATGGACATATGAAAAGTGTTGATTTGAGCATCCCACCTATCAATCAAGGCTATAAAATAGTCATGATCAACATGCATATAATCCAACCACACTGTTTATTGAAGGCTCAAAGCCTTCAACTAATCCTAATAATCACTATCATTGAGCACTATAGCACACACTTCCTTGTAATGGTTTGGGAAGTGGTGTAATGCTCTAATAAGCTAATAGCAAACACAAAACCACATAGTCAAAATCCAAATCAAAATTAAATTCAAATTCAAAAGCCAAAAAAAAGAGGGATAATCTTCTTTGTACACACCATCGCACACAACCATCTTGATTGATATGACCATGTCACAAAGACATCTCGATCAATATATTCACTTCACAAAACCATCTTGACAGAGATGATCACAAAATGGAGTCGTCTCGAATTGCAATGACCCCAAATCAACTACAAAAATCAAAATTATAAAAAAAAAAACAAACAAACAACACATTACCTACCCAACCCATTTTTTAATGTTTTTACCATTAACATCCATAATTTTTCCCACCCCATTTATTTAATTTTCATTTAATTTAATTAAGGTTCTTTTCCATTAAAAAAATTAAATTTAGGATTTTTTGTCCTTACCTTTCTCTCTTTGGCTCCTCCACTCATGGGCACACAATTGCACAAATAGCTCCTCCCTCTCCCCCTATCCTCATTTTGTATGGTGTACAAATGAGGGTCTCCCCTACAAATTTTCTATTTATAGAAAAAATCATAACGATGTCATTTCTAACAAGCGTGCCATGTGAAACACTCATCCGAGATGACTCCCAGATGGTCACGTTGACCATACGAGATGATTTAAATAAAAATTAAATAAAATATCTATATTGGTGTTTTTTCAAAATGTGGCCATAGTACCAAAGTCATTCTTGTCAAGTGACTTGTCACTATCATCAATTTTTATCTCCTCCATCAACTCATCGCTCGAGGGGGTAGTCAATAACTACAAAAATTCAATTTCAAAATCAAGTCAATAATCAAACACTCAAAAGTTAAAATTGTGTTCATTCAAGAATCATTTCCAAAGGCTATCATATGCCCTTTTTGGTAGGGAAAACAACAAGTAAAATAATCAATCAATCAAATATTTGGTATATCTAAATTTATCACCTGCAGACTCCCAACTTGTCACTTGAGCTAGTCTACCCATGGTTGAAAGGTATACCCAAATTAAAATTTATCAATGTGTTGGAAGCAATGATTTAATGATGTGCGCCCTTTCTATGATTGGGGTATCTTACGTTGAATTTTCCAAATTAACAACATTCATCATCAAATCAATCATTTTAGGTCATTTATTTTTGCTTTACATTGTGATTTGGCACAAGGTATCCCAAAAAGAGCATCTATAGACACCTAAAATGTGTATTCACAAGGATATTCTCCAAAATACCTCCTTCTAACCCATCTAACCCACCTAGGGCAGCCTTAGGGCTATTTAGTATCTTTCCTTAGCAAAAGTACACTTTTCCCTCATGGGAAACAAGACCGTATCATCCAAGATAGTCTTAGAGTCAAGCTCATCTTGTTGCAATATGGCCATGTGTGTGTAAATTCAAAAAGAATAATCAAGAAGCAGAACTTCCTGTCAGCACAATGATGGATTTTGCATTACCCCTGATGACTTGTAGTCACCCCTGGAAATCTATAGTTATCCCTACCAACCTATAAAGTGGTAATTAACTATCCCTGATTGCCACATTACCTCTTTTGGAACCTATCCAAGGAGGATATAAAAGGAGGCATCCCCTCCTAGTTTAAGGATTCACAAAATTTTCCACCTGAGTAATGAAGTGTTGTAGAAATTACTTGCCAATACTTCCTCACTGCTAATAATTTCAATATACTACCATGCAAATATCTAAGCTACTCTCCTCAACTTTATGTAATCGATATTACTACTTTAGATCACTCGAATCTATGCACTCATCTGTAGATCACACCTAATCCATCAAAAAAATGTATCCTTGGATCACCCCAACATCACCTCAGCCTAGTTTTTGAAAGTTTTAGGTCCTTGATAGATACCATATCTGCTAATATAGTCCCATAGGTAAGACCATCTTGCCCAAGATGACCTTGATTAGGTGATCAATTTTACACTATTTCTAGCATTTTCCTTTAGATTTTACACTTGTATGTTAGTTTCAATGGTATATCTTTCATTTTTAGCACTTTATTTATTGTATGAGCTTAGATATTTTGTTATTTCATGTATGCACTTATCTTATTTAGTTTTATTTCTTAATCATTATGATTCCAACCTTGGTGGGCCCCACGGATGCTACTGATCACTCTCTTGTTTCAATGCACACAAGTTATAGGATTCAGGATAGTGAAAAATATTGAATCCAACTCTCACCCAGTGGTCACAAGATAACCTATTCTTTAAGATATTGTTGTGGGTATTAAAAGAATTTAGATTGCACCAAGAAATCATTGTAAAATTATATCATGGGTAAAATCCCTGAAGGGGATCATATGTAACACATGTTTTAAATAAATCAATGCAAGTTTAATGTAGTTGGATTCCATTGCCATTTGGTCTCTTTATTTTGTGTTTTGCATCATGTGTTCCTTTCAGCATTTCTTTTTATCCTTATCATTTGTACGGTGCACGCATTTTTGTGCTTTCACCTACCACATCTTCTTTTGTTGTTGAATGATATCCATTTCATGAAGTGCTTCTAATCATAGCTCATTCAATAATTTTAGAATCCTTTCTTCGTGTACACGTGACAACTCAATGCCAACTTCCACAGTTGTACAAAGTGTTAATAAATCAAATTCTATAGGAAGAATAGATTTATTATCATAAACCAATTCATATAGTGTGAATCCTATGGTAGATTTTCACATGGTGTTGTAGGCCCATACAACTTCTAGTAACCTATTCATCCAATATTTTCTATTAGAATACACTATTTTAATTAGTATAATCTCTAATTATCTATTAGTAACCTCCCTTTGACCATTTTCTTAGGGGTGGTATGGTGATGAATTTTTATGTTTAATTTGATAAAATTTAGTAAATGCTTGTATTATATTATATACAAATTATGGTCCTTGATCCAAAACAATAGAACAAGGGACACCAAACCAATAAAAAAAATGAGTATACAAGAAATCAACTATATTTTCTTCATGAGCATGTTTACAAGCACATACCTCAACCCACTTGGTGACATAGTCTGTACACACCAAGATGTGTTGTTTTCTTCAAGGTGGGTCAATGGATCCAATAAAATTCAATACCCATATTTCAAATAGTTCTAGAATCACTTGAGGTTGTAGGGGTATTTAATTTGATGTAGTTGGTTTTCCCATTCGTTGACATGGATCAAAATAATGCACATACTTTTTCACATCATGATGAAGTGATGGCCAATAATATCTTACATCCAAAACTTTTTTAATGGTACATTTTTTTGAATAATACCCTCCTATTGGCTCATCATTATAGGCATAGAGGATGTCATTCAAACACACCTATGTAGAACATGGTTAGGTCCACATTTAAATAGTAAACCATTGATACATTCAAAATATGAACTTTATTTGATTAAATTATCATTTTTATTTGTAAATAAAATGGGAAGGAACCTTCCCTAGTTCTAGATAATTGGTAATATCATCAAACTATAGTGATTGTGTTAATATTGCAAGTAAATACTCATTTATAAAGGAATCCTCCATTGGTTCTTTTTCACCTATAATATTTAATCTTGATAAGAAATCAACTACCACATTAGCTTTATTTGGTTTATCAACAATACTAATATCAAACTCTTGTAGTAGTAATAACCATTGTATACTTCGACCACTAACCCATAGGTTTTTTCATGAGATATTTTGTTCTTGTGTGGTTAATATGAACAACACCTTATACTCAATAATATAGTAGAAAAATTTATTGATGGTATATACTAACACCAAAAAAAAATGGTAATGAAATCCCTTTTATAACCTATCAAGTTTTTGATAATATATTAAATTGTATAATATTTACCATGTTATAATAATAATGTGTATGTTTCTTTTTCTTTCTCCTTGACATGTGTCTTGTGTTTCTTCACTTGGCGACATGTATCACCAAATTTCTCCTCCCATTTTTGCTTTATATTGCTTTGTAATTTGTATCATTATTTGAGGTTTTTTAGTTTATTTAAATCAGTCTATTTCTTGTTCTTACCTCCATGAGTTTGTGTTATGTCCAGTTATGGTTTTGTCATATAAAATACGGTAAAATCCCTACATTTAGCATCATAGTAGGATCCCTTCCTACCTGAAATCTTGAGGTAATAATTACCTCTTTGGAAATTCTTGCTTCCTCCCATTTAATGGTGCACCTCCATTCCTTCCTTCTCAAAAAGCTTAGGGAGTATGATCTTCATTTAAGTGGATCAAAAACTAGAAATAAAATGGAGAGGAATTCATGGCTTCTCCTTAAGCTTAATTACTTTGGTATTAAAAAATTAAGAGGATGCAGCCTTAGGACTTTCCAAGAGGTCACCCATCCCAATCCTACTTTGGACCAAGATGCTTAACTACAAAGTTTCTAATGGAATCCAATGTACTTATTCGTATGCCATAGACTTATGGAAACCACTTGTTTTTGTCTAGATCATGCTTTCAATGATGACGAAGTCTTAAGTAGGAAGCTTTTTTTTTATATTTAATTGTATCACATGCAGTCTGTTGCATGGTTAAATCCATTTTGTTTATAATACCACCACTAGACAAATCATTCTATTAAGCAATCAGTGGTTAACAAATATTTTTAAATATATATAGATATTGTTTCCCATGCTACACAACAAGTGAAGCATGGTGGAGAATCTTGGTGGTCGACCTTTAGCCTTTATTTAAATCAAAGTGGTGAGGGTATTTTATTTAAAAATGGGACATTCATTTTTTAAATATGTATGGCCATGAGGGATGGCCCATTATTTGTGAAAAGGCTCCATAAAGCCTTTATTATTTTAAAAGGCATGGGGGACCTTGAAATGTTTCAAAAATGTAAATCTTCAGAAGATTTTTTTTCAAAAAACTCTCCTAGTTGGAGAATTGATACTAGGAATATGGAGGTTACGAATTATAAAGGAACATTGTTTCCCTTTCTTATTTTGTTGTATTTCCCTCAAATGGATAACCCATTTCAATCTGAATATATTCTTATATATAGTCATCAAAAAGATTTTTCTGAGTGAGAGACATTGGTGGTGTCTATTTTTAGTTTTGTGATTGTTTGCTATACGTTTTTAGACCTCAAATATTTTATATCATGGAGTGCATTTTCAATTGAACCCAACTCTCGCTAGTAAAATATAAATAAACCTAGTATCTAGTGATCTTGTCTATAGCACCTGGCGTATGCAGTAACTGGTTATCCATGTATTCTGATAGGATGAGAATATTATTTTATTTCTCTTTTGGGTCCAATGTTAATATTAGTATCCATTATTCACTCCTCTTGTACTGCCTAGTCTCAAAATTTCTCAAATAATTTTTTTTAAAAAAATACCTTGAGTAAACGCTACGAGAGTCTTGAGCCACTATCCCACATGTATATTATGATATCCCTCATGGTGGTATATAAAGCACAACATCCACATAGATATTTACAAATTAGTAAGGAGGCTTTTGGGTGAAATGCCCTAGTAGAAGTAGGTAAACCATGACCTAACCCCTTAAATGAGTAAATCATGGCCTAGGCATATGCTCCATCCTCTCTTATGAGAGCATTGCTCTATGGTGGTAATTTTGGATTTCTTCTCATGTGTGGTTTATATTTGTTGATTTCTCTCATGGGCCCAATGTTAATTCTATTGTCCATTATTCCCTCCTCCCGTACTACTTAGTCTAAAAATTTCTCAAATAAAAAAATTCTAAAAAATACCTTTAGCAACGTTGTGAGAGTCTTCAGTCATTATCCCTCATGTATTAAATGATAGCACTCATGGTGGTATATAAATCACAACATTCACATAGATATTTGCAGATCGGGAAGTCAATTTTTGGGTGAAATACCCTATTGGAAGTAGGTAAACCATGACCTAGCCCCTCAAACGAGCGAATCATGGCCCAAACATATGTTGTATCTTCTCCTATGGGATAATCACTCAATGGTGGTGAGTGTGGAGTTCTCCACATGTGTGGTTTTTTTTGGTTGATTTTCCTTGTGGTGCCAATGTTAATTCTAGGGTTCGTTATTCGCTCCTCCCATACTACCTAGTCTTAAAAAATTTCAAATAAAAAAAATCTAAAAAATACCTTGAGCAACACTATGAGATTCTTGATCCATTACCTCACATGTATCCCACAATAGCCCTCATGGTGGTATATAAAGCACAACAACCACATGGAGCTTTGAAAATCAAGAAGCAAGGTTTTGGGTGAAATGCCCTAATGGAAGTAGGTGAACCATGACCTAACCCCTCTAAGGAGAAAATCTTGGCCTAGCCATATTCTCCATCCTCTCCCATCAGAGCATCGCTTGATGGTGGTGAGTGTGTAATTCTCCTCATATGTTATTTTTGTTGGTTTATTTATCTTATCGACCCAAGGTTAATTCTACGGTGCATTATTTGCTCCTCTCATACTACCTAGTCTCAAAATTTATCAAATATTTTGTTTTTTAAAATACCTCTAGCAAAATTTTGAGATTCTTGAGCCATTATCCCACATGTATCCCATGATGTCCTTCATGGCGGTATATAAAGCACAACATCCACATAGATATTTGTAGATCAAGAATCAATATTTTGTGTAAAATGTCCTAGTGGAATTAGGTGAACCATGATCCAACCCCTCAAACAAGTGAATCATGGCCCAACCATATGCTCCATCCTCTCTTGTGGTATCATCGCTTGATGGTCGTGAGTGTGGAGTTATCCCCATGTGTGGTTTCTACTGGTTGATTTCCCTCATGGGGCCAAGGTTAATTATATGGTGCATTATTTGCTCCTCTCATACTGCCTAGTCTCAAAAAAATTCTAAAAAAATACCTTGAGAAATGCTATGAGGTCATTATCCCACATGTATCCCACGATGGCCCTCATGGTGGTATATAAAGGACAACATCAACATAGAGCTTCATAAATCAAAAAGTAGGTTTTTGGGTGAAATACCCTAGTGGAAGTAGATGAACCATGATTCAACCCCTCAAATGAGAGAATCATGGTCCAACCATATGCTCCATCCTCTACTATGGGAGTATCACTCAATGGTGGTGAGTTTCGAGTTCTCCCCATGTGTGGTTTTTTTTGGTTGATTTTTCTTGTGGACTAAATGTTGATTTTTCTCTTGTACAAGCTAGTCTCAAAATTTTTGAAATAAAAAAAATTCTAAATAATACCTTGAGCAATGTTGTGAGATTATTGAGCCATTATCCCACATGTATCCCACGATGGCCCTCATGGTGGTATATAAAGCACAACACCCACATAGAGATTTGTAAACATGAAATTGAGGATGTCCCATGGTTTCTAGTTATAGGTGTGGGATCAGATATATGGAAAACACTCAAAATAGGGGCCTCACTAATTAAGGAAGACTTACATTGGAAAGTAGGTGATGGGAGAAAAGTCAATTTGTGGGATGATTCTTAGGAATTTCCCCCCCATTATAAAATAATACCCTCATATTAGTGGCATCAAAGAGACTCTTCATAACCATGGTAAACTCTTATATCTCAGTATCTCATCCCCCCAAGCCAACAACTAGTAGCTTTAGTAAGATGAAAAAATTTGTACCGGTGGTTAGGTGAAGAATGGGAAGCCAAAAAACATGAACTGAAAGAAATCCTAAAAAAAAACATAGCTATGAAAATATGGACCTGACCAACTAACATGGGGATATGGGAAACAAGGCACTTACAAAGTGAAAGCAGGCTATCGAAAGGCTCACCAAAGTAGCAAGAACCAACCCCAACAACATCCTTGGAAATAAATATGGCAACCAAAACGTTTGCCAAAGGTTAATTATTTTATATGGCAGGTTGTTCACAAAAGCATTATGTATCAGGAAAATATGGGGAGAAAGGGTTTCATTGGACCCAATAGATGTATAATGTGCTTCCAAGAGGTAGAAAATATAAACCACATCCTTTGTTATTACTCCTATGATTACACAATCTGGAATTGGTGGGTTTCCATATTTAGCCAAACAGAATGGTTTCCTCCTAATGGTAGTAATTTTTGGGACTATTGGTCACATAACACCTTAAAATCCAAAACACTAAGCACAACTTAGAATTTAGGTATTGGCTTCATATACTACAAATATGATTGGAACATAACACCATAAGAGGAATTTGATTCAGAAGAGAGGACCTGGGGGATTATGTTAAGGAAGTTATTAGAAACAATGCAGACCAAAGTACAGGAAGAATCTCTGATGACAAAGGTAGAACAAGACATTTGGGCACAACTATGGAATCAAATGCAATATGAAATATATTAGGAATAGAAAAAATAATAAATAGGGCTTCACTAATCATTTTTGGAAGAGGACATATATAGTTAAGGAGGTAAATTTTAAATAATAGGGGATTTAGAGATCCTGGGAAGATAAAAGAGAACAAAAAAACTAATTTTGAGCCTTGCCATGAGAGGTAGGATATCAAAATGGATTTGTATAAGTTGATCAGTATTTTGAATAATTTTTTCCTTTTACTCAAACAAAAATTGAGAAGTAGGCTTTTAGGTGAATTGCCCTAATGGAAGTACACGAACCATAACCCATACCCTCAAATGATAGAATCATGGCCCAACCATGTGCTCCTTCCTCTATCGCAGGAGTATCACTAGATGGTGGTGAGTTTGGAGTTCTCCCCATGTGTTATTTCTATTAGTTTATTTCCTTCATGGGTCCAATGTTAATTCTTGGGTCCATTATTTGCTCCTACCATACTACCTAGTATCACAATTTCTCAAATAAAAAAATTCTAAAAAATACCTTGAGCAGAAGTGTGAGAGTATTGAGCCATTATCCCACATGCATCCCATGATAGTCCTCGTGGTGGTATATAAAGAAAAACATCCACATAGAGCTTTACAAATTGAGAACCAGGCTTTTTGGGGGAATGCCCTAGTGGAAGTAGGTGAACCATGACCCAACCCCTCAATGGAGAGAATCATGGAAGCCATATGCTCCATCCTCTCCTATGGGAGTATCGCTCGATGGTGGTGAGTTTGGATTTCAACCCATGTGTGGTTTCTATTTGTTTATTTTCCTTGTGGACCCAATGTTAATTCTAGGATCCATTTTTTGCCCCTCCTATACTGCATAGTCTCAAAAAATTTCACATAAAAAAATTTTAAAAAACACCTTGAGAAACATTGTGAGATTCTTGAGCCATTATCCCTCATGTATTCCATGATGGCACACATGGTGGTATATAAAGCACAATATCCACATAGATATTTGCATATTAGAAAGCTTATTTTTGGGTGAAATGCCCTAGTGGAAGTAGGTAAACCATGACCCAGCCCCTCAAACAAGAGAATCATGTCCCAACTATACGTTCCATCCTCTCCTGTAGGAGAATCGTTCAATGGTGGAGAGTGTGGAGTTCTCCACATGTGTGGCTTCTATTGGTTTATTTCCCTTGTGGGGCCAATATTAATTCTAGGTTGTGTTACTCGCTCCTCCCGTACTACCTAGTCTTAAAATTTCTCAAATAAAAAAAATTCTAAAAAATACCTTCAGCAACACTATGAGAGTCTTGATCCATTACCCCACATGTATCCCACGATGGCCCTCATGGTGGTATATAAAGCACAACAACCACATAAATATTTGCAAATGGAGAAGCAAGATTTTTGGTGAAATGCCCCAATGGAAGTAGGCGAACCATGACCCAACCCCTCAAACAAGAAAATCATGGCCAAGCCATATGCTCCATCCTCTCCCGTGGGAGCATCACTCGATGGTGGTTATTGTGGAGTTATCCCCATGTGTGACTTTTATTGGTTGATTTCCCTTATCGACCCATGGTTAATTCTATGGTACATTATTCACTCCTCTCGTATTGCCTAATCTCAAAATTTATCAAATAAAACAATTCTAAAAATTACCTAGAGCAACGTTGTGAGATTCTTGAGCCATTATCCCACATGTATCCCATAATGGCCCTCATGGTGGTATATAAAGCACAACATCCACATATATCTTTGTGGATCAGGAAGCAGGATTTTGGGTGAAATGACCTAGTGGAAGTATGTGAACCATGATCCAACACCTTAAATGAGGGAATCATGGCCCAACCATAAGCTCCATCCTCTCCCATGGGAGCATCACTTGATGGTGGTGAGAGTGGAGTTCTCCCCATGTGTTATTTCTATTGGTTTATTTTCCTCATGGTCCCAAGTTCAATTCTATTGTCCATTATATGCTCCTCTCATACTGTCTAGTCTCATAATTTATCAAATAAAATAATTCTAAAAAATACCTTGAGAAATGTTGTAAGATTCTTGAGCCATTATTCCACATGTATCCCACAATGGCCCTCATGGTGGTATATAAAGCACAACACTGACACAAAGCTTTGTAAATCAAGAAGTGAGCTTTTGGGTGAAATGCCTTTGTGGATGTAGGTGAACCATTACCCAACCCCTCAAATAAGTGAATCATGATCCAACCATATGCTCCATCCTCCCCGTGGGAGCATCACTCAATGGTGGTGAGTGTCGAGTTCTCCCATTGTGTGGTTTTTATTGGTTTATATCCCTTGTGTACCCAATGTTATTTCTATGGTCCATTATTCGCTCGTCTCGTGTTGCCTAGTCTTAAAATATATCAAATAAAAAATTATAATAAATACCTTGAGCATTGTTGTGAGAGTCTTGAGCCATTATCCCACATTTATCCCATGATAACCCTCATTGTGGTATATAAATCACAACATCCACATAGGGATTTGCAAATCGGGATGGAGGCTATTGGGTGAAATTCTCCAGTGGAAGAAGGAAAACCATGACCCAACCCCTCAAATGAATGAATCATGGCATATTCATATGCTTCATCCTCTCTCCTGGGATCATCACTTGATGGTGGTAAGTGTGGAATTTTCCACATGTGTGGTTTATTTTGGTTGATTTCCCTTGAGGGCCCAATGTTAATTCTAGGGTCCATTATTCGCTCCTCCCGTGTTGCCTAGTATCAAAATTTCTCAAATAAAAAAATTCTAAAAAATACCTTGAGCATTTTTGTGAGTCTTGAGCCATTATCTCATATTTATCCCATGATGACCCTCATGGTGGTATATAAATCACAACATCCACATAGAGCTTTGCAAATCAGCAAGGAGGATTTTGGGAGAAATGCCCTAGTACAAGTAGGCAAACAATGACCTAGTGCATCAAATGAGTGAATCATGGCCTAGCCATATGCTCCATCCTCTCCCATGGGATAATCACTTGATGGTGGTGATTTTGGAGTTCTCACCATGTGTGGTTTTTGTTGGTTGCTTTCCCTTGTGGGACCAATGTTAATTTTAGGGTCCATTATTCGCTCCTCTTGTACTATCGAGTCTCAAAATTTCTCAAATAAAAAAATTCTAAAAAATACCTTAAGCAACATTGTAATAGTCTTGAGCCATTATCCCACATGTATTCCATGATGACCCTCATGGTGGTATATAAAGCACAACATCCACATAGAGCTTTATAAATCAAGAAGTAGGCTTTTGGGTGAAATGCCCTAATGGAAGTAGGTAAACCATGACCTAGCCTCTCAAAAAAGTGAATCATGGCCTAGCCATATGCTCCATTCTCTCCCGTGGAAGCATTGCTCGATGGTGGTGATTTTGGAGTTATCCCCATGTGTGGTTTCTATTGGTTTATTTCGTTCATGAGGAAAATGTTAATTATAGGGTTTATTATTCACTCCTCCCATACTACCTAGTCTCAAAATTTCTCAAATAAAAAAATTCTAAAAAATACCTTGAGCAACACTGTAAGAGTATTGATACATTATCCTACATGTATCCCAAGATGACCCTCATGGTGGTATATAAATTACAACACCCACATAGAGCTTTGTAAATTGGCAAGCAGACTTTTGGGTGAAATCCCCTAGTGGAAGTAGGTGAACCATGATCCAACCCCTCAAATGAGAGAATCATGGCCTAGCCATATGCTTCATCATCTCTAATAGTAGCATCGCACGATGGTGGTGAGTGTGGATTTCTTTTTGTGTGTGGTTTATGTTGTTTAATTTCCCATGTGGGCCCAAGGTTAATTCTAGGGTCCATTATTCACTCCTCACATACTACCTAGTCGCAAAATTTCTTAAATAATAAAATTTTAAAGAATACCTTGTGCAAAATTATGAGAGTCTTGATCCATTATCCCATATGTATCCCACGATGGTCGTCGTGGTGGTATATAAAGCACAACACCCACATAGAGCTTTGCAAATCACGAAGCAAGTTTTTGGATGAAATGCCCTAGTGGAAGTAGAACCATGACCCAACCCCTCAAACGATTGAATAATTGACCATAATCAATAATTTAGAGTGGGATCATTTCTCAATGGTGGTGAGTGTGGATTTCTCCCCATGTGTGGTTTTTGTTGGTTTATTTCCCTCCTAGGCCCAATGTTAATTCTAGGGTCCATTATTCGCTCCTCTCGTACTGCCTAGTTTTAAACTTTCTTAAATAAAAAAATTATAAAATTACCTTGAGAAATATTTTAAGGGTCCTAAGTCATTATCCCACATGTATCCCATGATGGAACTCATGGTGGTATATAAAGCACAACACCCACATAGGGCTTTGTAAATCAAGAATCAAACTTTTAGGTGAAATGCCCTAATGCAAGTAGGTAAACCATGACCTAGCCCCTCAAATGAGCGAATCATGGTAGCCATATGCTCCATCCTCTCCTATGGTAGCATCACTCGATTGTGGTAAGTGTGGAGTTATCCCCATGTGTGGTTTCTATTGGTTGATTTTTTTCATGGACCCAATGTTAATTCTAGGGTCCATTATTTGCTCCTCCTGTACTACATAGTCTCAAAATTTTTAAATAAAAAAAATTCAAAAAAATACCTTGAGCAACATTGTGAGAGTATTGATCCATTATACCACATGTATCCCATGATGGCCCTCATGGTGGTATATAAAGTACAACATCCACATAGAGCTTTACAAATTGAAAAGGAGGCTTTTGGGTGAAATACCCTAGTAGAAGTAGGTGAACCATGACCCAGCCCCTCAATCAAGTGAAGCATGGCCTAGCCATTTGCTCCATCCTCTCTTGTTATAGCATTGCTTGATGGTGGTGAGTGTGGAGTTCTCCCCATGTGTGGTTTCTATTGGTTTAATTTCCTCGTGGGCCCAAGGTTAATTCTAGGGTCCATTATTTGCTCCTCCAGTACTGCCTAGTCTTAAAATTTCTTAAATAAAAAAATCCTAAAAAATCCCTTGAGAAATATTGTGAGTCTTGAGGCATTATCCCAATTGTATCCCATAATGGCCCTCATGGTGGTATATAAATAATAACATCCACATAATACTTTGTAAATTTGGAAGCAGACATTTGGGTTAAATGCCCTAGTGGACGTAGGTGAACCATGATCTAGCCCCTCAAATGAGAGAATCATGTCCTAGTTATATGCCCCATCCTCTCCTATGGGAGCATCGCTCTATGGTGGTGATTGTGGAGTTCTCCCCATGTGTGGTTTCTATTGGTTGATTTCCCTCGAGAGCCCAATGTTAATTCTAAGGTCCATTATTTTCTCCTCTCGTACTGCCTAGTCTCAAAAATTCTCAAATAAAAAAAGTATAAAAAATTCCTTGAGCAACATTGTGAGATTCTTGAGCCATTATCCCACATGTATCCCACAATGTCTTTCATGGTGGTATATAAAGCACAACACCCATATAGAGCTTTATAGATCAAGAAGTAGGCATTTGGGTGAAATACCCTAGTGGAAGTAGGTGAATTGTGACCCAGCCCCTCAAATGAGTGAATCATGGCCCAACCATATGCTCCATCCTATCTTCTGGGAGCATCACTCGATGGTGGTGATTGTGGAGTTCTCCCCATGTGTGTTTTATGTTGGTTGATTTCCCTTGTGGACTTCTAGGGTCCATTATTCGCTCTTCTCATACTACCTAGTCTCAAAAATTCTCAAATAAAAAATTCTAAAAAATACCTTGAGCAACGCTATGATATTCTAGCCATTATCCCACATGTATCTTATGATGGCCCTTATGGTGGTATATAAAGCACAACACCCACATAGAGCTTTGCAAATTGAGAAGGAGGCTTTTAGGTGAAATACCCAAGTAGAAGTAGGTAAACCATAACCCATCCCTTCAAACGAGCGAATCATGGCCTAGCTATATGCTCCATCCTCTCCAAAGTGAGCATCACTCAATGGTGGTGAGTTTGGAGTTCTCTCAATGTGTGGTTTATGTTGGTTTATTTCTCTCGTGGTCCCAAAGTTAATTTAGGGTCCATTATTTGATCCTCTAGTACTACCTAGTCTCAAAAGTTTTCAAATAAAAAAATCTAAAAAATATCTTGAGGAATGTTGTGAGAGTATTAAGCCATTATACCATATATATCCTATGATGTCCCTCATGGTGGTATATAAATAAAAACATCCACATAAAGCTTTGCATATTGATAAGTAGGCTTTTAAGTGAAATACCCTAGTGAAAGTAGGCAAACCATGACCCAACCCCTCAAATGAGAAAATCATGGTCCAACCATATGCTCCATCCTCTCTCATGGGAGCATTGCTCTATGGTGGTGAGTGTGGATTTATTACCATGTATGGTTTCTATTGGTTTATTTCCCTCATGGGCCCAAGGTTATTTCTATGGTCCATTATTCGCTCCTCTCATAATACCTAGTCTCAAAATTTATCAAATAAAAAAATTCTAAAAAATACCTTGAGCAACGTTGTGATATTCTTGAGTCATTATCCCACATATATCCCATTATGGCCCTCATGATGTTATATAAAGCACAACACCCACATAGATATTTGTAATTCAAGAAGCGATTTTTTTGGTGAAATGCCCTAGTGGAAGTAGGAACCATGACCCAACCCCTCAAACGAGAGAATCATGGCACATCCATATGCTCCATCATCTCTTGTGGGAGAATCACTCAATGGTGGTGAATTTTGAGTTCTCCCCATGTGTGGTTTATGTTGGTTGATTTCGGTTGTGGATCCAATGTTAATTATAGGGTCCATTATTCGATCTTCTCATGCTACCTAGTCTCAAAATTTTCCAAATAAAAAATTTCTAAAAAATACCTTGAACAATGCTATGAGAGTCTTGATCTATTATCCTACATGTATCCCATGATGAACCTCATGGTGGTATATAAAGCACAACACCCACATAGATATTTAAAAATTGGGATGGAAGCTTTTGAGTGAGATGCCCTAGTGGAAGTAGGTAAACCATGACCCAACCCCTCAAATGATGGAATTATGGCCCAACCATATGCTCCATCCTCTATCATGGAAGCATCACTCGATGGTGGTGAGTGTGGAGTTCTTCCCATGTGTGTTTTCTATTGTTTTATTTCCCTTATGGATCCAAAGTTAATTCTAGGATCCATTATTTGCTCCTCCCGTACTGTCTAGTCTCAAAATTTCTCAAATAAAAAAAAAATCTAAAAAATACCTTGAGCAACGGTATGAAAGTCTTGAGCCATTATCCCACATGTACCTTACGATGGCCCTCATGGTGGTATATAAAGCACAACATCCACATAGTGCTTTGAAAATAAAGAAGGATACTTTTTGGTGAAATGCCCTAGTAGTAGGTAAACCATGACATAGCCCCTTAAATGAGTGAATCATGGCCTATCCATATGCTCCATCTTCTCCAGTGGGATCATCACTCGATGGTGGTGATTTGGAGTTCTTCCCATGTGTGGTTTCTATTGGTTGATTTTCCTTGTGGGCCCAATGTTAATTCTAGGGTCCATTATTCGCTCCTCCCATACAACCTAGTATTAAAATTTCTCAAATAAAAAAATTCTAAATAATACCTTTAGCAATGTTGTGAGAGTCTTGAGACATTATCCCGCATGTATTCCATTATGGCCCTCATGGTGGTATGTAAAGCACAACACCCACATAGAGCTTTGTAAAATTAAGAAGTAAACAAGAGAATCATGGCCCAGCCATATGCTCCTTCCTCTCCTGTGGGAGCATCACTCATTTGTGGTGAGTGTGGAGTTCTCATGTGTGGTTTCTGTTGGTTGATTTCCCTTGTGGATCTAATATTAATTTTAGGGTCCATTATTCACTCCTCTTGTACTGCCTAGTCTCAAAATTTCTCAAATGAAAAAAATCTAAAAAATACCTTTAGCAACAATGTGAGAGTGTTTATCCATTATCCCACATGCATCTCATGATATCCCTCATGGTGGTATATAAAGCAAAACATCCACATAGAGCTTTGCAAATTGAGAAGCAAACTTTTGGGTGGAATGCCCTAGTAGAAGTAGGTAAACCATGACTCTACTCCTAAAATGAGTGAATCATAGCCCAATCATAAGCTCCATCCTCTCCCATGGGAGCATTGCTTGATGGTTTTAAGTGTGGAGTTCTCTCCAAGTGTGGTTTCTATTGGTTTATTTCCCTCGTGGGGCTGTCATTAATTCTAGGATCCATTATTCACTCCTCTCGTACTGCCTAGTCCCAAAATTTCTCAAATAAAAAAATTCTAAAAAATAGTTTGACCAATATTGTGAGAGTTTTGAGACATTATACCTCATGTATCCCATGATGGCCCTCGTGGTGGTATATAAATCACAACACCCACATAGAGCTTTGTAGATCAAGAATCAGGCTTTTGGGTGAAATGCTCTAGTGGAAGTAGGTGAACCATGACCTAAGCCCTCAAACAAGAAAATCATGGCCCAACCATATGCTCCATCCTCTCTCATGGGATCATAACTCAATGGTGGTGAGTGTGGAGTTCTCCTCATCTGTGCTTTCTGTTTGTTGATTTCCCTTGTGGACAAAATTTTAATTCTATGGTCTATTATTTGATCCTCTCGTACTGCCTAGTCTCAAAATTTATCAACTTAAAAATTTCTAAAAAATACCTTGAGAAACACTACAAGAGTTTTTATCCATTATCCCACATGTATCCCACGATGGCCCTCATGGTGATATATAAAGCACAACATCCATATAGAGCTTTGTAAATCAAGAAGTAAGATTTTGGGTGAAATGCATTAGTGGATGTAGGTGGACCATTACCCAACCCCTCAAATGAGTGAATCATTTTCCAACCATATGCTCCATCCTCTCTCATGGGAGCATCGCTCAATGGTGGTGAGTGTCGAGTTCTCCCCATGTGTGGCTTCTATTGGTTGATTTCCCTCGTGGACCCAATGTTAATTCTAGGGTCCATTTTTCTTTCCTCCCATGTTGCCTAGTCTCAAAATTTCTTAAATCTAAAAAATACCTTGAACAATGTTGTGATTCTTGAGCCATTATCCCACATTTATCCCATGATGACCCTCATGATGGTATATAAAGCACAACACCCACATAGAGCTTTGTAAATCAGGATGGAGGCTTTTGGGTGAATTCCACAGTGGATCATCGGCTTTGTCCCTCATGATCACTAAACAATGTATCGGTAGTGCCATCTCCTTCCTTTCTCCAGAGATCCTTTCTTCTTCCTCGTGTCGTTAAAATGAATTAGGGTTTTTCCCCTTTTCACTTTTAACCCTATTTTTGCATGCATTTTCTCCTTTTAGTCTTTCTTGCTTCTTCTTCTTCTAAGTTTACCTTTTCAAGTTTTTATGAGGATCGTGTCCCTCATAAAACTCGATGGGGTACCCTAGCATTAGAGGCATTAATGTCCCTAATACCTCGATTTGTATGCAAAAACTTGAAAGTGTTTGAAGTAACACCGTTTTTGCACCATCCCTTTCTTCTAAACCAACCATCCCATTTTTGCTCATTTTTTTTTGTTTGTGGGTGTTTACATCTCTTATTTGACACATTTGTTAGGCCATAAATGTGTCAGAGGAGGTAAAATGTAGACACAAAAAAATGACCCACTTTAATGGGTAATCTTCCTTAAGCCCTCTAGGGGACCCCTTAGACTTACCTAGAGCAATGATAAGGCTTTCCCTCCTTGTTTTTCCTATTTTCCCTCTTTATGCAAAATCTTGCCTGATCCTTGATGGGGTGCAACTTTACTTTATGATATCACAATCAGCCCGAACGGGGTGCGATTTTACCTTCTCAGTGTTTAACACATTAAAACCCTAATTTTTTGGGGTTGGCATGTTTTACGTCGACTCTCTTTGGTTTTCTTGCTCTTTCTGCATTCAGGGTTTGAATTCACTTCTCATACACGATAACACACAAGTTAAAACACGCTCACATAATCGACATTTAATGATTTTATTGCTCGCATTTGATTTCTCACAAAGTGTTTTATTTAGTCTACATATTTCTTCTTTCACAAACAACTTTGAAGTTTAGAGTTTGATTGTCTACTGCATAGGATTTATTGCTATTTACTCTTGGTGGATTGTTGTTGGAGCCTTAAGGAGAGATTGACCATTTTGGAGATCATAAACGCTTCTATTTTGCTTTTGCACTCTCTTCTTGGTGAATTTGCTCTTCTACATGTATATTTAGATTTTTTGAATGACTTGATTGAGCTTCTGCATTTATATTTCATTTTTCACATAGTTTACGCGAAATCATGTCTAGTCTGCTATGGGGTGCGACTTTGCCTAGCGTTATCACGATCGCCAATTATGGGGCACGATTTCTCCTGAGACCAAATTGAGAGTAATTTTTTATCTCTATTTTCACCATTGCATTCTAATTTACATCTAGAGCATAATGGCAATTTTTGTTCTTGTGATTTCTGCATTCTGTTTTGTTGTATTGCATTAATGTTTGTTTTCCTCCAAAAGTCAATTTTCGCTTTAAATTATCAAAGGTAAACTAAAAGGACCTAGGGGTATTGACTGTTGCACCTCAAAGTAATGTTGTACAATATCCTAAGAAGACTCCCTAACGCTAATCCCATTTTCAAGTGTTTCTTGAGTTATCTTACAGGAACAAGTATTATTAATATTGGAAAAAGGGATAAAACAAGGATAAATCATCGAACAAAGCTAAGTATTCTGATTAGTCTTTTAAGATATTTGTTGAGTACTTTTATTTCTATTGCAAAACCCTAGATCTTATTTTAAAGGAATATATTTTATTTAATTCTAGGCATTGAAAGGAAAACAACATATAGTGTGCACTTAGGGTTAATTTTTGTTTGTGCATCTCTTCTTGAGCCCTTTCTTAAAGGTATTTTTCTTAGAACCCTAGGTTATAAAAGCATTCAAATAAAAGAATCATTCTAGGGTTAGGTCTTGTATCCTTACATTCTGTATTTTTGCATTGTCCTTTACCTTTTATAGCATAGATCTAGAAAGGCCAAATTTAGGTGTTTGTCTTGAATCTAATACATCAAACATTTTTTAAATTCTTATGGACTTGGAGCGAGTCCTTAAAGTTATTCTTGGTGAACCCTTCCCCCTAGCACCAAGTGTAAAGAACAACACAGCCCTCGTGGTTCACCCCCAAGGCTCCTCTCTCTCTTGCGGATCCATATTTTAAAAATTGATTGTGGTAGGGTGGTTTCCCCCTATACAATTGTATCAACCTAGAAATTACTTTCAACAATGTGGTTGAGGTATTGACATGCAAGAGTAGACTGAAGTTGGCTATAGAATAGTAGATAAGACACCTACACACAGATGGGGATTCTATCCACACTATAAGTGCTCTCTCCAAGGAGAAAAAGGTCAATTCAATATAGATCCATATCATATTGGATAGAATAAAAGAATTGATTAAAAATTTTATACATGTCCAATATTTCTATATTTTTTCATGAATTTAACAAGATAACAGATGCACTTGCCAATAGTGCTAAAAATAGAACATTCTAATTTAATAATTACAAGAAAAAGAGTTCAAAAATGTAATGGTGGATGAGAAAGATAAAGCAATAGATCAGATAGATATTTTGGACCCTTTGAAGATTTTGGCACCTTTGAAGACCCCAATGTCTTTAGACAATCCTAGAACTTTGGTTTGACTTTTTACCAAAATACAAAGTTTGTTGAGTGTGGTATTGGGTTTGATGAGTGATCTTGGAAAAATATTGGCTTACTATGATCTTGTAAAAAGTTTGGCTACCTACTGATCTTGGCAAAATTTTGGCTTTTTGTAATCTTGACAAAATATTGGTTTTATGTGATCTTGGCAAAATTTTAGCTTTTGTGATCTTGGAAAAGGTTGTTTTATGTGATCTTGGAAAAAATTTATTTTTCTATGATCTTGGAAAAAGTTTGGTTTTCTGTGATCCGAACAAAAGTTTGGATTTCTATGATCTTGGCTAAAATTTGGATTTCTGTGATCTTGCAAAGTTTGGCTTTCTATGATCTTAGAAAAAGTTTGGCTTTATGTGATCTTGGAAAAGGGTTGAATTTATATAATATTGGAAAATATTTGGATCTCTATGATCTTGGCAAAGTTTTGGCTATTTGTGATCTTGGCAAAATTTTAGCTTTTTGTGATCTTGGCAAAATTTTGGCTTTTTGTGATCTTGGGCAAAATTTGGCTTTTGTGATCTTGACAAAGGTTTAGATTTTTGTGATCTTGAAAAAAAAATTGGTTGTCTATGGTTTTGAGACATATAGGGAAGCTTTTTGTACAAGGGACTAGGACCCTTTCAAACCCCTTTCTTTATCCTAATCAAAAATAAACTTTCACCAAAAAAAAAATAAGTATTTGCCTAAAGATTGATTTTGTTTTTTGAAAAGGATTGAAAATCCAACTAATGTTTCTATTATTTACAACTCAATTTATAGGCTCTAAAGGCCCAAAATACATAACCAAACCCACCAAATCATGGATTTGATCCAATATGCTTAACCATAAGCTATAATAGTGCAAGGGAGAATGCACGTAACTTCTAAGCTAAGAAAGAAAGGAAAGATGCTAACTAGAAGATCCTTTTAGCTATCTTGAAGTACACACTTCCTACTTTGAGTTCACACTTCCTAACTAACACTCCTAAGTGACAACTAGAAGACAACTAGTGCCCACAAGTGTATGTGAGAAAGAGACTCACTTACAATATTAATTTGCAAGAAATAAACTATGCAAACCTAGCTAGGAACTACTAGAGGGGTCATATGAGTGATCAAACATCAATCCTCATCATGCCTCCCCACAATAGAAGCATTGGCCTCCAATGCTTTCAGAAGAGTAGGAAAGTCATGGGACATCTGATGAAAAGAAATCCAACGAGCCTGATGCGGCAGCTGTCCTCGCTCGAGCCACAAGATATGAGGTGGTAGACCCCTGGTGAGTCTGTCGAGTCTTCGTGTCATAGATCTGATCGAAATCCAATGGTAACTGAGAATCAGGGAACCACGTCCACAGGATGACTGATAGCTGGTGCGGTCTCCAATGTAGAGTCAAAGTACAACTTCAAAAGATCTACATTGATGACGTCATGAATTCCCAAGTGTGTGGGAAGATCAAGGCGAAAAGCATTCTCGAACACCTATTGAAGAATAGTATAAGGCCCATAGCGAATCGGTTTGATTTTACTATGAGTCTTATCAGTAAAACGTCGCTTGTCAAGATGCAACCAAACTTTGTCACCAACCTAAAATGGATGAGGAATTCGATGTCGATCCATGGCCTTTTTTCTACTGTCGCTATGTCTTTTGCAAAATCTCAATCACCTTTGATTGAAGATTGTGCAAGTTCTGAATGAATGAGTGTGCCTTGTCTTGCTCCTTCTAAAGATGTGAAGTGACAGGAGAAGGCAAAGACAAAGGTAACTCATAAGGTGCCAAGGGCTGAAATCCCATACAAACCTCAAAAGGTGAGTGACCTGTAGAAGAATGTAGGGCCCTATTGTAGGCATGTTCAATATGAGTGAGACTCAAGTCCCACTTTGCTGGTGAAGCATGATGATAGATTCGTAAACTTTGCACAAGTGTACGGTTTACCACTTCAGTCTGCCCATCGGACTGCGGATGATAGGCGATGGAAAAGTTAAGGGAAACTCCCAAAATTTTCCACAAAGAATGCCAAAAGTGACCCACAAAGCATGAATCACGATCCGATATAATGCTGGTAGGTAGACCAAAGGAGCGCCAAATGCTGTCAAAGAACAATTGGGCTAAGTCTGCTATAGAACTTGTCTTGCGGCATGGAATAAACTTAGCCATCTTATTGAATCTGTCAACCACCACGAACACACAATCATGTTGTCGCACTGTCATGGGAAAACCACTAACCAAATCCATGGAAATGCTTTCCCAAGGATGGGAAGGAATGGGCAAAGGCATGCCTAAGCCAAACTTCCTGTTAGCTGGTTTTGAACGACAACAAACCGCACACTGTTTGAGAAATCTCAACACATCCCTCTGCATTTTAGGCCAGTAAAAAAATCTTTGCAAGTGATGAAGTGTTTTGTGCTTCCCAAAGTGACCACCATAAAGTGTAGAATGAGCTTCCTTAAGAAGTGACACTCTAGGCTCACAAGGAACACAAACCTTGTCCAATTTGTAAAGAAGTCCTTCTTTGATGTAGAAATCTTGGAAAGGACGCAAATTGGAAGAAGAAGGCTTACTCACTTGCTCAAATATTTTCCCAAAATCAGGATCCTGTGAATACTGATTAGGCCAAGTCTTAAATCCCAAGTGTGAAGTGGACATAACTGTTAAGGCAAGAGTGGAAGGAGGCCTACTTAAACAATCAGCAATAGTATTACTCTTCCCCTTTTTGTACTTGATCACCAAGTGAAATTGTTGGAGGTAAGAGGCCCACTTCATATGTCGTGATTCTTCAATTTTACTTTGAGATTGTAAAAACTTGAGAGGCATATGATCAGTGTGTACTACTGTATATTTTCCCAAAATATAATGTCTCCAGTACTTGATAGCTTGAACTAATGCATACAACTCTTTGTCATATGTAGAATAGTTCAATTTAGTAGCAGAAAAAGTTTTTGAATGATAAGCAACTGGATGACCATTCTGTTTGAGCACAGCTCCTAAGGCAACTTTAGAGGCATCCATTTCAATCTCAAAAGGTTGAGAGAGGTCGGGTAAAGTTAACACAGGTGTTGTACAAAGTTTCTTTTTGAGTTTCTCAAAGGCAATCTCTTGGCTTTTCTCCCAATGAAATGGAACTTTAGACTTAGTGAGATAATGCAATGGAGCTGCAAGAGTGGAATATTGAGGAATGAACTTGCGATAAAAATTCGCAAGTCCTAGGAAACTCCTTAACTCAGTGAGAGTTGAAGGAGGGGACCACTTAAGTAAAACATCAACTTTCATGGGATCTACCTGAATTCCACTTTCACTAATCACATAACCAAGGTAAGAAACTGAAGTATTGCCAAAAGAACACTTGGAAGAATTGGCATATAATTGATTCTTCGCAAGAAGATCAAGTGTATGATGGATATGCCCAAGGTGTTCCTCCCAAGTTTTTGAGAATATCAATATATCATCAAGATATATTATTACAAATTTGTCAAGTACATCATGAAACACATCATTCATCAACCTCATGAAGGTTGCAGGAGCATTTGTAAGACCGAAAGGCATGACCAACCATTCAAAGAGGCCCATCTTCGTCTTAAAAGTTGTCTTCCATGTATCCTCAGCTTGGATACGCACTTGATGATATCCACTTTTGAGATCTATTTTTGAAAAGAACTTAGCTCCTTGGAGCTGATCTAATAAATCATCAATGCGTGGTAGTGGATATCTATTTTTTACAAAAATTCTGTTCAAAGCACGAAAATCAATGCACAATCTCCAAGTGCCATATTTTTTAAGAACCAACAAAATAGGTGAGGCACAAGCAGAAGTACTTTCCTTAATGAAACCCTTAGACAACAAATCTTCTATTTGCCTTTTAATTTCTTCATTTTGCAAAATAGATTGTCTATACATGGGTGCATTAGGTAGTGAAGAACCAGGAATGATTTCAATACTGTGATTAATTGTGCGAATTGGAGGAAGAGACTTTGGCTCCTGAAATATGTGTGAGTAATTTTGCAATATTTTATCCATTGAAGAGTGTTGCTTTGGAATGGAAGTGGATGTAGGAGTGTTTTGAGAGCGAATGAAAATTAGAGCAACGTCACCACCTTTTTTAATTGCCCTTTTTGTTTGCTTGGAATTTAGAATGATGTTAGGAGTGTTGGTGCTTTTAATGAGAAATACCTTACCATATTTTTGAAGTGTGTAGGTTCTTTTGAAAGCATCATAAACAGCTCTCCGATCATACTGAAAAGGTTGTCCAAGCAAAATCCCACAACAATCCATAGGAGTCACATCACAAGTGACTTGATCTATGAAATGTGGGCCAAGTGCAAATTTTAATGTGCAAGTGTGAGTGATTTCTGAGCCCCTTCCACTATCCTTCCAACCCAAAGAATAAGGTTGAGGATGAGGCTCCATAGGTAACTTCAATCGCTCGACAATGGACCTCGCAATTAGATTTTTCTGCGAGCCATTATCCACTATACAATCTGTTGCAAAATTATGGAGCAAATGAGCTCGAGTGATGAACAAAGCATCACGAGCGCCCCCTGATGAACTTACATTTACCAAGGTAACCTCATTGAGCTTACCTCGTAATTTCGTGTATACTCTACTTTCTCCTACTGACTCAAGGGGACCTTTGGAAGCATCCTGTTCTTGAGTAGTGATGACTAAACTTTTCTTCTTAAGCTTAAAACAATCTGCTTTTTCATGACCTTTTTTCTTACAATAGTTACAAAAATTTTTAGAAGAAGAAGGTTTGGAAGAAGAAGAAGAAGGAGTAGAAGTGGAAGGAGAAGGAGAAGAAGGAGATGGAGAAGAAACATTCTTCTTTTGAGCAAAATTCTTCTTTTGTGAGAAAGAACTATTCCCTTTTGATGAGTTTGCAACCACTTGAGTAGCAGGTGCGCGGAATGCCTGCGAATGTGCCTTGAACTTGTCCTCCGCAAGTTGCGCCTGGTTGAAAACTGAATCCAATGTTTCGATAGAAACAAACATAATTTCCCTGTACAAATGCTCCAACAAGCCACTTTGAAATTTGAGAATTAAAGCTTTAATATCTTCCTCCACATTCAAAAGTATCCTGTACCTGTTGAATTGAAAGATATATTCCTGCACAGTCATATTAGGACCTTGTCGAAATTGAAACCACTTAATTACCAATTCCTTAGAATAATTGGAAGGATAAAAATTGGTCTTAAGATAGTCTACAAGCTCATCCCAAGAGATGAGTTCATCATGACCTTTTTTTCTTTCAACAAGTACTTTAGCTAAACCAGAAAGTTTTAGCTTAGCATATGGAACCATATCCTCATCTGAAAGTTGAGTGTAAGAAAACCAAGAACTCATGTCAAGAATCCAACTATTCAAGACTTCAGGGTTCCGGGATCCATCATAAAGTGGCACTTCACAACGAACTCTCAGGCGAGAATCATGAGCAGAAGTTGAAGCATTGTGGACAGAAATGTCATTTACCTTCATTGCAAGGTTACCGAGGACTTCTGCCATGGTAGTATCATTAGCTTTATCGGCTAAAGCATTCACAACATGTGCAAGTTCTGCCACTTGGGCAGCCAAGTCAGAAGCCATGTGAAACCGGGTATAAGCCAGAAGTAACAAGGACAAAAACACTTAAAAATCAGGGTAAAATCTGAAAATACCCTGTTACAATGCAGTGCCTTGAAAATTACCCCTAAGGCTAAATATTTTTTAAAAATTTAAACTAACCTAAGGTTATAAATTTCATAATTTATTAATTTAAAAATAACTTAATTAAAAATTAAATTTTAATTAATCAAAGATTAATTAATTTAATTAAGTTATTAAAAAAATTAAATTAATAAATTAAAAAAATTACATGCAAACCTTAAGAATAGTAAATTTAAAAAAATAAACAATTGTTACCCTTGGTTTTTCCAAAACTGCACTCCACCCTCTATTGCATGAAAGTCTGAAACTATTGTTTGCACATTTCTCAAGGCGGTGCGAGTTCAGTGTTAATAGCTAACAACATTTCGTGCCCAAAAAAAAAAATTACGTGCAATGTTTCTTGGAATTCACGTGCAATGTTGCTTGGAATTCACATGCAAAGTTTAATGTGTCTTGGTGCCTGGTGAGCGGCACCCAAACTCCGCCCGTAGGCCGGAGGGCTGACCTGATAGGTACCAAGACCTGTCAGCACCAAAGCACGATGCAGACATGGGCTGTGGCGCTGCCACGGGCTGCCCGAATGTGGATAGCCTATGGGCGGCACCAATAGCCACCCATCGGCCGAAAGTTTGGCCTAACAGGACCAGGCCTGTCAGATCCAGCTAGGCTACCAACTGTGGATAGCCGCCAGCATAGGCCTAACACGGGCTGTGCGACTATGGATAGCCGCCAGCATAGGCCTAACACGGGAGGCTCGATTGGGACAGTCGCATCCACAAGCCCTGTCATGCCCCGACAACGTCATCGTCGCCAACACTCGTCAGTTGATAGTGTTGACGCGAGTCGTCGTCGCTCGACAACGTCCGCCGTCGACGTTGGTCGTCGAGCCGACAGGGCAACGAGGCCGTGTGCATCAGCCTGACGTGCACGGAAAGCCCCTACTTGTTGGCCGATTGTCGGATCTCAGCCGAAAAGGGCAAAACAGGCCCTTCGGCTAATTTTTTTTTTACAATAATATTTTAATTAATATATAAAGAAAAATAATATATTAATTAAAATTAAGTTTTCTAAATAAAAATGAAATTTTTAAATTAACCAGAAGGGTTAATTTAACAACATTGAAAACTTAAACTTTTACAAATATTAGCAATTTTTGAAGGTAAATTACCTTCAAATTTTCCTAACAAATTGCTAATTTTCTTTCATATCACCAAGACCCCTTCAGTAGCTCTCCTTTCAAGATCCAGTCGACACACGACCAGCGTTTGAAAGGCAACCAGACCCAAGTCGACACACGACCTGGTTTAGGTGATGCTTGATCTTCAAGACTCCAAAGTGGCAGGAACAAATGGCTCCCTAATGCGTATTTCACCGTAGGAGTAGTCCAAACCTGCCAAGGGATTTTTGTAAGATAGGAATCGGGGTAAAATTTTCCTATACCTTTTGAGCATAAGCAAAAATTTGGAACGAGGAGTTTGACGCCTAAGGAACTTCCTTCTGCGAATGGTTTTCAAGCTCCCCTTGAGCTTGAACCGAGTCCTCAATGAGAAAGAATTTCTCATGAAAAACAATCTATCTCCTTCCCTCTCACCTCACAAGCCCTAGTGCAAACATAAACTAGGCTCTGATACCAATGAAAAGGATTGAAAATCCAACTAATGTTTCTATTATTTACAACTCAATTTATAGGCTCTAAAGGCCCAAAATACATAACCAAACCCACCAAATCATGGATTTGATCCAATATGCTTAACCATAAGCTATAATAGTGCAAGGGAGAATGCACGTAACTTCTAAGCTAAGAAAGAAAGGAAAGATGCTAACTAGAAGATCCTTTTAGCTATCTTGAAGTACACACTTCCTACTTTGAGTTCACACTTCCTAACTAACACTCCTAAGTGACAACTAGAAGACAACTAGTGCCCACAAGTGTATGTGAGAAAGAGACTCACTTACAATATTAATTTGCAAGAAATAAACTATGCAAACCTAGCTAGGAACTACTAGAGGGGTCATATGAGTGATCAAACATCAATCCTCATCATTTTTGCTTTTAGACATACGCTTAATAATCAATAAATGAGAAATGTACGAGTATTAAAAAACTATATAAGATTTATATGTTTAGAATATACATTCTAATACCTATTCATACACAAATTCCATTCCAATGTGAAATAACTTAACCCATATAAGACCTCCAATATTATGTTAATGATTCTATCGAAACAAAAATTGATATAAATATAAAAAATTTAAAAATATATATTTATTACATTTTAAAATATGTAATTATAATAAAAAAAATTAAAAATTATATATTTGGAATTGACATTCCAATATCCACCACTTTACAAATTTTTATTGCAAAATAATATTATTTGACCTTATTTTGAGGCCCTTAAAGTCATAAGGCCTATCAACAATAAAAAAAAAGGTGGTCCCAGGGGACAATACAATGGTTCAAGATTTGGCTCTTCTTTAGGAGGTTCAAGGTTCAAACCGTGGCATGTGCGAGTGTGTGAGGGGGTGGGTGTGTGTTAAATTCCCTATTGATAAGAATAGCTCTCAACTTTACGAGGGATCATGGTTAGGAGAAGATTGCTCAGCCTTATACGTTGGTCGTAAGAATTTCTCACAGTAACTCAATAAAAAATAATAAACAAGAAAATGTATTGTAATACCATAAATATATCCATTTCTATGTTATTGATCTTGCCATGATTAACCCAAACTCTTAAATACTTATAAATAATGGTAAAATTGCTTAGAATCATAAGAGACTTATACATCCGTTTAGGCATCATAAACACAGGCATAGGTGTTAAGATTTTATAGGAAAGGAGAAAGGGTAATATTTCTTAGAATAATAAGAGACTTATACATCCGTTTAGGCATCATAAAAACTAGCATAGGTGTTAAGATGTTATAGGAAAAGAAAAAGGGTAATATTTCTGTTTTAGATGTTTTTTTTGAAAAATTTGAAAAAAACTTGTATTAAAACATTGATCAGTTACAATTGGGATAAGACACATCCCAGCCGAAAACAATGAAAGCACATGATTACAAGAGAAGAGGAAGATTTGCACTGGATCCAAATCTCTTGAACCAATACCAAGCTAGCTGAGAGAGCTGATAGGTCTGTTACAACAACTTATCGTGAAAACACGCAGCAAACACCAACTTCACCTCTATCCGCAAAAAAGCTACAAGTCGCAAAATTACGACACAAGACTCCTCTGACCGCAAAAAAGTCAACCTATCGTGAAATCGTGACATGTCACGAAATCACAACAAAAATCCATCCTTGGCCATGATGGAGCAACATGTCGCGATATCGCGACAAAAATCCACCAACGGCCACAACGACGCAACACATCGCGAAATCGTGACAACTTTCCTCCAACGGCTGCGACGGCGTAACATGTCACGATATCGCGACAACTTTCCTCCCTTGGCCACGACGGCGCAACATGTCATGATATCGTGACAATTTTTCTCCCTTGGCCGCACCGGCGCAACATGTCGCAATATCGCGACAACTTTCCCTCAACGGCAACGACAGTGCAACATGTCGCGAAATTGCGACAACTTTCCTCCCTTGGCCGCGACGGCGCAACATGTCGTGAAATCACAACAACTTTCCCTCGGTGGTAGCGACGGCGCAACATGTTGTGATATCACGAAAACTTTCCTCCCTTGGCCGCGATGGCACAAAATGTCACGATATCGCGACAACTTTCCTCCCTTGGCCGTGACGATGCAACATGTCACAAAATCGTGACAACTTTTCCTTGATGACCACGATGGTGCAACATGTCGTGATATCGTGACAACTTTCCCACATTGACCGTGAAAGCGCAACATGTTGCGATATCACGACAACTTTCCCTCAGTGGTAGCGATGGTGCAACATGTCACGATATCGCGACAACTTTCCTCCCTTGGCTGTGACGGTGCAACATGTCATGATATCACGACAACTTTTCCTCAGTGGCCATAACGGCACAACATGTCGTGATATTGCGACAACTTTCCCACATCGACCATGATAGCACAACATGTCATGATATCGTGACAACTTTTCTCTAGCAGCCGTGATGACGCAACATGTCGTGATATCGTGACAGCTTATTGCCAATGGCCGCGATGGTGCAACAGGTCACGAAATCATGACAAAAACCACCCTTAGCTTTTTCATTGATCATTGTCTCAAGGATCTTTCAAGGCCTTGCCTAATCACCTCATCTTCAATAGGCATGTCACTGTGCAACTGCACCCCTACCTCTTTCGCAGCACCCATCTTAGCCAAGAAATCGATCGCTTTGTTTAAATCTCTGCTCACATATACTAGAATCACATCATCTAATTCCCTCCATAATTTCTTGATTTGAGAGACCAGAATCCTCAAACTCCAAGAGTTCAACGAAAAGTTCCTCATGCAGTCTAGAGCTCCAACCAGAATTTGAGAATCAGATTCAAGAATTATCCTCCTGTGACCTTGAGTAACTGCTCAAATAGAGGCAGATTTGATAGCAATGACTTCTGCTTCATTATTTGTGGCTCTACCCAAACCCTGCAGTTCCCAATAAATCACTGATCCCTCATGATTCTGGCAGACCACGCCAATACCGATGCTACCCGGATTGCCCTTTGCAGCTCCATCAGTATTGATTTTAATCTAGCCTTCTGGAGGTGATTTCCAACTGGTTCTGTTCTATCCCTCTCGTTGGTCAACTCCCTCTTCCATTGGCCCAGGAACAACTTGAGTTTCCTCTTTAGCATAGACGGCAATAGTTTCTGTGACTTTGCTCTAGATGACCTGCCAAACTCCATCTAGTGAGGAAAAGGTTTCTCTAAAAATTCTAGCATTTCTCTCCAACCAAACTTGCCACCAAATTAAGTATAAACCAAGCTCCCACCCAATTTGAAGAGCTTTGGATGTAAATCTACCCCGCTTCCATCTTTCCCAAATATTAGTCTGATTCATGTCACCATTAACCTGGATTCTATAATGAGAGAGCCAGCGCTTCCAAATCTGACGCATGAAAGGGCACTCAAACATCATGTGATCAGCTGTTTCTTTGTTCTTGTGGAATAAAACACATTGAGAAGGGCTGATGATTCCTCTACATCTGAGATTATCAAAAGTGAGAATACCATTGTGCATAAACTGCCAAGCAAAAAAGTTTACTTTCGGCCAGCCCTTAGAGTGCCAAATCTTTCTCCAATCCTCAACCAAAAAAGAATGGGGGGAGGGTCTGGGAGGATCTTGTCATATCCGTCCTTCACTGTATAAACACCAAGGCTCCCATAGCCCCAAGCTAATTCATCCTCCTCGTCTCTCCCTATGAGAAACCTTTCTGTTAAGATTTTGGTTAAGATGGGTGCCAACTCCGGGGGGATTGGAATTGGCCACTCCTCCAACCTCTTAAACTTCTTAAACTTATACTCCCCCAGCTGAGAAGTGTTGAAATAACTTTCAATTTGGACCCAAACCATGATTTCTATGGCAGATTTTATTGGAAGTAACTCGATGAATTCAACAATGATGGGTGGGTACTGATCCCAAGAATCAGTCCAAAAACAAGCCTTCTCCCCTCTCCCCACTTTCCAAAACAGCTGATCTTTAATAACCTGAGATCCTAGCTTGAGAGCCTACCACACTAAGGATCCAGTACCATCCAGAGGGAAACGGCCCATCTCATTGGGGTTAACTTGACCCAAATATATACTCGTTAGAATTCTACTGAATAAGGAATTTGGTTGGGAAATCCACCTCCAGATGACAACTTTCCAGCCAAGGCTTGATTATTTAACTTGGATCCTCTCAGTCCCAACCCACCTTTTACCTTGGTCTGGGTGACTTTATCCCAACCCACTAAGGCCCACTTTCTTTTTCCTTTAGCTCCTTCCCACAAAAACTTCCTAGCCATCCTGTCCAACTCTTTCCATATTGTAAGCGGGGCAACCAGGATAGAAAATTTGTAGATTGGCATGGCTTGAATGACTAACTGTAAGAACGTTAATCTGCCACCATAACTTAACCACTTGTGAGACCAGTGATTAAATGTTGATATGGTTTTATTAGTAAAAATATTATTTATATTACAAATCTTGTATAATAAGATGGCTTTGGAACTCTAGCACTTTTAGGATATTATTCACTATTAAGGAGATGCCTGAAATGGATCCAAATACATCATTTAAGACTTTAGAAATGATACCTTAATGAGATTTTTCTTTTTCTTCTATTAGATGTCCTCACTATTTTTTGCGAGATTCAAATAGAGAACGTTACTATTAATGTTCATCAATTAACCCCTAACTCCAACATCTTATAGTGCTAGCTAGAGTTTGTTGTTAGAAGCATTTTCTATGATTTTTTTTTATTCTCTTTGTCAAATCTATCATGATATAATCTTTAAAAATATAGATGAAACAAAGGCATGGAATAGACCCATTAGAATCCAATTAGAACATGTCAATGAACAAGGCATCTTCTACTTAGAGGGTAGAAATGATAACAAATGTTTTTTTTGCATGCAACTAATATAGTGATTATTACTTATTATTATATAAATATTTGTTATCACTTGTGTTTATTATTTCTACTTCAGTTGAATATAGTAATTTTTATGATAAATATTGTAAGCATGAAAAAAATATTAACCATGAGGACACCCAGGTTCAAACTCTATGGGCAGTCTATTTGCAAAGGTAGTAGTCTAATCTAAATCATTTGAGTGCACGCCAGACTGATGATGACTGGTATGAATCCTGAGCAAGCGGTAGTTCCTTTCACGCCACATCAACAATAACCCAAATAGGTTATAAAAAAAATTAAAAAACTTAATTTTTTTTATATATAACCCAAATAGGTTATATAACTCAATGTGACTAAACTAATGTAAAAGAAAAAAATTGGAACCTTTTTAAAAACCCTATTTTTTTTTTTAATAATAATAATAATTTTAAAATTTTAATATTTATTGTATAGTATAAACTTTTTTTTTTTCATGAGTTTACATAGGCTTTTATGAGGGGTGTTAGTCTTATCATACTAAATTAAGTTTAAACCTTAGACCTCTCAAAAAAAAGCTAAAATCCTTACCATTATAGTAAGCTTGCAGCATTAATTTTACATGGGTTTTTATGAGAGGTCTCAATCCCCTCATACTGAATGGGATTTAAACTTGGGTCTCAATGAAAATCCAAGGACTTTTACCATTGTGATAAGCTTGTAATTTCAATTGAATGGAGTTTGAACTTTGAACCTTCTAAAAACTAAAACCCTTACCGCTACAACTCAAACTAATTAAATATTAATTTTATTTTATTTTATTAACAAAATAGCTAAGTAACCCTAATCTGTATTATAAGTGTGTTTTACTCTCATATCAAATTAACTTGCAAGGGAAGCTTTTACTTTAATACACGATTAATGAAACGATAGCTTTCCTTAGAAGATAAAATTTCCTATGTTAAGACGTAAAGAGTGTCGTTGGAAATTAAAGTGGGCCCTCTATTTGAGGCCATGAAATCTTTGTGCTAGAATGTATATGGCCCTCGTTACACAAACAATAAATAAACAAATATATAAAATAAAAAGTTTGTAAAGGCCGGTTAGGAATTTTGACAGATTATTTTTTTAAGATATAATGGGATGGTTTTTTTATTTGAACTTGAGTATTTTAAATAAAAATTCAACCATTATATAAATAAAATAAAGTATTCGATTTTACATATTGGTTGCCTAATTTGCCTCAATTTAATATAAGATGGATCCAGTTGACCTCCAAAAATAAATTAAAATGTATATAAAATTCAATAAAATATATATATATATATATATATATATATATATATATATATATATATATTTTATTTGGTAATATTAAGATATGGGGTTTTGATTAGGAATCCTTCAACCTGTTACAACTTCACCAGAGGACACCCACCCACTCCCTCACACACTCACCCATGCCACGGTTTGAACCTTGGACCTTTTGAAGAAAAGCCAAAGCCCAAATTGTTATGCCAAAAATGATAATATTAAGAAGTGGGGATTTTGACCAGGAATCCCACAACCTGTTCCAACAACTCCACCAAGGAGTTTTCTTTTAGGTTTTAATCCAACCATATATCCCTTTTATATCGCAGAGGTTCGAATCGTGGACCTCTTGTTTAACAGGGCCAAACTCGCCTTCTTCGCACTAGGTACCTTATTGGCAAGTTCCTTCAATCCTCGAAAAAAGGTCCAGGGTTCAACCCTGACGACCTACGTGGGATACAAAAAAAACCCCGACTAGTCTTTTCTTTAATATAAAGGTTTTATTCGCCTTTGTAGCGCAAGTGGTGAGGAGAAGGCGAGCTTGGCCTTGTTGAACATGAGGTCCACGGTACGAACCTCGAAGATATAAAAGGGGATATAAGGTTGGATTAAAACCCAAAAAAAACTCTTTGATGGAGTTGTTGTAACAGATTAAAGATTTCTGATCAAAACCCACTTCTTAATATTAAAAGAAATTCAATAATGCTATGGATATAAAAATAATAATATTTTGTGTGGGTTTTGAAGTGGTTCTCTACCTAAACCGTTTCTTGAAGAATAAGTAATAACCATTAAAGACGTGTTGGAGTAGAGGGGGCATCGTCAATGGTGCTAATTTAATTAACATCTTAATACATCCCAGCTGTGCTTATAGTATGGAGATTGTGAAGAATCGAGATGTATGCTTAGTCAGGAACAGCAGCATATATCCGCTCCCAGAAAGAGGACTATTATCAAAGATCAACGGCCAGTAGTGGTCTATAACATTTAACCGTTCGATTCGGCGTGCTAGTGACGTTGGTAATGCCGCACGAATAGGTCGCATTCTTTGGTGGAGTCAAGATAGACAACTGGTTATTTTCTCAATATATATATATTTCCCTTCTTGGGCCTGGGGTATGGCAATATTTCCTTATTCTAAGAAGAAACAAAAATGGAGATATTGAAAAAAATTCAAAGCAAGGCAAAATGCGGGCGAGAGATCTCTCACCGCCATGACTGGCCTGAATATACAAAGAAAGAAAGGCGAAAGTTCTCCGAACCCACTGAACCGGCGGACTGCGGGAATGACATTCCTCTGACCTCATTGGAAGTTTTGTATTAAAGGCATCAGAATTTAGTGTCTGACATGAGATGCCGGCTTCAAATTTTCTAAGGCGAAATGTTTTTTTTTTAATTTGAGGACGACTTTGAACGAGCTTTATATATAACCTAGAAGGTTTGATTTTGAGTTGCTTCTACGGATACAAGGCTTCATTGTGAAGCTAAGGTCTTTATAACGGAATCCTTTTTTTGAGGACTCCCGAGAACAAAATCTGGTTTGAGATAATAAGGCTTCGTTGCGATCGATCATGAAAGGTCAGAAGTTCCTCTCTATTTTTGTGGCTTGATAATTATTGAAGGGATTTAATTTTCAGCCTTCGACGATCCATCTTAAATTCTCTAGTCTTTCAAATAATAATTGTTTCTGCCTCTTCTGTTTCTTACAAGGTTCGATTGTGTATTACCTTTGCTTGAATTTTGTAGTTCAGCATTGTCGCGTCTTATTTTATACATTTTCTAAACTTGTATAGTTGTTAATCATCAATAGAAATGTATCCTGTCACGATTTAGCAATAGAAGAAGTCACCGTGTAGAAATCTTCCATCGATGAAACTTGTATCTCAATTTATCCTATATTTGCTTTATAATCTTCTGAATATTGTTTAGAAATCTTCCATCTACGAAACTTGTATCTCAATTTATCCTATATTTGTTTTATAATATTCTGAATATTTGAGCTTTGGGGATCAAGTTTTGTTAATTTCTGTGCAAGATCGCCTTCAAGCATATTGCAGTTACTTCCTAGAAATTGAATTTCCACGTCTGTTGAATTGCAGCAATTATTGTCTTCTTAAATACGCTGGTATCACAAGATTCTGAAATTCGATATGCCTTGATTTCCAACAGATTCAATTAACAAGCTTTCAGGAACCATGCCGGAACACTTGGGAAAGATATCGGCTGAGAATCTTCTTAGTAATTTTCTGGAAACATATGGGGATAGCGTCTCAAAGCAGAGCGCATCCACAATTTCTAAAAGCAGCGAAAAATCATCCGTTTCGACCTCATTTAATCGGCTCTTCGGCCGCCAGAAGTCTGTCCATCGTGTTCTTGGTGGAGGCAAATGTAAGAATGATGTTATTTTCAGCCCCCTTTTTATATGCGTGATAATGTTATGTACCTTTTACTGCCTCGGATTTCATTGTCTTGCAATGTTGAAAGAAAGACCCCATTTTCCCCAGCCGAGATCTGGAGAATATAATGTTTTCCTTTAGGGCTTCTTTAAACAATCTCAATGTTATTTATGCTTAGGAACAGAGTAGGAACTAGGTCAGGACAGTGAAGCTTCCCCTAATTTATATTTTTGTAATCTTAATTTGGTTGTTTATACAGCTGCGGATATCCTGCTGTGGAGAAATAAGCGAATTTCTGGAAGTATTCTTGCCGGCGCCACATTCACAAGACTGATTTTGGAATGGTTGAATTACCATCTGCTTTCAATTATTTGCATCGGCCTGGTTGTTTCTATGATAATTCTGTTTGTCTGGTCACACTCTCCGGCTTTCCTCAACAGGTAAGGTTTAGGTTTTGTTTTCTGTATAATTAGTATTCCATATTAACATTTTATTTTCCAAGGTTTTAGGCTCTGTTTTAAAAAATTTAGGTTCAAATCATGATAAAATGTGTGCGTGTGAAAAAAAAAATACAATACATTATTGCATGACTTCGCCATAAAATAAAGCATGAGCTCTTTGTTTATTGTATAGGTCTCCTCCGAGGATTCCCCAAATTGCTCTGCCTGAAGATATATTTACAGAGGGCGCTATTATTCTTAGAAACGAAATCAACAGATTCTTGAGGTTTTTGCAAGATGTTGCAACAGGAAGCGACCTCAAGACATTTGCCAAGGTATTTTCAGTGTCTATAAAAAAAATTGTCGTTCATATAACATTCTTCTTATGCAGATGATTAGAAGTTATTTTTTATTTTAATAATTTTTTTTTTTTTCTTTCTGTGAAATCCTTCAGGTCACAGCAGGATTGATAGGTATTGCTATTATTGGTAATTGGTGCAATTTCATAACGTTAATATATACAGGTAACCAGCTATTGCTTTAAGAACAATTTGTTTTGTTCCACCAAAGTACACATTCGTATGCCTCCTATTTTATTTTACTTGCTTGTCCTTACTAACTTAGAATATTCTGTGCTCAGGGTTCGTTTCTGCACATACATTGCCTGTGTTATATGAAAACTACGAGGAACAAATAGATTCCTTTATTTATAATGTAATTGAAAAAATGATGGAGCATTATAAGAGATTTGACTCCAAGGTGCTTAGCAAAATCCCAAAGGGCCCTTCAAAAGAAAAGAAATCTCGTTAAAGAGCTCGTGGCCTATAAAGGATGTGAACGTTTGTCGTTGAGATTTCTTTAAAAAAAAAAATATTGTAAAAATTTTTTATTCATGTATGTTTATTTTGACATGACATTACTGTTCTTGTTTTACTGATTATAAAGGAAGTGAGGGAGTTAATTGTATTTGATAAGTTGACAATTATAAATTTATTTTTAGTATGGTCCTGTATTTATAAGCAACTATTTAAATTATTGGATGATATATACTGTAGTTTTTATATATTATTTTTTTAGAATTATATTATAAGGTTTTTTTTTAAATTAAATGAGGAGAATATATTTTATATTGAATTAAAATGTTACAGCATAATTTTTTATTTTTTATTTTTTATTAATTAATAATGTTTTTTAGTTATCAAGTAGTATTACTTCAATGGATTAAATTTTTTTAACATTTAAAGAAGAGACCAAGGTTCAAATCTTGCCAAGTGATACATGGATAATATCCAAGCTTTATTGTAATACCAATATGCAGTGATAATGTAATTGAGGTGGAGTCATTTCAATCTCATAAAACAAGTTGGAAAAAAAAAATCTTAATTAAATATTCAATAGATAAATGTTTTTTATCTTTGGTGCTCAAATTGAATAATATCTTCTAAAATCCATTTAAAAACTTGTGTGATCAACCTGTATGGCTCTATTTTATTGTATAATGAAAATGTATTGGGTTTTAGGAGCTTTATTTGGAAAAAATTAAAAGACCATATGTACTATTCAAATTGTTCTAGAAGTTTTAACATGAAGTTTGCAAGAAGAGGTTGGTTAACAAATAGTAATTAAAATAATTAACTTAAGAAACTAATCATATGGTGCATTGAATACATGGAAGGATTGAGATTCTCTATAGTCATCATATGCAACTTGATCATTGATCACCTCACCTCTATGCATTGACTTATTAGATTTAGGAACTCCCACATGTGCATCCTCAATCAGCTAACGAGATAATACATGAGAGATGATAAAGACAAAACAAAATGTTTGCATAGGGAATTTTTATAAACCCTAATCTGTGGGATAAAGGTAAAGTTAATTACACCTTGATTATTTAAGGAATCAAACTAGGGCAACTAACTGAAAGCACTCAACCACTACTAACCAACCTATCCCTCTTTGGTTAAAAAAATTTAGGATAAAGCATAGGTTTTGAAAGGGTCTTAGTCCCCTTGTATCAAGGTTTGAACTTAGGTTTTCTAGATGAAAATCTAAAGATATATCACTATGGTATCCCTCATAGAACCAAAATTCTAAGGTAAAGCATAGGCTTTTCAAAGGGTCTTAGTCCCTGTGCAACAATGGTTTTAACTTGGGTCTCTTGGATGAGAACCCAAAGTCATACCACTATGTTGTTCTTAGATGAAAACCCAAAGATATACCACTATGATATTTCTCATGGGAAAATTTTTATCCAAAGACATATCACTGTGGTGTCTCTCACAAGAAAAATTTGATCCAAAACCACTACAATATCCCTCATAAGAAAAATTTGACCCAAAGACATATCACTACGACATTCCTCACTAGAAATTTTATATCCAAAGACATACCATTATGGTATTCCTCATAGAAAAAATGTTAGGGTAAGGCACATGGTTTTTGAAAGAAAATTAGTCCCATTGTTGCACCAGGGTTTGAACTTGGGTCTTCTAAATGAAAACCAAAAGATATACCAATACAATATCCCTCACATGATAAAAAAACTTAAGTAAAACATGGTTTTTAAAAGGATTTTTTTTCCTTGTGTAGTAGTTTGAACCTAGGTCTCCTAGATGAAAACTCAAAGACATATCATTATGGTGTTTCAAAAATATAACAAAGACATAAGCTTTATTCAATAAGTTTACACATGTTTTTATGAGGGGTACCAGTCCCTTCATACTAAGCAGGGTTTGAACTTTGATCTCTCAAAGAAAGGTCAAAGCCCGGTCAAATCCCTTACCACTATAGTAAGCTTGCATTTATAACAAAGGTATAAATTTTTTAATAGCAATGTTTTAAAAAAATTAATTCAAATTTTGCATATCGTTTGTATATTAAATTGCCTCATCAATCTCGAGACGCCCATCTCATACAATATTTTATTAAACAGTTGCAACGATTGGTTAGTCGGTTGTTTTAGTTTAAATATTTTAAATGTTTACAACAGTTGGTTAGTTGACTATTTTAGTTTAGATTTTTTAAATGTTTTTGTTAATGTCAGATTTTTTAATAAAAAAAATTATTTACGGCGTGACATTTATGACCTCTTTGCCTCCCACCCCTGTCTGCCATTGTAGGAATGCCTTTCGACGTAATTATCAATTGTAATAGATGTTCATGTTCATCATAGACATAATTAAGCTTTGGAATTATGTCAATTGATCTTGCCATAAAAAAAATTATTTCTTTAGTATCATTCCATTTACATGACATGGGTTTAGCACTATGGGTGTTAAGTATTGGAATTAAACCATTGATCTTTTCATTATTATTGATTTTAATTTACTAGAATGTTCATCATGACTAGAATGTTCATCATGGGTTTAGCACCATGGGTGTTAAGCATTGGAATTATACCATTGATTTTTTCATTATTATTGATTTTAATTTACTAGAATGTTCATCACGACTAGAATGCTCATCATGGTTATACAATAAAAACATATTACATTATTTAAGTGAAGAGTAAAAATCATTTATGATAAAATTAATTCTCATTTTTTAAGATTTCGTTAGTGTGAGAAACCCATACAATCAATGTTGAGGACTAAGCATCCCCATCCCACCATGACCTCATATAACGGGAAGATTTGAGCTTATCAATAGGTAATTTAACATACAAAAACACACCTATCATAGTTAGAACTTTGGCATTTTCAAAAAAAAACCATAACACAAACCATTGTGTTGTTCCTCGAGGCTAAATTGATTTTCATTTTCACTAAAAATAAATATTTTAAAAAACATTTCTCACATGTTTAAAAATAATAATATCTCTCCATGTTATATTAAGTTATCATAAGAAAAAATTAACCAACCATCCTTAAAATATATAAAATCATCCCTTGATTTCTTTCTCCTTAAAATATATAAAATCATCCCTTGATTTCTTTCTCAATCCATTACTAGTGTTGGCACTAACTCTTTTTCATAATACCTATCCATGAGTATTGAAAATTCAATAATCTTAAACATAAATGGCCTATAAATATAGTAAGTCTACACATCACTTTCAAAAATCAATGATCCATAAGCAAAATTAGGCACCACTTTGAGAAACCAAAGGTATGTACCATCTAAAACTTGATGACAAACCAAAGGTATGCACCATCTAAAACTTGATGATATTTAAATAGTGGCGTCCTTTTATGATTATCATCTATGAAAATTAATTACAATTAATTTGAAGAATGATATTTTTTTTTACTATAATAAAAATTATTACAACCTAGTGACACTTGTCATGACTATGACTATTAGCTACGAGCAATAATAACAATCCATTTAAAAAATGATGTTCTTTAAAATTATTACATATAATAAATATATGTAATAATTACAAGCAATTTGAAAAGTGAGATTCTCACAAAGGAGCAACAATTACAAACCACATACAAATACAATTTACACTGAGAGACCATTTTACGAAGTTTTAAAAGACCATATACAATATTCAAATTACTGCTTTACCTATTACTATGGATTATGTTTCAATCTAGGCATGAAAAAGAATAAGAGAACTAATTTTTTTACTATTTTGTGATTCTCTTGCATTGCATTTTTTTTTTATTAGTTACAAGTTGAATGAAAATGTTGTAATCTTAAATTAAAAAAATTATTTGACATCTATGCAATATTAATTATGTAATAAACACATTGTATGCTCATTATATAACATGGTTGCATTTTTAGACCTGTAAGTAGCAAAGAACCTAAGTTGCAATTTATTTATTTTTTGGTAAGTTAAAGAAAATTTTATTAGTGGGCAGTTAAGAGTAGCAGCACCGGGTTGAATAAATCCAATGTAAAGAGATATATTTAATTCCAGAACAACATTAAGAACTAATGTCGACAATCTAAACTTACGTAGGGTGGCAAGTACACATACCAAACTGCCCCCACACCATGAAGATCAGCATAACACAAATAGACCAGTTATTCGACCCAAAGACCACAAATATGACAAAAATTGACCCGAGGATCCTCGCGCAAGAGGCCAACCAAAGGAACATAATAAAACCCGGGTATGCATACCCTGACCTGGACTAGCAATAGAACATATAGCATGTTAATTACCAGAGACATCCCAAAGCATAACACAACGAAAACCAACACCCAACACCGTAATCAGGAAAAATCAAGTGAATTCAGAGAATGAAGTGCCAACCCTCACCCACACTAACATTGGTTGAGTCATCATTTGGGTCCAAATCCTTGTGGACCAAAGTGTCCACCTCATGGGGTAGGTTAGTTGTCCACGTAAACAAGTCATCCACTTCGACTCCCATTCCTGCCAGAAAGTCTGCAGCACGGTTTCATTCATGGAAAGAATACCAAAAAAATAACTTCGTCCTTTCCTTCACGAAAAGAATGCTGAAAAAGAACTTTGCAAATTTTATCATCAGTTTTTTCAATGATTTTAAAAACTGATTTTATACATTTTTTTATGATAGGTCTTGGTCCCTTCATACTGAGTGGGGTTTGAACCTTAGACCTCTCAAAAAGAGGCCAAAAACCTTATCAATGCAGTAAGCTTGTAGCTATTTCAATAATGTAATTTTTATTCATACCTAGTTTAATTTAATTTTTTCCAAGTTTCAATGTAAAATATAACATGTTTCTAAATTCTATAAAACCTAAGTATACTATTTTGATAAAAACCTTTAAGATATCCATAATATCAAATAGTAAATAACATGATATTAATTTATACATTAGCTACCCTCAACAGCTAAGTGGATTGGTAATTGTCTGTTTGGTTAGGCACTTACCCAGAAGAGACCCAGGTTCAAACCTTGAGGGCATACATGTTTGTAAAGGTAGTAGTTTGATCTGAATTCTTTGAGTGCATGATAGAACAACAATTATGGTATGAATCCCAAGTGACCAATGGTCCTCTTCACATAATATTATAAAATAACGAGGTGGTATAGGTTTGTTGAGGATAATCCCTATAGTTTGAATCTTGTACTTGGTAGTTACTAAAAATAGTGTGGATGTAATCAACTCTTACCCAATGGCTACATGACATTAATTTATACATTAGCCACCCTCAAGGGCTAAGTGGATTGGTAATTGTCTTTTTGGTTAGGCACTTACCCAAAAGAGATACAGGTTCAAACATTGGGGGCATGCATGTTTGTAAAGGTAGAAGTTTGATCTAAATTCTTTGAGTGCATGACAGAACAACAATGATGGTACGAATCCCAAGCGACCAGTGGTCCTCTTCACATTGGATTATAAAATAATGAGGTGGTATAGGCTTTTTTGGGTAATCCCTATAGTTTGAATCTTGTACATTATAGTTACTAAAAATAGTGTGGATGTAACCAACTAATGTATCAAAAAAAATATACATAAGCTCATATTTAAAAAGTTTTTTAATATATACATAAATAAATCGTTACTACCTTTCTTTTTTAACAACTGATTACAGGGTCAAGTCACATTGCATTCTATCGTAGTATTAAATCATGGTGCTACCATTATAACCCCTATCTCACCTTGATAAATATGACCAGAGTGAGAGAGACCCCCCAGTGGCTAAGGGTTCATATCACCATCATCAAGTTGGCACACACTTAGCGGACTCAAGTTAGACTACTACCTTTGCCTAAATTGGACATGCCCCTGAAGTTTGAACCTAAGCCTCCTCTTGGTAAGTGTCTAACATCTTACCAATCCACCTAGTCCTCGTGAACATATTTTAAAAGTTATTATTTTTTATTCTTTTAAATCATCTTAAAATAATTACACTTGCGACACTTTTTTTATTTTTGTTTTTCAATATATAATAAATAAATAATTATGTCAATATATAAAAATAAAAATATGAACATTGTGACATGAGATATCATTTCTCTATTTTTTTTTTCCTTATTTATGCTCATCATATAAATACATGTTCCCTTTATATGATATATAATATGTCATAATTCATCGAAGCAATCTACATGCTATAATGTTTCTTATGTTATATTCAAAACTAGTGTTCAAGTGACTCAAATCATTTTTTTTCAAGTTTAGAAGACCTTATTTTTAAGGATTTTGACATATGCTCAATAGCTATTTTGGGGGCTTATCATCTTATAGCTACATTAGGATAAAAATTGATAATGTTTGGAAGGAACTATAGCCTATGGAATTATGCAAGGTCCATGTGTAGAAATATTGAATTCCTCGTACACTATCATCCCAAGTGAGAAGATATTGTACATCTAGAAAAGTTATATTAATGTCCTAGCAACATTAGATTCTACTGAATATTTTCAAGATATGAAGATAAAGTTTAACACTAACAATATAAGTTAATTGTTCATAAAATAACATTATTAAATATCAAGGAATGGATTAAATGAAATTTTAAATTAAACTTTATTAAAATTCATATGTTAGATATGATCTTGTCACAAGATCTTAGGACTAATTTAGAGTTAAATTGTAATCTTGATTTCTCAATAAGATTTCAAGATTAATTTTTTTTACTATCCCAATAAAGTCTAATCCTAACTTTTGTTATTTAATTCAACTTTTATTTATTAAAAAAAAACTATAATCTAATTTATTTAGAATGTCAAATTTAAATATATTTTAACATTCTATTAACTTTAATGGATATAATTTCTATTTCCCATTTTTAAACCTTTAATATTTAAGTATACCATTGGTGTTTCATCTTGATTACCTTAGTTCAAATCATAGGGAGAGAGGTCCCTTGTTGATATGCTCACATGGAGTGTGGCCCTAATTGTGTCACCTGATATACTTTACCTTAAAAAATTTATTTTCAAGTCTAGTACAAAATAATAACATCCAAAATAAAACCATATTACAAATACATTTTAATTTTTTTCATAAATTACATGTAAGGTACCTAAATCATTAACCAGCTAGTTATAACATGGTTTAAATAAGAGGATTTAAGCTTTATATGATCTTAAACTTCCCTTATAAGAAACTTCACATAATCATATTAATATACATTGATTATTGAAAATTTTATATATTATAACCCACTAATGTTGAATCTTTTGACATCAAAAAAGGATTATTATATAAAATGTTTTTGACATTAAGGCCTAAGCTTGGAATATAATTAAAATTTTGAATAATCTCCTCCCTTTGAATAGGTTTATCTCATAACTTAACTTAATAAAAGAAAACATTTTTTATAAAATATACTTGTTTGTTTTTTTATAATATATAAATACTTCAACATTAACTAATTATCATTCTAAATATTTTCTTCTTATATATTCAACTATGCTAGTGACCAATTAAAATATCAAAATATTACTTAGCCTAGGCATTCAAGCATTTTAGGACCCAACCACAGATGCTACATAGGATATTAGGGTTGAATGGTCTCATGCACACAATTGAGGCATACTATAAGACATGAACCTAACTCCTTATCTTGGAAAGCATCTTGAACTTACCAATCAACCAACACCCTCCCTCATAGGATAATAGTAGACCAAAGGACAATAATAATAAAAATAGTAGACTAGAGTAGGATAGCATTATTTAAAATAAATACATAAAAAATAATAATAATTTTACTATTTTTTATTAATTTTAATATATCTAACAATCTTGTTACTAATGTTACCAATCAACCAATACTCTCCCTCATAATAAAATTAGATTATACAATATAAACTTACATATCCTTTTATCAATTTAAACCTATGGCTATTAAATTTTGTTGGAGCATGATGCCTAGACTTATTCCCAATTAACAACATATTTAATAAACAACAAGAAATCCAATATTAATCTATTGCATGCTGAATGAGAAAGAATATTTTATAATAATTAATTAAGCTAGGTGACCAATTTTACCCAAAAGTGCATAGTTTTCCTAGGGATAAAACTTATGGTATGTGTTGTCATCTTTGATTTTTCCAATAAAAACAATCACACCTTGTGAGAAGCAACACATAAGGTTGCAACCAAGAGCATAGGGTTTTGCTTAATTGATGGTCTCTAGGAGTTTTTTTACAAGGTTGGTTCCTTATTATGATGTGATATTTAGGTACACTTAAACTTAGGAGGGAGGACAAATGATGAGGAAAAATAAAAGAACTCAAAAAAAGAAAAATGTGACAATACTTTAAGATCTCCTTCCACAACAAGCTTGAACACTATGTGACAGTGGTGAACACTTCCTATCCTTGATATAGTTACGTGACATATATCCACATAGATAAATGTGTCAATAGAGAACCACATATAACTATTCCAAAAATTGATGCAGGTCTCCCACACACACATTTATAAACAAAACCCAAAAAACACATGAAAATTACAAACATACACACACATATAAAAAAGGGTTACCAAATAACTATAAATGACTAGTCCAAAAATTGATGCAGACCTCCATCCATATATATATATATATATATATATATATATATGTGTGTGTGTGTGTGTGTGTGTGTGTGTGTGTGTGTGTGTGTGTGTGTGTGTTTTTATGTATATGTGTGTGTGTATATATATATATATATATATGTGTGTGTGTGTGTGTATAAAATTTGCATTGAATTTTACAATAGAAAGTGAGTACAAGCGTGAGCCAGAAGGGAGTGTAGCAGTGAGTGCAAGCACAAGCTAGGAGTGAGTGCAATCAAAAGTGAGTGTGAGCATGAGCATGAGCATGAACTGAGAGGGAGTGTAGTAGCAAGTGTGAGCATGATCTAGGAGTGAGTGCAGCTAGAAGTGAGTGTGAGCATGAGTTAGGAGTGAGGAGGAAGTGTGAGAAAGAAGTAGAAATAAAATTTTGATCCAGTTGAAGAAAATACAATGTGATTCAAGAGGAAGTGTGATCTAAGAGGGATTGCAAGCCAAGATTCAATCATGGTGAAAGAGCAACGGGCTTATCTAGAGTGCATCAATACTTCAAACCCTTACCATGGATGCATGAAACATTGTTTTTTAAAAAAATTGAAGCAAAGGAACATTGAGAAAAAGAAGAGACAAGGACTATTGTGAGCCAAGAGGGAGTGCAAGCTAGAAGTGAATGTGAGGAAAGAGAGAGTGAAATTTGAGAGTGAGGAGAAGTCAAAAGGGAAGGTGAGACAAGAGGGAGTGCAAGTCGATGTAAATCCAGCTGCAAGAGGTCAAAACAAAATACCTCCCATTACATAAAAACTATGGTAAATGAAAATAATATGTAAAACCCTCCATTTACATAAAAACTGCAATAAATGGAAATAATCAGTAAAACCCTCCATTCACATAAAAACTACAGTACATAGAAATAAACCAGTAAATAATTTATTTTCTCATTCTTGGATTCACTTCCCTTTTACAATGCAATACCAAGGGAATATATATCCCCAAATAAACCCTAAAATAAAACCCTAAAACTTGAAGCCCTAAAAGAAAACCCTAAAGCTTAAAACCCTAAAAATAAAAAAAAATTACTATTTTTGGCAAATTATTTTTCATAAAAAATTGCATTTTTTAGTAATTACCATTTTTGGAAAATTATATTTTGCGTCAAATAATTCCATTTTGAGTAATATAAAATTACTTTAAAACTTCTTTTAAAAAAACCCTATAAAAATAGGCTCCTCCATCATTCTCCTTTGGTTGAAAATAACTCTACTCCTGCGAGTTCCTCTGATCAAACTCATAATCGCTTTTCATAGAGTGTCACACATTTGCAAGTACTCCTCAAAGTACCAATATTCTTCTGAGGTTTTATATCTCAAACCTCTTGCAAGCACTACACATAGTGCCAATTTATTCCTTTGAGGTTTTAAAATAGCAAACCTCCTGCAAGCACTACACAAAGTGCCAATTCTTCCCTCTGAGGTTTTTAATGAAAAAAACCTCCTACAAGCACTACACAGAGTGTCAATTTATTTTTTTAAGGTTTTACAAACCTTCTGCAAGCACTACACAAAGTGTCAATTCCTCCTTCTAATGTTTTATATAAAAAAACCTCCTGTAAGCACTTACATAGAGTACCAATTTCTTTCTCCAAGGTTTTACAAACCTTCTACAAGCACTACACAAAGTGTCAATCTCTTTCTCTTAGTATTTTACATAAAAAAACCTCCTACAAGCACTTACACAAACTACCAATTTCTGTCTCCAAGGTTTTACAAACCTTCTGCAAGCACTGCACAGAGTGTCAATTTTTTTTTTGATCCTCTTTGCTCACCTCTCCTTTTCTCTTTTCTTCTCTTCTTTTTTCTCCTCCCAACAAGATCTGACTTGCTCTGATACCAAATTATGTAAATCTCATTGCAAGAGGTCAAAACTAAATACCTCCCATTACATAAAAACTATGGTAAATAAAACCCTCCATTTACATAAAAACTGCAATAAATGGAAATAATCAGTAAAACCCTTCATTCACATAAAAACTATAGTACATGGAAATAAACCAATAAATAATTTATTTTCTCATTCCTAGATTCACTTCCCTTTTACAATGCAATACCAAAGGAATATATATCCCCAAAGAAACTCTAAAATAAAACCCTAAAACTTGAAGCCCTAAAAGAAACTCTAAAGCTTAAAACCCTAAAAATAAAAATAAAAATTACTATTTTTAGCAAACTTATTTTTCATTAAAAATTGCATTTTTTAGTAATTACCATTTTCGGTAAATTATATTTTGCGTCAAATAATTCCATTTTGAGTAATATAAAATTACTTTAAAACTTCTTTTAAAAAAACCCTCTAAAAATAGACTCCTACATCACAAGCCAAGAGCAAGCCCCATTGACTAGTATGGAATGAAAATTCTATTTGAAATCCCTAATGAGAAGTTAGGATGTCCTAGTTGGGAGTATGGAGGCCCAAGTTGGAGATAAGTAAAAGAGTGAATATATGGTAAGTTTGATCCAGGTAGTAGATACTACACCATAAGTGAGTATTAATGATGAGATGATTAAGTATGATATAATAGTTCTTAAAAGTAGTGGATTAATATGTAAGTTCTATAGATCATGGCTAGGGTTTTTGGAGATTCAAAATTGGATCAAATGGAAGTGGAGATTAAACTCAAATTACTCTTTGAATTTTCTTCCTAAAGTTTTTTTCTCATCATCTTTTCTAATTCAAAAATTAGGGATAAAATAATGGTTGGTGGTCCATGGTTTAGGGAAAGAGATACTCTTTATTTGATACCATGGAATAATATTTTTTATGTTGAGATAGAAACTATTAAGAAGCTTCTAGTATGGGTTAGGATTTTTGGACTTCCATATCAGCTTATAAATAAAGATGTTCTGAAGAATATTGGAAATACCTTAGGGAAATTCATCAAGGAAGGACTAACTACTAAGGAGTGAAAGCATGCTATATATACTCGAATATGTTTTGTTATGGATATATCAAAATATTTACCACAATACATTAAGATAAAATCAGAATCAAGAGAATGGGATCAACAAGTAGATTATGAAAATATCACTTTTTGTTGCCACAATTGTTATGAGATTGGACACATGGAAAGAGTTTGCAAAGTGAGAACTATGAAGAAAGAGATAAAAAATTATGTCCATGAGATAAATTTCATGACAAAGCAAGGAAATAATATAGTAATAGATGCTATATTACATCAAGGATATTTCTAAAATAATATGTAAAGAAAGCCTATATACAGTATCATTTGGCAAGTTCAAAAGGAATTAAAGGTGCAAAAGAAGATGTGAAAAGAAATCCTAAAACAAGACCAACAAAAGAGGTCAATTTTATTCCAAGTAAATCATATTTATTTTTCTTTAGTATAGAATCATCTCCAAGTAATAAGAGTGAAAGGGATGAATATGTTATCCCTTGCACTTCAAGGTTTCAAAAGTAGCATGATAAAGAAATAAGGATGGAGGAAACCCATAAAAAATAAGGTTTTTTAGAGCATAATAAGAAGGTAATTTCTAAATAAGAGCATCCTTACACTTTAGGGTTTCTATACAAACATAAATAAGATTGTGCTTTTGAGTTTATTCCTTGCACTTCAACAAGGAAAACCTAAAGATGATAAGTCTTACTATGAGTAGTATGAGAATATTGAAGATAATCATGAATATGAAAGTATTATTGAGAATGAAAAAGAGAGAGGAAGACCCAAGAAGCAAAAACAAAGAGAAAAGTAAACCCATAGGGATATTGATATGGGGAAACCTTAGCAAATATCACAATTACTAACAAGAAGTGGGGCTAAACCCAAAAATAAAATAAAATAAATAACAATGAAAATAATAACTTAAAATATTAGGGGAATGGATGAGAACCCTAAAAAAAGGTATTAAGAAATTATGATATTGTTACAGATAAGATATTTATAGATATAGAAGTTGAGAAACAAATATTTTAGCCATTGGCGATGTTGAATTTCATCTTGAAATTTTTTAATTTTAGAAGGCATTTGATATAAAAGGAGTTGATTGTGGAAACTTAGCAGTTTGAGGAAGATGGAGATTTATAGAAAGGTAAATGAATAATATCTTTGATCGAAAGGTAAATTTGGATATGCTTTAATTAAATTTTTAGAAATGTAATGAGAGCAATGTAATATTTTGTTTTTATAATGGGAGTGGCCCCTAATAGAAGTCATATATATATATATATATATATATATATATATATATATATATATATATATATATATATATATATATATGTGTGTGTGTGTGTGTGTGTGTGTGTGTGTGTGTGTGTGTGTGTGTGTGTGTGTGATTTTCCCACAAGCCACTTAGGAACTAACTACTCTACAAAAAGAAATGAAAGAAAATCTTACAAAAGAATAAAAATGTTAAATTTTTAATCCTTTACATAACTAAAATTATTCCTTTTATAGATTACAAAGATGAGGGTTTCCATTCAAAATGTATGCAAATATTTCAATATGACTGTTGCTTTTGATGTTGGATCATGTCTTATTTAGGTTGTTAGTCCTTTCAAAGTCTCTAGATATGGAATCATAAATTCCAAATGGTTTTGATTCTTTGGATGAGAATCTACCACCATTATTTCCAACTACACTATTTGAGAATCCTACAATCTAAAAACAAAATATTTTTGCTTTTAATGCTCCATATTTAGGAGTGGCTTTGTTATGGCTTTGTTATGGATTTCCAATTATTCTTATCCTTTTTGAGAGATATGCAAAATTCCTTTGATAGGAAAGGATAGTACCTTCCATAACATCACACACCTTAGCAATTTTTTTATATTTTTGGGACACGGTGCTTTCTCTTTAGAATATTTCCTCATAATTCAACTTCAAGGCTTTTGTTTTACCTAAATACTTTTGACCATCAGACCTCCATGTCAAAGCTTTTTTTTTCCAACTTTTGATTGGACGTTATAAAATTCTAATATTCAGACTTTAACCTTGTTATTTTTCAACCCTTAAGACATTTTGATTAAATATCCTTTTATTACTTGTCTTCTTCTCACACTTTCACTTTTGCTACTGAAAAATGGTGTAGTTAGAAATCACTATAGCATGCATTAATAAGACTTAACATATTTATTATTTTCCATCTATCCTAGCTCAATGTGGAAAAAATGGATTGAAAATATTGTAAATAGAATAAAACCCAATGAAAAATTAAATAAACACAAATGGAGCAACCAAGGATAATTTAAGGTAGTGCCTATTGGTTTCCTCAGAAGAGACTACAAGGGCAAGGTCCTTAATTAGGATTTTGAAGGCCTAGGAGTAGCAACAAATAATGAAGCAAAGTATTTAGAAATCATACAAGGCTTTCTGGGTGCTTGGGAGAATGGAGTTTAGAAGATCATAGTGGATTTTATCTCAAATTTTAATGGAATCCCTAGATGAGATTAGGAATTTTAGACTGAGTGCGTGAAGGATCAAGAACATAGTGAGTCATATCAAAGTTATCTGGTAGCAGTTTAAAGATGTTATTTTGGTTCATGTAGGAAGAGGAAAGAATGTTATGGCTAACTTTTTGAATAAAAATAGAAGTGAGCATATTGTTGGTTACTTGTTGAAATATAATTAGAATAGGTATATTGTAGATTATATGGTGGTGAACCAAATTTTTTTATTACTAGCCAATAGGAATTTAGGCAATGAAGTATGTCGGACCAAGGTAGATGACTATGATGGTTAGACTCGAGTTTGACATCATATTGCTACTTTTAGTGCTCTTAGTCCCAATTTGGGGTAGCTCCTAAATTCATGGTAAGAGGTAGAAGCTAATTCGGGCTCTCTAGAATAGTACTAACCAAAATTATAATCAAGATAGGAGTTTCTACTCTTTGGATCACATTAAAAAAAAATTGGTCCAGGAAAATGTTAGATTTAGTTTTATTAGGATCTTGGGATTGGTCAAAAGTGGTAGGCCAATTATTATTACTTTGGATATATCTTCTTATTAATACTTTTACCTTTTTCAAGAAAAAAAGGGATAAAACCCAATGACTATCTAAATGCATGTGATTAGATTCTAACAAGGATTTAAAGTTTGGTTGTAGTGAAGACACATTTAGGAAAGTATGAAATGATGTAAAGGGTATGTATGGTTTTCATTGAAAAATCATTTATAGCATGCATGGATCTCCATAAGCTATGTTTTCTCAATGACATGACCTTTTATAGGCACCCTTAAAGCCACATTAATAGCCATAAGCTCATTCTTACCAATATATTAACATGGATGAGCAATATTTAATTTCATTACAAGGACTTTAACCTTGACCATTTCAATAAGTGATAGCTCATATGAATTTAATACTTATAATTATTTTTGTAAAGACTAATTATCCATTGAATCAAGAAAATAAAATAAAATATAAAAAGTAAATTTATTTTGAATAAGAATGAGTATATAGATTTAACATTTATTTTTTTTAACTTTGAAAGTAAAAAGTATCTTAATAATATATTTATACATATCTATATGCAAGCTTTATGAATCAAAATTTAGTAAATAAAAAATTATATAGTAAAATTTTCATAAATTCTCATGTCATTTGTCAGTATTTTTTTAATTTTAAATGTGGAGCTCGACATTGAATATCATGTATTTTTTTACCTAAATTTCATACCATATCACCTAGAAAATTAAATACATATATATCCATATATTTTATTGTCTTACAAGGGCCAACCACTTTATATTATACATCATACCACATTAAGGATATTTTGTGCATATTTTAGCTACCATCTTCTTGACCAATAGGTATTTAATTCCCAACATTGTCATCATAAATATATAAAATCTCATAGATAAGCCATTATAGATACAAGTTTACTATATAATTATACCTTATTGAACATACAATTTCAAAAATAGTAATATAAACTTCTCATAGTTCACATGCATCTCCTTTGATATGGAAATGACCATAAAATGGAAGGGGCTTATTATGCTTACCACCCATCAAGTCTTTTCTTATATATATTATTTTCATTTGTACCAATCATATAGATATAGCTTAGTTTATTTTATATAAATCGTATTTATAAGGTACCATTTTTTCAAATGCAAGCACAATTATTACTCAGCACATATTGCATATAATGAGATTATTATATAAAATAGGTTTAACTCAAATTAGTCCCTAAGGCTTCTTTAATCCTTACTAAGATGATGAGCATGGTGTAGGAGCTCAAATCCACTTCACTAAAAAATTGCAAGAGAGCCTAACACTCGAAGATAAACATGGAAAAGCTCCAGCTTAACTATAGACTTGGATAACATTCTAATTAAACCTAAAATAAAAAGAGAAGTCCAACTATACTCTATTCAAGCAAGTCATTCAAGGGGAATCCCATAGGATATACTCTATTAAAATAAGTCATTACATGGAAATTAAGTAGAATAATTTATGTAATTCCAACACAAGATAAACATCAAAACAATCACTCCCATTCATGAAACCTCATGTTTATTTTTTATATCATGTATGAGATGGTTTCCAATATATATATATATATATATATATATATATATATATATATAAACATCTTCAATTTTGTGCATTTATTTTTATAATTTATATATTGATACGAGCTTATTCTCACATATTAATATGATCACTTCAAAAAATATTAATATTCTTTGAATTAATTAATTATTCAAGTTAATATCAATTTAAGTTTTTACTTTAAAATCTATAAATTACATAACTAGTCTATGCATAGATAATTTTAAAACGACATATAGATTTATTATCCCATTTCATCACATTAGTTGTGTTGAGACCAAATTTTTATAACTTTTTCTATGCAATATGTGGCTTGGACTCATTATTGCTTTATTCATATGCAATACTTTTTCCTTGCTTCACCCCTCATATTTTTCCTTCCTTTTCTTCATGTCTTTCCCTTCTTTTTCTATTTTCTTCTTCCTTTTTATTTTTTATTTCCACTTCTTGAAATTCCTCCTCCACTCTTCACTTCCACTCCACCTCATCAATGAGCTATCCCCTTGCTCTCCTTACCTATGGATTATTCCAAATAAGTTTTATTTTATTTTTACTTTAAAAAAATATTGTTTAGTTTTATTTCATAATATAACTTGTTAATTTTTTATAATTTAATTACAATTATTTTACTTTCTTATTTCTTAGAATAAAACCTATTGAGGTAACTTGTTTCCAACACCAAGATGACATGACTTAGAAAAATAAGACTATATCTAGTCATATTTTTAGGTTTAATTCATTTGTCTAAAATATTTATCTCATTGTACCAATTGATAGGATAAAGCTTGTTTAACATGTACTTTGTTAAATAAAAATATTGGGACATTATATGATTGGTTTGGAAAAATAGGAAATGAGTTCATAGTGTATAGTTATTGTGAAAATGTCTTAATTTTTTTCTTTCTTAAATATTATGCATCTCCTTTGATGTTAAATAAATACATGTGTGCATGATGATAAGCTTACAAGTTGCTAGCATAAAATCATGAGGTCAAATATAGGTAGAAAAATACAACTATACGATGTGTATTTTTCACTACATATTGCATAATTTCAAGAAAGGATATACATATTAATAATCGACACGTGATATTTATGGTCATCACACTTGATTACCTTAGACACTTATCATCATCAAACTCATTCTAATTTTATCAATGTTAGTAAATATGATCTCATTTAAAGACAATTTCTAAACTTAGTGCTCATATAATTGATCTATAATTATTTTTCCATTACATTCTACATAGATTGTATTAATGATTCCATTGATCATATAATTTTATTATTTTTCATTAAAGATAACAATCATCATATTTTAAAATCAAAGTGAGTCTATCTCAAGTTAATCATATAACTATCTAAAAATTATCTGCTATGAATATCATAATTAAACTTCGAGTATATTTTGATTCTTAGGACATTAGACAGTGTAAGTATCATACATATATGTATAAATAGGATGTAGTCAAGCAATTTATATGTGTGTCAGGAAAATTTTATAATTATTGCCAAACTAGAGTGATGAATTTTGAGATTTTATATAATATGAGAAGACAATCAGTGTAAAAGTGAGTCCCAAAGAGTGATCTTAAGTTGAATCTAAAATACTTAAACTAAGGTTCTATGTGCATAGAGAAATTTTTTGAGTCAATTGGACTTCAAATTTGAACATAGTGGAAGAAGATGAATCATAGCATTTTAGAACTAGTTTCTAGATATACAACTTTTATTTATGGTCTTTTAGATGTTTTCTTAATATTATGTTTATTTCATTAGGTTTTATTCACATATAAATAACATAAAATTACATCTACCATTATACCAATAGACCATATATAATATGCCATTTAAAAGCACCATAAAAACTAATCTTGATGAACCCAAATTTTGGATATCCAAATTTTACCATGGGTCAATGCATATTATATATGTTTACTCTATTATTGTATATCACCCTTACATGTATATCCAAATCCTATAACAAGCATCTAGTACATCTTTTTCCGTACTTGAGACATCCCACAAAGAGCACCATACCTATAGATATTCTATAAAAAAATAATAATGTGATTTCAAGTTTGGGTTCAATTTTGATATTTATTTTTTAAAGTTATATTACTCATGTCAAGACACAAATTCTAACAAACAATGGTATAACCAGTCCTAGATAAAATATTTAATACTTTGGATTTAAAATAGTTTATCCAACATTTCACAATTCTTTTAATGTTGGTGAAGCAACCTAATAGATTCTCCATTTTTTTAAACTATCCTAGAATAAAGAAGGAAAAGAACAATGAAGAATTCAATGGTATAAATTTTCTACCTCCTCCTTACATAAGGAAGACTTAAAAGGTCTAGCATTCCTTAAATTTCAATGGTATCCTCAACATAATATAGAAAGTAGAAATGAACAAAAAATAAAATTACACAAAAATGATGCTTCAAATTCTTTTCAAATAATAGATGAGAATATTTATTTTTCCTTTTTAATTCTAGTTTTGTCCTATTTTAATTTTTTCCTTATTCTTGTTGTGTTCTATTTTTTGTATTATTCTTATATTTTTTATTTTTATCTAATTTAGTCTCATAATTTTTAACATTCTCCCCCTTAAAATTGAATAGAGAAGTTTCATTTTATCTCTGAGTTAAATAAATCAACCGTTTACCATTACCTTTGTAAAAATATTTACATATTGATATTTCAAATTATATTTTTCCAATTCAACTTCCTTTTCCTAATCTAAATATCTAATAAAATAATTATTCAAAACAACATGTTTTGATTTTGTAAAAAAATAGGATTTGTTGGTCTCAAGATTGAGTATTTGGAATTGATATTTAAAATATGAGAATCCCCCTATTAAATGTGGGGTTTGTAATAAATTAGGGCATTTGATTCAGGAATTTCCAAAATAGAAGCCTCCTTCCAAGGTCATGAATTTTGGCAACAAAATAAAATTGAAGAAGAGGGTCCTAGGAAGAAATGTATCTTGGAAGCTGAAGACCTTGAGAGCAAAAATTAAAATGCCTCATCCTTAGAGGGTTATAGAAAGGAGAATATATTTGATGTTGAGATCCCTAAAAATGAAGTAAAGCTAATATGCAGAAGGATTCTTCCTTTGAGTATCGAGTTATGGCAGATAAGATGAAGATATATGATACTCTACCCTCCTCATAAATGAATATTGTTCTTTCTCCAAATTCCTTTGATTTTCTTCAAGAGATTACTTTTGGATATGAAGATAATGGACTCTTGTAAAAGGAAAACGATGGAAATATTCAGTTAGAAAATGAGGAAGGTAAATATGAGCAGAATCAAATAGTTTTAAAAAAGTAGGTAGATCAAATAAAAAAGAACCTAGTAACTCCAAAAACCAGACATCAAAAGAAGTTAGAAATTAATATGGGTACTATTAAATCTTAGGGAAAACATTCCAATCAAAAAATTAGAGAAAAAAATTATAGAGACAAATATTTCCAATGGAATCCAAACAGTAATAGCCTTGGATGGGGGAAGTAAAAAGGCACTCAAGGTAGGAGGAAAAATATAATAATGCAGACCATGTTGAGTCTAAGAATAGAGATCTATATATCCCCTATGGTGTTATGGGATTTTAATCCAACTACTTATGGGTTTTTTGCTCTTTTGTGTTCCTATTCAGTTTGGTCTTGGGAGACCTTTTCACTTTATGGATTGTTGCACTTCAAAATATTTTAGTTTATGGGTTGTCCTATTTACAATGTCTCAATTTTGATACTGATAGTATATCTATAGGTGTTTTCTTATAAAAGGCTTGGGACCCCTTTCAAAACCCCTTATTCCACCCTAATAAAAAAAAATACACTCATGGTGTAATATCATTCGTGATAAGGAATTGGAGCTCTAGAAGGGAAAACTAACACATCAGTTGAGTAGATGAAGTACTTTTTGGTTGTTTTGGAATCAAATATAAATTACTACCCCAAAAGTGCCCAATTGGGATGCCTCCAAATCCTCTTTTAGATAGACAAATTTCATTTGCAAATTTGTTGAAGGAAAAATCTCTAGTAAAGACTAAATAAGCAAAAAAAATTGTACTAAAAATGTTCTTTGCGATTTTGCTTACCAAAATTAGAATCAAGGTCAAATATTTTCATTGAGTAGAGGATAGTAGAAAAATTATCTTATATAGAGCCAATCATGATCTGATTTGTAAATTCATGGGTATTCGCCCTACCCTAGATTTTTTGCATTAGTGGGTTTGGAAAAACTAGGAGTCTCTTAATTAGTATTCTTTTTAGTTTATTAGTAATTGATATTTTACTGTTAGTTTTTACTCACTTGTTGATATTTAATAGGGCTTTCAAATTAGAAAAGAGGAATCAAGGTCTGATAGGATTATTTGTTCAACCCTAGAGAGTGGAATTTGATCCCCAAAATGAACCCACTACTATCCTAATTTGGATATGTTTGTATGCACTTCTAATGGAGTTCTATAGTGACCAAGTATTAGAAATCATTGATAATTTCCATGAAATATATTTAGGTTTTTCTAGAGACACAATATTTTATTCTAGATTATGTGTGGAAATAGATCTCAACTAGTCTTTGCCAGTAGAGGTGGAACTCAAACTTGTAAGACTATATTGGATTTATAAATTGAATTATGTGGCATTACTGTTAGGTGTAGGGTTTACCATAACTATGGGTATTTAGCATGGTCTTGCACAAACAATATGAACATAAAAATGGATGCTTCTCTAAAAATTTTGAATATTCGTTAGGGTAAGTAAACAATGAACAAAGAAGCATCCAACATTTCTCAAGGTGGAGAAGCACAAGGAGATGGTATTGAATAACCAAAAATAAGGAGAGTGCAAAATAAAAAATGTGGTAAGAGCAAACCTAGCTCAAGCATTTAAATAGGTATGAGATATTCAACACACTAGTGGACCAAGAAGAAGAATAATTCATGGAAGGAGTATATGGGAATAATAAAAAAATGACAACCATGTTCAAACCCCTCTTTTGGATCCTCCTATTATAGAGTAGGTAATAGAGTGCATTGAGTCACCATAATCATAAATTATAGGGGCATTGATAGTGCATAACCAAGATCATCTAATAATAAAGGATATCATCATAGGTATGGCAAAAAAATAGAGAAAATCCAACTCTAGGGATAAGCTAGGTGGAGAAGAGATCAAAGAATATCAGCTCTCAAGGAGGTAGAAATTAAAATAAGCAATTGAGAGTAGTTTAAGCTGATAAACTAATCATTGGGGATTGAAGAGACCAATAGAATATTATTGGTCTCAAGGTAACCAATGATTATACAATTATGGAATTTTAGAAATTTAAATAGTAGAACCCATAAATATGTTTTTCAAATACTCATAGAAAAAAGTAAAATATAATTTTTGCTTATCCAAGAGACAAAAATATCATTGGATATTATGTGTAAAACAGTAAATAGAATCTGCAGAGGTGTTGGTTGTATGTAAGTGATTGTCCAAAGGGCCTTATGGGGATAGTTACCTTTTAGAACTCTCTTGAGTGGATGACAATAGAAAATATAGCTTTGAGGTGTGTTCTCACATCACATTCTAGGAACAATGTGACAACTGAGCAGGTTTTAATCATAAATTTGTATGGGGCTCAAAACCTAGATGGTTAAATTTTTCAATGGAAAGCAGTGCATAATATGAAAGTCTAAAGGGAAGATTTAGATTGGATTGTTACTAAGTATTTTAATGCTAAATTATCATCCAAACATTTTAAAGGGGGAACCCCAATTTTAGACCCAGGGGATCGGCTTATGATTTCCGAGGTCCATGCATTACACTTGGTGGATATTAAACATATTAGAACCAACTATACTTGGACTAATAAGAGGAGGGAGCCACATAGAATAAAAGTGAAGTTAGACCATATTTTGGTTTCAAATAAGTATTTTGTAAAATGGAATATAAAATTCTATATTTTGGAAGGTCTAATTTTGGATCATTTTTCCATTCTATTGGAAGGGAGATCAATACAAGGTAGTATAGCAAACCATTTTGATTTGAAAATTTTTTGTTACAAAAAGAGGAACTTCAAAAGATAATTCCATAGTGGTGGAAATAGAGGTGCCCAACATGTGGGATAATAATGTTTAGATTCCATAAGCAACTTCATTATGTCAAGGATCAACTGAAACAATGGAGGTAAGCTAATAAGATGGACTTCCAAGTCCAAAGAGCTCCATTGGTGGCCATATGATATGAGGTACAAAAAAACCTAGGAAAGGAACAATTACAAAATTTCTCAAATAAGAGGATGGTGCATTGAATAAAGTGGTTGAGGATATTGACAACCCAGAGGAAATCTAATAAAAATAGAGAGCAATAACCACTTGGTTATTGGAAGGTTATAGAAACACCAAATTTTTCCATAGGGTTGCTTATGCTAAGAGATATATGAACAATATGGAAGCTCTTCAAGATGAGAACAAGCACTCCTTTGATACAATCATAGGTATACATTTCATTCAATGGATTATTTTTCTAAATTGTTTAACGAAATTATGGTGTAAGACAAAGAGACTTAGAAAGAAGTTCTTGCTACCATACTCTATATTATATCTAAAGAAAAATTAGTCCATGATTAAACCCATTGATAAAGAGGAACTAGAGAAGGTAGTCTTTGGAATGAGTACCGAAATAATGCCAGGTCCATATTGTTTTCGAGTTGAGTTTTTTTATAAATTTTGGGACAACTTGCAAGAGGATGTAATGGCTATTATAGAAGATTCTAGAGGTAGTAAAAGAATTCTGAAATATTTAAATAATATACTCATTGTCTTAATTCCAAAATGAGAGGAGGGGGTGCATATTTCAGATTATAAACCTATTACCTTATGCAATATCATATATAAAATAATCATGAAGGTAACGGTTGAGTGGATAAAACCTATCCTACATAGCATTATCTCCTTAGAGCAAGGGAGTTTTATAGAGGTTAGGCAGATCTTGGATGGTGTGGTTCTAGCTCTGGAGACAATCCATTGAATGCAAAAATATGGCAATAGAGAAATGTTCATAAAATTGGATATGTCAAAGTCTTATGATAGGGTGTAATGGAGCTTCTTGTCAAGGATGATGGTAGCCTTTGATTCCTCTTGGGATTGGATAGAATGGGTCATGAGTTGTATTTCTACTCTAAAAAAATTAGTGTTAATAAAATTATTTCCCTCATAATAAATTGGATGAGTGGCCAAATCCAATCCCTTTGAAATTGATACCCATTATGACTAAAATCTTGGCAAAAATATTTCTCACTAGTAGAGATGAGGAGGATGAATTATCTTGGGGTTATGGAATCCTTGGAGTCTATATAGTGAATGATGGATATGATAAGATCCTTCCAAAACCTCCTCCTCATGCATATCAAGTTGAGGATTCGAGAAATATTTGGTAGTCCAAGAGTTGGATGAAAGCAAACTTCTTTGTGTGGTATTTCATGCACAATTAAATTCTTACTTTTGATAATTTGAGATGGAGGAGAATCATTTTTCTATCCCAATGTGTTTTCCACTAAAAAAATGAAGAAATTTCTTATAACTTTATGTTTAAATGCCCGTTCACATGCCAAATTTGGGAGCAATATTTTTTAACTTATAAAATCTAAGCTAATGGTGATTTGAATTGGATTAATATTTGGGAAATATGGAATATGGGTGGATTTAAATCTAAAAATCTTCATATTGAGTGGAAGCCTAGATTAAACTTTATTTGGTGGCAGGTGTTGTTGGATATAAATAGAAGAAGTTTTAGAGAAACCTTTTCATCGTTGAATGGCATCTAGCAGATCATTTGGAGCAAAGTCATGGAAACTGTGGTATTGTATTCTAAAGAGTAAACTCAGGATAATATAGAGATGATGGAGAAGGAAGCTATATTTTAAGAGGGGTAGGATATATCTAGTTGGAAACCACCCCTAGAAGTTTGGATTAAAATTTATATTGATGGAGCTATAAAAGTAATCTGGATAGAGCTATAATTGGAGTGGCTTGCAAGAATCATGTTAGGAAAGTGCTATATTGGGAACTATAGGGGGTGGGTAGGACCATGAACAATGAATAAAAAGCCTTAGCTATAAAATATAATTATATTTAAGTATTAATACAAGGTTATATGAGGATAATCATATAATCACATTCTCAAATATTAGTAGAGCTTTGGATTGCATGAGAAACTATGCTTTGGAGACATGGAGGTTGAGGATTCTTATCACCCAAATTAAGGAATCGTGAAGGAAATTATACGATGTGATTCTAATTTATGTGGGTAGAGCTCTGAATGAAGTGGTAGAGTTCTAGCTAATAATGGTATAGAGAAGGAGGTAGGGGTTCAATGGCATAGTGGTATGGATATTGAGGATGAGAGGATAATGCGGGTTGGTAAGCAAATCTAGTGTTTAGATATTTTGAACAACCATTATAAACATATGGTTTAGGAGATTTGGCTCCAATGCAAATATCCTTTTACTATTGTAAATAATGTTCTTGCTAGCTAAGGCTAGGAGGAGTATTATCCCAACTTGTAAATAATATTTTTTTAATATAATTTTTTGAAATTATTTAAAAAAAAAAAGTGCACTCATGTTGTTATAAAATATTTATAAATGGTATTTTTTAATTTTTATGAAGGTTTTTTATGATGTATCTCAACTCTATTTATTATGTGCTTGATATTGTAGTTTCCATACACTACATCTACTATTCAGACTATAAACATTGCTTGTTTCTTCAAACTCCAAGTTACCAATCCATTTCCCAATGAGAAATAATTTCTTGATGTAGATTTCCTATCATCAATTGAGCTTCCTTTATCTAAATAATTGTATCCAACTAACTTAATATTATTAAATAAAGTATAATATATTCTATAATTTAAACTTGTTTTCATATACTTCAATGTTCTCTTAGCTACTCTCATATGATCTTCTAATGACTCACTCATAAATCTTGAAACCAAAGAGATTGTATATACAATATCTAAATTTGTTGTTATCAAATACATAAGGTTGTCAATCAAACTTCTATACTTCATCTTCTCAAATATTCCATTTTCATCACCTTTGCATATTATTTCACCTTATATAAGTGTAGCATAAATATATGAACACAAAACAAAACACACAGAGACAAAATATTGACAAAATTGCTTTTGTATTGATCTTCTTTTGATACAATGTTACAATTTTTGAATTACCCCAAGTGGCTTGGGAGAAATGTTACTATTGGAACCGATTCTTGCATCCGTAGGATTTCGATTGTCATGCTACAAGAACCCGTTTGAAACCAACGAGCTATTACAGGCTCTGGTTGACCTGCCTCATGTTCTGCTAAACACAAATATTGCTAAAGAAGACTACAGAATGGGTAAGGAAACCCCAACGGCAATTCTTTAATTAAACTTCTAATTTGCATGCTCCAGATTTATATTATACTATATGTATTAAAATGACCAAGCATGAAAACAACCATTCGTTATGCCTTATGTAGACCGGTGCCTAGATTCATTGGGTTGTTATAGCAATTTAACAACAATTTTAATATGAAATAGAGAGAAGGGGAGAAGAAAATTGGCGTTCTTAATCTCATTCGAATATCACAATAAAATCAAGAGTTAACCAATGAAAGAAACGTATATAATGCATTCAAATAATGTAACCCATTACACAGTGACACACAATACAATGACAAAGATATGATAGGAATAAAACCCAGAATTGTATTGATTTCATAAAATATTACATGCAGAGTGGGCGGGATGCCTTTTAACTCTATTTTTCTTAAATAAATACATCAATACAATGAAGAGGACTCTGTTCAAATAATGTAACAGGTCTCTCCAACTCTCCTTGTTCCAATCTGGTAATAGTAGAGTCTCTGAATCCTAGGCTCAAGAAGGTAGGAAATGATCTCAACTTCTTGAACGCTTTCCTATCACAATCCTACAAAGCAAAGGGAAGAAAAAGAAATGAGAAAGGAAAATAGACACAGAAGGGAATACAACAACACAACTAACCAGGCACTCAAGTATACCTCTTAGCAAAAATGCTATTCTCTCTAATTGCTTGATGCAGAATCTGAACACCGTTGCTTTCTTTTATAGCCTCTAGTTCTTGATTCTATTATTCTTGGTTCATCCCTGACTGTACATCTGTCAGCATCTGTTTGAATTTCAAAATTGGTATAGCTGGCTCCCACTACTCTTGTAACCTTTACTGTATAATTATATTCCATTGATGATTAAGGTATGAGGGAGACCTTTATCTTTTTTGCTACTTCCTGGTGCGTTTGGTTGTTGTCTTCTAAACTGGTCTTTTTTGGGTTGACCCCCTTTGATTTCTTGACCCTCTAACTATGCCAAAAATATTCCCTATTGTTACTGTTGTTTGTTGTGTTGAACTCACTTTCGGTTGTTGACTACAGGTATTAACCTTTTTTCCTTTTTGACTTCATTGCAGTTGTTTTATATGTTCATCTATCAATCTCCAAACTCCTGTATCAAATGTGGTTGCAATCCTTAGCATGTTCATCTCCTACAAGATTTTGTTTTTTTGTATAGCAATAATAGGCATATTCTTGTCATATTGAGACAGTAATATTTCCATAGTATTTACCATAAATGTAGTTTGCTTAATCATTTCTTCCTCATCACCTAGTTCATAGTCGAATCTTTCAAAGGTTTCTTTAAATACCTCTTCTATATCTGAGGCTTCTAAGCATTGGTCTAGGGATAAGCCAATATCTACCAGTTTCACTGTAGCATCTTTTATTAAGTCATTTGTTTCTATTACAGAACTTATCCATCTCTCTAGGTTTTCTCCAAATAGGGTTGCTTTGAAAAACTCAAAATTGATCTAGATCTTATTGCCATCTGGTGTCATTATTTCTTGCCCCTGTAACTCTTCAAAATGATCTCCTATAAAATCTAAGGTAGGGTGGATGATTCCAAAATCCTCTCCCCTTTCCTGCATCAAGGTCACAATTTCTTGAGCAGTTATTTGGATTACCCTTATTTGTCTGAACATTTCAGAAAAACCTTTGGCATGAGCTTTTATTCTTTTCAACATATCCTTTTTCATTACATTCAGATAGTATACATGATCTTGCACCTTTGTCACTGATGGAGGTTGTGCACTTGAAGTGTCTCTTCGAGTCAATTCTTCCTGTTGCTTATTTATCACTGCTTTTAATTCTACCTTTTCCTCCTCCTCTTTGCTCAATTGTTTTCTTAGTTTATCAATTGTTTCAACAAATCGGTCTATGACTTGGACCTGCACTGCTTTGGCAACTTCTGCTATTTCTCCCTCTTTTCCTAGTACTGATGAACCCCCTGTTTCCTCATTAGCTCTGAAGACTAGTGGACCTTGTAGAGGAGGAAGATTAATTTCTGCTATATCTGATATGTGTGCTTCTGATTTACCTTCTTCAGTGAGTTGTTCTCCCATATTCCCCATCCCTGCTACTAATTGCAATTCTTGTTCATTTGTAGCAGTGAAGGCGGTCTGATCATCTGTTCTTTCCAAAACAACTTGGGTAGTGGGTAAAGACAATCTGGGTCTCTTTGCTTCCATAGGAGTTACCTCTTTTTGATTCTTCACTAGGTGGCTTCAAAAAAGGCCACCTAATCCACCAGCTGCCCTAGGATTCATTTGTATTACTGATGGGATTTTAATCTCCTGTCCCTTAATATTTATAGAGGTAGGGATGGCCATAGGTGCTAACTTCTTCACACTGGTTACAACCAATACATGATCAAAAATGGGAATTATAGCTTGCTCTGTAGATGATGCTTCTTGAATGGATGTTGTTACCATTTCCTTTCCTTTATCTGTACTGGTTTGTTGAGAAGCTTCTTGAGGAATGTTTGGTGCTGCTTCTATTCTAAGTTGAGCATTCTCAGGGAGCTTGACCTATTGTTCTATTACATCAACAATTTTAATAGTGACCTCCATCAGATCAATGCCTTGTTCTTCTATCATTTCCAATAAGGGGTCTTCCTTGATTGTTGGGCCTGACCTTGGTAAAATAGGTGCTACAGTATCTACTGAACCTTCCCGAAGCCTTCTTAGTTCTGTAGGGTAATCATAGGCTTCATAAACCTGTGTGCTGCCTCTTTTTCTTGGGGGGAAATCATCCCAAACTGCCTGCAAACTTGTTCCTTTTTCTATAGCTTCTAATAGACTCTCTTCAAAAGCATCTTCTCTGTGTTGGATTCGGGCATATTCTCTTTTTTCCATCATTTTACTGTATGTTCCCTTTGGATCATAAAACCTCCATGATACTTCATCGAATCCCATATTGTCTAATTCAAACATTCCCTTGAGCAAAGAAGGATATCCAACAAATACATAATCCCCAAAATGGTAGGGAACATCGAGCCATGGGACCTTACCATGCTTCTTAACTAGTCTCATTTTAGCCTCTTCTGCCACCTACCTGCATAATTCTAAAGCTGCTATGGATAATGGGTAGTATCGAGGTAGCACTTTAGGAGGGATCTTGGCCCCATACAATCTGATATAAGTAAATCCTTCTATGAAGAAGAAGTCTCCAATTTCCTTTTCTTTGATGAAGGCTTTTACCCTTGGCCCTAATCTCTCTGGAACTAACCCAGTTAAGGCCCAATGGATTTCTACCATGAAATGATCATAGAACCAGCCCATGTGGGTTCATCCTTCATGAAGTCTCCAGAAGCTATTTTGAACATAGGGGTTGTCGAGGGATTTTACTCTTTTACGGGCTTCTTCTCCCAATTGGCCCACTATTAGGTGAATGAGAAATGAATACTGTGAAAAATGAGGCATCTCCTACCTCTGTTCAAAAATTGCCCTTCTTAATTCCATCATTTCTTTATGTATTTGGGTACTTAATTCTAGTTCCCAGGCATAGATTGGAGTATTATATGCCCTATTGCATTGTGCAGCTAAATATAAAACCCTTTTTGTTATTCTATTTAGATCTTGTACCCCCAAAACTATGTTTATCATGTCACAAAAATCTTGTACCCAGGGTTTAAAAGCATTTTTGTTGATTGGGAATTTTTTATCTATCGTTGCATGCGTGTCGAACAAACTTTTAAAAACTTCCATATCTGTAAACATACGAGATTGGTGTTCGATTACCTGGTCTACCAGAAAAGTGGTATAATTCGTTAATTTGAACACCTTCTAGATATCTTCGACTTTGATGTTGAACACCCACCGATTCTGGTGGTCTCGAAAGGTCCTTGTTCTTTCATCGTATGCTACTACCAGCCAAGCCATCAAGTCTGAGGAAAAGTGCACTTTCGGGCATATCAGCTTCCCAAGGTTATTGTTCCATCTATTGTTTCTGGGAAAACCCTTGTACTGTAACCTATGAGCTTTATGGAATAAATCCACCATTATCCATGGGGTCCTGTTATCGCCTTCCATCACTTGGGTGAAACTCTTAATACAGGCATTGTCGATCTCGTACAATTGAGTCGGGTTGGGTTTTTTATCTGCCCCACATTTTTGGGTAAACTCATACATAGTGGTACCAGGAATAGGTGGCCCAGAGATCATAGAGTAAGGTGACCTATCTGTGATAAATTTCATGGCTTCTCATGTATCTTCTGGCATGAAAACATCTCCCCATGATGCCATTGCTCTTGTGACTGTGGGTCAAGTTCTTCTTGAGTTCTCAAAGTTTGAATACTCTCTTCTCTCTATGCCTCTGATGTATCAACTTTAATTCTTGGATTACCAGGATAGTGGCCTTGACTATTTTTGTAAGTTTATATACAGGGTGGTGGAGTGAGTTTGATAAATTTGCACATTTCATCATCGACCCGATACCACCAACTGCTATTTAAAATTGGCCAATGAAATCATGCCAACTTGTCCTTTTCTAGAATTTAGTGTTTTATGATGGGTAATGTCCATTATCTTACGTGCCTTGGGCTCCTTTGATTCGTGTGCCTATAATAATTTAAACCTTCTATTCATTTATCGATGGGGACCTTTTAATCTGACGTGGAACTGGTATATGTGGTGGGGATAGTGTCTTTTTGAACCTCATGCCACCTCGGATCCGAGTGATAACTAAATATTTAGGATCGATTATGTTTCCTTCGGGTCTTTTGTGACATTCAATTTTTGGTGTGAGTGTCAATTTTAATTACCTTTGAGGTCCCTTTTTCCCTAATTCAACCGTGATTAATCACAACCGTTGGATCTAAGTGATTGGTTTTGCTCTCAGAACGTCGATTGATGCACTGTCGTCCGATCTTGATAAGGTTTTTAGCATGACCATTGATATCTCGAGACCTACATGATAGTTAGTATACCTGGCTGCATATAAACATTTGAAATGATGTTTATTGGTCCTTGTTTAATCATGATTATCCATTGTTAATCTTCATATTTTTAAACCTTAACAACTCGTATTAAGCGATGGTAACATATAATATGTTTACTATCCTTTTGTGATCATCGTTAGATATTACCATGGTAGGATGTGACCGTTGGATCATACACATGCACGTAATTCTTAACAAATGGGGAAAACCATACGTACCTTGGATTAATTAATCAATCGTTTGAAATAATCATGTTTAGACTAACCTCCGATCATCTCTAAGCATGTGCACCATTGGATCTGAGGAGGAATGAATGTCGTCATCTGATTTAAATGTCTTCATTTAGTTTTGGATATTTTGCCACCACTACCAGCCTTCACATCCATCGATTCTAGGATTAGTTTGGGCGCTGTCATTGGATCTCCTGTAAGATACATGCTACATAACCAAAAATATAAACTCTTTGATTTATATTAATCATGATTAAGTCAAAAGGGGGTAATCATGCAATGTATTAGACCCTTGCTAATCATGTGATTAATATTTACCTTTGTTTTCATCTTACCGTCTATGATTTCTGTGCGACCGTTGGATCTGAGTGGAGACAAGCGTCGCCATCATATTTGGTCAACCTGCGAGTTAGTTTATTCAAGGGTGTATAGCTTTGATATTAATTAAGCTAAAAAGGGGTGATTATCTAATGTGTTTAGACCCTCGTTAATTTTTTTTAACCATTTTAATTAATCTTACGAAGTCTAAAAAACTTCAATGCATCTTTAGTGAACGTGCCACCGTTAGATCAAATATTGATTGAGCGTAGTCATTCGATCCTCTTAATTAGCCCGATGATTAATCCAATGGGGGAACATTCTTTTAATATTGGTTTTTAACTGATGATTAACTCGGAGCATGCACGACCATTGATCTAGATGTTGCATGGGCGTGATCATCCGATCTATCGGACTTGCTCAGATTTTAACTTGACTATTTGACCTATGCCGACTTTCTTTAAACCTTTGAATTTTTGGAGATTGCGTAGCCATCGGATCTATTTTGAATCAAGCATGTCTGTTAGATTAATCGAAGATGCTCAATTTTTAAACTTTAGGTTAAACCTCATTGACCCTTTGACTTATATTTTTTATTTTAAATGTTTAGGCTTTGACCTTTGGCTTATCCCTTGTTCGATTTGATTAATGTGTTGTCATCCGATTTCTTTTGGATCGAGCGCGGCCCTTGGATTAACCCTGAAATGCTTGCTTTTTAGCTTAGTGGGGCGCCTACCCTTAGGTTTTAATTAATGTTTGCTTCGGACTTAGGTTTTTCAGATTTTTAGACCACGATGATTAATTATTCCCTTATCTTTAGCATACCTTAGGACTTTATGATTTTATAAGTTAGTTTAGGCCCAAGGGAACTTATTGTTTATGAAGGTCGGACTTTGGCTTTAGGATTTAATTAATGAAATTTTGTCCTATCCATTTTGAGGAAATTTGATTAATAGAGTGAGGCATACATTATAAAAATCAAGGTTTAGAATTTATCAAACCAATCAATGGAATTCTTTTAAGAAACTCACAACAACTCAAGCAGTGACCAGCATTAAGGATACTTTGATTGAAACCAAAAAATTTAAATTTGGGGGTTTCAAAGTTGAGTCAAATTTGGCTCCAACATAGGCTCTGACTGGGACAATGTGTTGAAAACATGAAGCACTTGAGAACCACAGAATCTCCTGGTTTTATTTTGCAAAAATTTAACAAAAAACAACAAAATTTTGATTGCTAAGTAAAACTTGAAATGCATAACAGAAAAACTTCCTTCCTCTTTTTCTTTCTTTTCTTCATCATTTTTTTTTATATACTGAAAAAAATTGTATGAATAACATGATATCAAAGCAAGTAGAGTATGAAAAACTGTAGATCCCTTTTCATTCAATTTGGAAACAAAGGTTAGAAATTTTAGAAATCAATGAGTTTTATTTTGAAATATTGTAATGCTTGTTTTAGCTAAGTCATAAGATATGATTACACAATTTTTGTCACAACCATTTGTTTCATCATATTTTTGCCCATGTGTGTGTTTGTGCATTCTTTTTTGATTTCTAAATATTTCAGAACTTTACCATATCTGAGCAAAATAGCCAAGCCTAATATGTGATTTCACTCTTTAAAAATTTTCACCATTCTGCAGGGCTCCACTGCCAGTCAGGCATCTATAGCCTCGGTGGAGTTGCTTCTAATCCCATCTTAGTTTTACCCTACTACCAGTCAAGCGTCTATAGCTCCGGTAGAGGTTTTCCAAGATATCTCAAGCAGTGACTCAATTTTACTTTATTTTTTATTTTTCTTTCTCGTGAGAGAAGTATTTGGATATATAAGCAAATTGTGCAATAAGTATGCCTGAGTTGAGGATTAGTTTCTGGCTATAAAATATGAGTGTAATAATTTTTGGCTCAACTACCCTCTCAAAGATAACTCAGTTCTTTGGACCTTTGAAGTCACTTTAAGTATCATTTGTAATGTGAGGCTTGACATGATGTTTCAATCAGCTTTGTTTTCTATCTATTTTATCTCATATCAAACAACTATTGCATAAACACTCATTTTTGACAAAATTGTAAAGCTCATCAACATCTAAAATAAATCTCCTTTTTTCTTATATTGTCTTTGGTGGAATAAACAGTTAGATATACTCATCAAACTAAGATATCATGTGTATAGTAAACTCAAAATTATTCAAGAACAAAAGGGAAGCTTAACTAATAAACAAAATACACCACTCTATTTTTGGATTTTTGTTTTTCTATTTTTTTTGTAATGCTTTTTTGTAAGTACACCTTCAATAGGGATTGTACATTTTGAGGTGTTGGCCATTAATAGGGATAGCCATTATTTCTCCCTGCAAATTCTATAGCTTGTAAGTATTCTGATTGATAACATGGGCAATTTGGTATGGGCCAATCCATTTAGGTTCAAACTTACCCTTTTCACCATGCTTATCATTTTTAGGATCCCAATAGATGACTATATCTCCTTGAGAAAAAGGAGTACCCTTGGCTTTCTTATTAAACAATTTTATAGTTTTATGGGTTTGTTCCATCATTCTATTGAGGGTCTCTCTTCTTTGTTCTTCTAACAAGACAATTTGGTCAAGCCTTCTCTGAATGGGATCAGGGTTTTCATGATCTTGCAATAAAAGGGAAAGTGCCATTTTTTCCATTTTTGGGGGTAGTAGGGCTTTTTCTCCATAAACCATCTCATAGGGGGTTCTTCCTGTATTTATTTTAATAGACAACCTATCAGCCCATAAAGAAAATTTAAGTTCACTGTCCCATCCCCTTTTGTTTTTGCCTAATGACCTTTTTATTCTTGTTATTATATTTTTATTTGATGACTCAACTAAACCATTTCCTTGGGGATAATAATTAGCAGAATGAGATAATTCAATTCCATATTCAACACAAAATTCTACCATTTCATATGACACAAAATATTGAGCATTATCAGTTACAAGCTTTTTAGGAACTCCATACTTGGTCAAGATGTTTTCTTCTATGAATCTGATGACTGTAGTAGTTGTAGATGTTCTTAAAGGTGCAACTTCCACCCACTTTGTGAAGTAATCTATTGCAGTTATGATCCACTTATGTTGGCCAGATGAATTAGGCTTGATCTCTCCAATCAGGTCAATACCCCATTGAGCAAAAGGTGCTTCAATGATTACTGGCTTGAGGGGCATGGCTGGTAGATGCTTTTTCCCTGTAAAAACTTGGTAGTTATGACAATTCCTAACATATTTATATACATCCTTAAAAAGGGATGGCCAATAATATCCTGCTCTCATGATTTTATTAGTTGTAGCTCTTGGAGCAAAGTGTCCTCCATAGAAACCATTATGAAATTCATTAATTATTTCTGGGACTTCTCTTTCATATAAGCAGACTAATAATACTCCATCAGGATGTTTCCAATATAATACTCCATTTTGTATATAATACTTCTGAGCTTGAAGTTTGATTGACCTCATTCTGTTTATTGTCATATCTCTAGGAAAAGACAACGTTTGTAAGTATGACAAAATTTCTTCATACCATTTACATTCTTCATTTTTTATTCTTCTGTCATCATATGTCTGATCTATGGTGAGAATATTTTCAGATCCTGCTTCTTCTTTGTTAGCCAACAGTTTAGCTAAACCCTACCCTTTGACTATTTTAACTATTTTGAATTCAACATCATATTGCAAAAGTTTTACCATCCATCTTGTTGGTCTTCCTAATGGCTCTGATTGAGAAAAGATATCTTTTATTGCTATAAAGGGAATACAATAGTAAACTTTGTTTGAGCCAAATATACCTTTGAAGTGTTCTAAATATTGGATGACTGCATAGGCATGTTTTTCTAGCAGGGTGTATTTAAGATTTGCTCCTTTTAGTCCTGAGCTCATAAAGGCTATTGGCCTTTCATTATTTTTATTATCTTTCTATGAAAGGACTACAACAATAGAGTGTTCAAAAGCATATGAATAGATATTAAAATCCTTTGCATAATCAGGGCAACTTAAAGTTGGAGTGGTTGATATGGCTTCTTTAATCTTGTTAAATGTTTCCATATTTTCTAATGTCCATTTTATTTCTCCAGTTTTCTTCACCATATCATTTATGGGTTTGGTCATTTCTACAAAATTTGGGACAAATATTCTGATAAAATTTATTTTTCCAAAGAATGACCTTACCCCTTTTAGATTCTTGGGTGGGGGAATTTTAGAAATGGCTTCTATCCTTTCTGGATCAATGCTTATCCCCTTTTTTGAAACTATATGACCTAGCAATTTTCCTTGTGTAGTTCCAAATATGCATTTTTTTGGATTTAGAGAGATTCCAAATTCCTTGCACCAGGAAAAAACTACAGTCAAATGTTCTAGATGATCTTCTAGATTTTTAGAAAAAATTGTGATATCATCTAAGTACACTACTACAATTTTGAACATTAATCCTTTGAAAGCAAAGTCCATCGCTCTCTGGAAAGTAGCACCTGCATTCATCAATCCAAAAGGTATTCTTAAATATTCAAATGTGCCCTAGGGTGTGGTGAATGCTGCCTTGTGTCTATCTTCTGGATTTATCAGAATTTGATTGTACCCTAAAAATCCATCTAACGAGGACAATCTAGTTGAACCTACTACTGCTTGTAGTAGTTGTTCCATGTTAGGCAATGGGTAATTGTCTTTTAGTGAGCTCTTGTTTAAATTTCTAAAATCCATGCATAGTCTAATGTCCCCATTCTTTTTCCTAACTGGTACTAAGTTGGATATCCAGGAGGAAAATCTGACTTTTCTTATTATCTTGGAGTCCAACAATTTTTGTACCTCTTTTTGCATTACTGGGTGCAGAGTTGGATTGTACTTTCTCTATTTTTGTCTAAATGGCTTGGCCTCTTCTTTCAAGGGTATTATATGTGTCATCACATCCATTTTGAAAGTTTTGAGATCTTCATAGGTCCAAGCAAAATGTTCTTTGTTCTTTTTTAGGAAATTGATATATCCAACTTTTTCTTTAGCAGGTAATGCCATGTCTACTTTCACTATTCTGGGTTCTTTCATTGAGCCAATATTAATATCCTCAGATATCACTTCTCTGCGTATAGGTTTATAGGCTTTGTCAAAATCATCAAATAGGCTTTCAAGAGACACCAATCCTTTGGGTATTCTATTAGTTTTCAACTGGATTACTTCTACTTGGTTCTCCTATTTGATCTTTTAGCTTTTCTTCATATTTTTCATCATAGATGACATCTGCATACTGATTTTGCAAAGTCATAAAATCCTTAATATCTATATCATCTTGAAAGACCTGAAGATAGACTATGTTATCTAGCATAGAAGGTTTATAGACTGAGATAGTTGGAAATCTGTCCATATATTCTGTAGTTATCTCTGGGTGATCTAGACCTGAGGCATTCACAACTAAGAGATCTGCAACATGATTTTGTTCTCTAGGAATATATGAAATATTGAAAGCCAAAAATTTATCAATTTCTTCTAATACTGCATTTCTATATTGCTTAAGTCTAGGATGCTTGGTCTGATATTTACCTTTTATTTGTAGTATAATAAGTTTTGCATCCCCTATTATAGTTAAGTAGTTAATACCTAACTCTTTTGCTTTCCTTAGCCCTAATAGTAAAGCTTCGTACTCAACTACATTGTTTGTGCAAGGAAATTGTAATCTGTAAGGGATACTAAGGTAATTTCCTTTAATATCAGTCAAATTTACACCTGCACCTACTCCATATTGGGATTTAGCCCCATCAAATGACATGGTCCACATTTTTTGAGTTAATACTCGATTTGATTCAGCATCAGTTATTCTCATATCTTCTGGATCCATGTTCTTTGCATCTGGTACTTCCATCAAGAATGGGTTGTGCCATATTGAATAGACTCCCATCCCTTTTTCTTCCATAGAGTTAACTAAGTTAATCATGGTTTCATCTATTTGAATTAACTCTACGGAGTGTTTGTTGAATGGTTCCCTTCTCAAAATTATATTCTCCTTATCTGATATGGGGATGGTAGCATAAGACCAGTCTAGTTGTATTGATCCCCCTAGTTGTTCTCCCCAATGCCTACTGAGTAATAGTGAGAAGAATGGGTCAACATCAACTACTGCTACATCCATGACAATGCCCTTTTTGGGGTGTTGGTCTAGGAAAACTAATAATCCAGTTATCACCCCTACATAGGGAATTTGTCTGTTGTCCATTACAAAAATAGGAGCAGAATCTCTAGTACAGATTAATCCCATTTGGTCAACTATTAGCTTAGGCATGATATTATGTGAAGCTCCACTATCGAGCATGCAATTATGAATCACATATCTTTCCCCTTCATCTGAATTATATCTTAATGACACGTAGAAGGGTCTAATAGAAGATGGTGATCTTGTATCATGTTGATTTTGTCTAGCAACATGACAAGTAGGGTCTTCTTTCTGCTCTACTAATCCAAAAGCTCTGCATACTTGTTCTCTGTATGTTTGAACTTTCATAAGTTCACCAAATGTGATATTAACTTTTTGCTTACTGAGTTCTGACCCAACATCAAATTCTATCTTCTTTATATCCAATGGTTTATTACTTTCTTCTTTGGGAACTTCTTCTATTGATTCTATTACCTCAGGAGTAATTTTGTTAGGGTTCCTATCAGTTTTCTCTTTACTGATATTTTTATTGGTGAAAGTTTATCTTCTTGTTTCATTTGTAGATAATTTCTCTGTTCTTTCAGGGATTGTTCTATTCCTTAAATTTAAAACATGGGTTGCCTCTAATTCTTCAACCTCTTGAGTAGTGGGAATCAATTTCCCTTGCTTCATCTTATCATATCTTGACTCATGTGATTTCTGCAAGATTTTAGTTCCTTCAGTTACTAAGATCTGAGGATGATGATTTGAAGCATATTTATCCATGTCTTCTTCAAATAACCTTTCTCTGGATTCATCTTCAATGGACCAACATGCATTGATTCTTATATCCTCTTCTGATTCTGCATGCATATCTACATTACGTTGATCACTTAGGTGTATTCCACATGCATCAGGGTTATGGGGTGCATCACAAGTAGAGCAAAAATAAGGAAAACCTTCAGCTACATTGGCAGATGGTATTGGGTTAGGGACATTGTTCTGATCCCTATCAGAATATCTATTTTTCTAGTTGTTATTCCCATTACCCCTATTCCTATTCCCTTCTTCAAAACCATTGTTGTTTCCCCAATTCTTGTTGTAATTTTTCTTAAAGGGGGGATGATTGTCAACATGTGGTCACTCTATCTATGAAGATTCACCATTATTTCCATTTCTTTCAATTCTTGCTAACCTGTTACTCATGTTGTTGAACATTTCTGTCATTTGACTAGTCAACTTCTCCATAGGATCAATTTTAGTTCTTCTTTGTATATCAAAATCCACTCTCTTAGGTTTTCTCTCAGGCATGTTAACCTCTAAAGAATAAGGCTTCATCTTACCACTGTCAAGCATATTTCTTTCTATATCCATTGCTTTTTCCATACAACCATCAATGGTAGTGGCTTGTTCTTGCCTTAATTCATAGTTAAACTCTCCTTGAAAAGCATTCTTATAAAAACAAATAGACTGAATATCACTAGGCCTGAGGTTGGCAGGGATTTTGTTTCTTGTTTTTGAAAATCTTCTGTTAAAATCACTAACAACCTCATTTTCTTTCTTCTTCATAGTGGCTAGCTCAGTTAACAATGATTGTTCATTTTTCCTTTCACCATACTTCTTTAGGAACACCTCTTCCATTTTGGTGAAGTCCGGGATATCATTGTTAGGAAGGGAATTAAACCATTCTCTAGCATATTTTTCTAAAGTCTATAGAAATAGTCTTAATACTACATCTTCATGTTCAACTTCCAGACTATCCATTGCATATAAGAAACTTTTGATATGATCCTCTCCAATTCATTGCACTATTTCCTAAAAACTTAGGGAGGTATTTGTGAGCTTTACTAGGTAAGGCATTTAAATTTACTGGTAATACAAAAGGCCTATATCTGTTAGTTCTCCATAAATGAACATTACCCTGAGCCATTGCTACTATTGAATTTAATTTCATAGATGTAGTACCTATGGTGGTATGGTTTTGAGTAGCTTGAATGTAATCAGATTGATTATCTACTGTAGTATTACTATTTATTGTATGATGAGAACAATTGCATATATCTTCTACAATAGGATTTAAATGTTCATCAACAGTAATATCAGTAGTAATAATATTCTGATTTTTCTTTATGTACTTTTTACCACTAGAATTAGATCTACTATAATATGTAGAATTCTTAAAAAATGGTGATTTTTGGGTATGTATAAATACCTCTGGATTTTTGAGTTTCGGGAATAGCTCCTTACCACTTCTCCTGGTGTTCGCCAGCATATTCTGTTCTCTCCTTTTTTATATTTTTCTTCTGGGTTCGTCCAGTAGAGTCGCCAACACTGGGGTGTAGAAAGAACAAAGTATACTCTTATCAAGAATGCTTGATATTATCTCTCATCCTCACAGGAGTGGGTTCTTGGGGAAATTCAAGAAAATCAAGAAAGAGAATTCAAGAAAATCAAGAAATGGAAATTGGGAAAATAAAGAATGTAAAAATAGTGAAAATTAAAACAAACGTTCTTTATTCGAATTGGCCACCCATTGTTTAAAAATAATATCATTCGGTAAACAAACTTAAGATGATATGATCTTAACATATAAGTTCATCCCCGAAAATGATGCCAAAAAACTATTGGAACCGATTCTTGCATCCATAGGATTTCTATTGTCATGCTACAAGAACCCGTTTGAAACCAATGAGCTATTACAGGCTCTGGTTGACCTGCCTCATGTTCTGCTAAACACAAATATTGCTAAAGAAGACTACAGAATGGGTAAGGAAACCCCAACGACAATTCTTTAATTAAACTTCTAATTTGCATGCTCTAGATTTATATTATACTATATGTATTAAAATGACCAAGCATGAAAACAACCATTCGTTATGCCTTATGTAGACCGGTGCCTAGATTCATTGGGCTGTTATAGCAATTTAACAACAATTTTAATATGAAACAGAGAGAAGGGGAGAAGAAAATTGGCATTCTTAATCTCATTCGAATATCACAATAAAATCAAGAGTTAACCAATGAAAGAAACGTATATAATGCATTCAAATAATGTAACCCATTACACAGTGACACACAGTACAATGACAAAGATATGATAGGAATAAAACCTAGAATTGTATTGATTTCATAAAATATTACATGCAGAGTGGACGGGATGCCTTTTAACTCTATTTTTCTTAAAGAAATACATCAATACAATGAAGAGGACTCTGTTCAAATAATGTAACAGGTCTCTCCAACTCTCCTTGTTCCAATCTGGTAATAGTAGAGTCTCTGAATCCTAGGCTCAAGAAGGTAGGAAATGATCTCAGCTTCTTGAATGCTTTCCTATCACAATCCTGCAAAGCAAAGGGAAGAAAAAGAAATGAGAAAGGAAAATAGACACAGAAGGGAATACAATAACACAACTAACCAGGCACTCAAGTATACCTCTTAGAAAAAATGCTATTCTCTCTAATTGCTTGATGTAGAATCTGAACACTGCTACTTTCTTTTATAGCCTCAGGTTCTTGATTCTGTTATTCTTGGTTCATCCCTGACTGTACATCTATCAGCATCTATTTGAATTTCAAAATTGGTACAACTGGCTCCCACTACTCTTGTAACCTTTACTGTATAATTCTATTCCACTGGTGATTAAGGTATGAGGGAGGCCTTTATCTTTTTTTGCTAGTTCCTGGTGCGTTTGGTTGTTGTCTTCCGAACTGGTCTTTTTTGGGTTGACCCCCTTTGATTTCTTGACCCTCTAACTATGCCAAAAATATTACCTATTGTTATTGTTGTTTGTTGTGTTGAACTCACTTTCGGTTGTTGACTGTAGGTATTAACCTTTTTTCCTTTTTGACTTCATTGTAGTTATTTTATATGTTCATCTATCAATCTCCAAACTCCTGTATCAAATGTGGCTACAATCCTTAGCATGTTCATCTCCTACAAGATTTTGTTTTTCTGTATAGCAATAATAGGCATATTCTTGTCATATTGAGACAGTAATATTTCCATAGTATTTACCATAAATGTGGTTTGCTTAATCATTTCTTCCTCATCACCTAGTTCACAGTCGAATCTTTCAAAGGTTTCTTTAAATACCTCTTCTATATCTGAGGCTTCTAAGCATTGGTCTAGGGATAAGCCAATATCTGCCAGTTTCACTGTAGCATCTTTTATTAAGTCATTTGTTTCTATTATAGAACTTATCCATCTCTCTAGGTTTGCTCCAAATAGGGCTACTTTGAAAAACTCAAAATTGATCTAGATCTTATTGTCGTCTGGTGTCATTATTTCTTGCCCCTGTAACTCTTCAAAATGATCTCCTACGAAATCTAAGGTAGGGTGGATGATTCCAAAATCCTCTTCCCTTTCCTGCATCAAGGTCACAATTTCTTGAGCAGTTATTTGGATTACCCTTATTTGTCTGAACATTTCAGAAAAACCTTTGGCATGAGCTTTTATTCTTTTCAACATATCCTTTTTCATTACATTCAGGTAATATACATGATCTTGCACCTTTGTCACTTATGGAGGTTGTGCACTTGAAGTGTCTCTTCGAGTCAATTCTTCCTGTTGCTTATTTATCACTACTTTTAATTCTGCCTTTTCTGCCTCCTCTTTGCTCAGTTGTTTTCTTAGTTTATCAATTGTTTCAACAAATCGGTCTATGACTTGGACCTGCACTGCTTTGGCAACTTCTGCTATTTCTCCCTCTTTTCCTAGCACTGATGAACCCCCTGTTTCCTCATTAGCTCTGAAGACTAGTGGACCTTGTAGAGGAGGAAGATTAATTTTTGCTATATCTGATATGTGTGCTTCTGATTTACCTTCTTCAGTGAGTTGTTCTCCCATCTTCCCCATCCCTGCTACTAATTGCAATTCTTGTTCATTTGTAGTAGTGAAGGTGGTCTGATCATCTATTCTTTCCAAAACAACTTGGGTAGTGGGTAAAGACAATCTGGGTCTCTTTGCTTCCACAGGAGTTACCTCTTTTTGATTCTTCACTAGGTGGCTTCAGAAAAGGCCACCTAATCCACTAGCTGCCCTAGGATTCATTTGTATTATTGATGGGATTTTAATCTCCTATCCCTTAATATTTATAGAGGTAGGGATGGCCATAGGTGCTAACTTCTTCACACTGGTTACAACCAATACATGATCAAAAATGGGAATTATAGCTTGCTCTATAGATGATGCTTCTTGAATGGATGTTGTTACCATTTCCTTTCCTTTATCTGTACTGGTTTGTTGAGAAGCTTCTTGAGGAATGTTTGGTGCTACTTCTATTCTAAGTTGAGCATCCTCAGGGAGCTTGACCTATTGCTCTATTACATCAACAGTTTTAACAATGACCTCCATCAGATCAATACCTTGTTCTTCTATCATTTCTAATAAGGGGTCTTCCTTGATTGTTGGGCCTGACCTTGGTAAAATAGGTGCTACAACATCTACTGAACCTTCCCGAAGCCTTCTTAGTTCTGTAGGGTAATCATAGGCTTCATAAACCTGTGTGCTTCCTCTTTTTCCTAGGGAGAAATCATCCCAAACTGTCTGTAAACTTGTTCCTTTTTCTATAGCTTCTAATAGACTCTCTTCAAAAGCATCTTCTTTGTGTTGGATCCGGGCATATTCTCTTTTTTCCATCATTTTACTGTAGGTTCCCTTTGGATCATAAAACCTCCATGATACTTCATCGAATCCCATATTGTCTAATTCAAACATTCCTTTGAGCAGTGAAGGATATCCAACAAATACATAATCCCCAAAATGGTAGGGAACATCGAGCCATGGGACCTTGCCATGTTTCTTAACCAGTCTCATTTTTGCCTCTTCTGCCACCTGCCTGCATAATTCTAAAGCTGCTATGGATAAAGGGCAGTACTGAGGCAACACTTTAGGAGGGATCTTGGCCCCATACAATCTGATATAAGTAAATCCTTCTATGAAGAAGAAGTCTCCAATTTCCTTTTCTTTGATGAAGGCTTTTACCCCTGGCCCTAATCTCTCTGGAACTAACCCAGTCAAGGCCCAATGGATTTCTACCATGAAACGATCACAGAACCAGCCCATGTGGGTTCATCCTTCATGAAGTCTCCAGAAGCTATTTTGAACATAGGGGCTATCGAGGGATTTTACTCTTTTACGGGCTTCTTCTCCCAATTGGCCCGCTATTAGGTGAATGAGAAATGAATACTGTGAAAAATGAGGCATCTCCTACCTCTATTCAAAAATTGCCCTTCTTAATTCCATCATTTCTTTATGTATTTGGGTACTTATTTCCAGTTCCCAGGCATAGATCGGAGTATTATATGCCCTATTGCATTGTGCAACTAAATATAAAACCCTTTTTGTTATTCTATTTAGATCTTGTACCCCCAAAACTATGTTTATCATGTCACAAAAATCTTGTACCCAGGGTTTAAAAGCATTTTTATTGATTGGGAATTTTTTATCTATCGTTGCATGTGTGTCGAACAAACTTTTAAAAACTTCCATATCTCTAAGCACGTGCATCATTGGATCTGAGGAGGAATGAAAACCGTTATCCGATTTAAACGTCTTCATTTAGTTTTGGATCTTTTGCCGCCACTACCGGCCTTTGCATCCGTCGATTCTAGGATTAGTTTGGGCGTTGCCGTTGGATCTCCTGTAAGATGCATGCTACATAACCAAAAACATAAACTCTTTGATTTATATTAATCATGATTAAGTCAAAAATTGGGGTAATCATGCAATGTATTAGACCCTTGCTAATCATGTGATTAATATTTACCTTTGTTTTCATCTTACCGTCTGTGATTTTTGCATGACCGTCGGATCTGAGTGGAGACAAGCGCCGCCGTCAGATTTGGTCAACCTGCGAGTTAGTTTATTCAAGGGTGTATAGCTTTGATATTAATTAAGCTGAAAAGGGGTGATTATCTAACATGTTTAGACCCTTGTTAATTTGTTTTAACTATTTTAAGTAATCTTATGAAGTCTAAAAACTTCAATGCATCTTTAGTGAATGTGTCACCATTAGATCAAATATTTATTGAGTGTAGTTGTTCGATCCTCTTAATTATCCCAATGATTAATCCAATGGGGGATGCATTCTTTAAATAATGGTTTTTAACTGGTGATTAACTCGGAGCATGCGCGACCGTTGATCTAGATGTTGCATGGGCACGATCGTCTGATCTGTCGGACTTGCTCAGATTTTAACTCGACTATTTGACCTATGATGATTTCCTTTAAACCTTTGACTTTTTTGAGATTGCGCAGCCATCGGATCTATTTTGAATCAAGCGCGTCTGTTAGATTAATCGGAGATGCTCAATTTTTAAACTTTAGGTTAAACCTCATTGACCCTTTGACTTATCTTTCAGATTTATTTTAAATGCATGTCCATTATATTTATCCTGATGAAAGCGCCCTGTCTGATTAAAATTAAGATGCAGACTCTTTAACTTTTACCAAGGCTTTGACCTTTGGCTTATCCCTTGTTCAATTTTATTAATGCGCTATCATCCGATTTCTTTTGGATCGAGCGTGGCCCTTGGATTAACCCTAAAATGCTTGCTTTTTAGCTTAGTGGGGCACCTACCCTTAGGTTTTAATTAATGTTTGCTTCGGACTTAGGTTTTTCAGATTTTTAGACCATGATGATTAATTATTCCCTTATCTTTAGCATACCTTAGGACTTTATGATTTTATAAATTAATTTAGGCCCAAGGGAACTTATTGTTTATGAAGGTCGAACTTCGACTTTAGAATTTTTGATTAATGAAACTTTGCCCTTTCTCTTTTTGGGAAATTCAATTAATAAAGAGAGGCATACCTTATAAACAATCAAGGTTTTGAATTCATTTAACCAACCAATGGAATTATTTTAAGAAACTCACAACAACTCAAGCAGTGACCAGCATTAAGGATACTTTGATTGAAACCAAAAATTTTAAATTTGGGGGTTTCAAATTTGAGTCAAATTTGGCTCCAAAAGTTACAATAATCTCTCTCTGTATGGTACAATATTATTCTAAACAGGGTCTTCCAGATCTTTAACAAAGTATGGTGTTCTCCAATATTCTACTACAACTTCAAGAGGTGAGTGGGCTTTGGTATCCAACGTGGGGCCACTCCAGCTTTAGCAACTTCTCCAAGGTACCTGTCACCTGCACACATGAGAACCAACAAAGGTGTTAGTAGCACCTATAAACCAAGGTATAAAATTGATGCTAACTCCAAACCCTAAGAAGATAACCATGTAATACAAATAACAAAAGCATGTAAAATAAAAGCCTTGCAAGATAGATTTTTACTAATCGTTTTGTCGTTATGATATCAACTCTGTAAGAATGTGGTTGCATGGTGGTAAACTAGAAATTGTAGGCACGCAGTTGTGAAACCATGAGCACGTGTGGAACTATGGACTAGATTTTTGGGCTGAGGTATAGATTGCTTCGAAACATGGGCCTTTAGGCTCTGGTAATGGATGACTCTCATGATGTGTGCAAAGGTCTGGAATTATTCTAGTAGCCTAATGGTATCAATCTTTAGCTCATTTTGTTTGGTGAGGAAAGGGTGCCTTTATAGGTACCTTATGGTTTTGGAGAGAAATTGGAGGTGGTAAGCATAGATTGCCAAGTGGCAATTCTAGGCTACCAAATGGTGGGGACAATTATAGTGAGTCACTCAATGTGACTCACTTAACTGGGGTTATGTGGCTACAAGTGGAGTGGTATGTGGGATTTTTTCCCATGTGAAAGGACAAGGGGGGCAAGAGTGGATGAGATGTGGCAAGTGTGTTGGATGAGGTGGCTAGAACACATGTCTAGTGGGTAGACAGGGTATCCTAGGCTGATTTTCTAGATTTGACAAATTTAAAAAATAGGGTAATGTGCATGGTCTTATATCCCTAAGTCAGAACTTAGGCATATAATTTTATTATGCGAGATTTTGTGGTGGGGTGGAAATTATGATTTTGTGGGTGTTGGATTTTGGTGTCTACAGATGCCCCTTTTTGTACTGCATTGTGTGTAACATGATGCAGTGCAAAAGCCAATGACATCTAATTTTATTTGAATGGAGAAATGGACTCAAATCTTCTCGATGCAAAGAATGAATGACTTTAAAATTTTTATTTGCTTGCTTACCCCCTCAATTGGAAAATGGGTAAAGGATGAAAACCACAAGCCAATTGACAAAATGTGGATGATGAAAGGAGGGGAATGATTGTATGATGTGAATGTGATGCAAATGTATGGCATCTTGATCAACTTTGTGCCCCAAGTTTTTCACTATTTGTGTTTTGATAACTTTGCTTTTCGGTTCGTTTTGCATATAATAGTTGGTAGAATAATTGATCACATGTGTGAGCTTGTGAGTCCTGCTACTGTTAGTCACTCCTATGCGTTAGAGCCAGTGCATTTAGATGTCAATACTTTTGTGTTTTTTTTATTATTCCAAAATGATTTGTTTACTTTTCACTTTTGACCTAATTGAAGGGTTAAGGATAACCTTGTGCAAATTTGTTCTAAATATAGCTCAATGATTGAGGGACTTAGCTGATTTAATGCCATGGTGATTTAATGTTGAATGTTTGAATGAGTGTCCTTATGGTGAGCTACTCATCCTACCGGATTGCATGGATTTCTAATCACTACAACTACCAGTTATATAGGTTAGTTCACTAGATACAAGGTGCACTAAATGGTGTGTTTTAGTGATGATTTTGAAATATTTTATGTGATGGATATAAGTGTGTGTTTTTTTTTTATTTGACGAAACCGCGGGCTCACGGTTTTGCATTTTGTGAACCATTTACCCAAATTTTCCATCGCAAACCACTAGTCTACAGTTTTTTCCGTAATAAGTGGCTATATATAGGCCTTCATGTCATTATCGTTCATTATTTCTTCTACAATTTTTCTTCTTACTCTGAGTGATGAGTGAGATGGAGATTGGTGAGGGGAGTGATGAAAGTGGTGATGCAGGTGTGGGTGTTGGAGGTGGTGGCTTGGCTAGAGCAGAAGCTGACAGGTCTCTGAAGCCCTTAGTGTAGTTTTATTTTTGTTTGTTTGTTTTGTTTTGTTTGTTTGTTTTTTTTGCAAAGCATTAAGGGGGGCTGGAATTTTTTCTTTTTTTACTACCATGCTAGGGGTAGGTTGAAAGTTTATTTTTTTTTACTATCGTTCTAGGGGTAGGTTGAAAATTTGTTTTTATTTTTATTTTACTACCATGCTAGGGGTAAGTTAAAAGGTTTTTTTTTTTTTTTTTTTTTACTACCATGCTAGGGGTAGGTTGAAAATTTTTTATTTTTTTTTACTACCATGCTAGGGGTAGGTTGAAAGTTTGGCTTTTTTTTTCTTTTACTGCCATGTGAAGGGTAGGTTGAAAGTTTGTTTTTTTTTTTTTTACTACCATGCTACGGGTACGTTGAAAGGTTTTTTTTTTTTTTTTGTGATAATGTGCAATTTTATCTAGTATGCATGTTTTTTTTGTGATAAAGGGCAATTTGATCTAGTATGCATATTTTTTTAGGTGCAATGTGATACATGCTTCTATTTAATTTTTATTTTTGGATGACCTAATGTTTCTTTACTTGCATTTTCATAGGTGAAGCTCCTATCTGCTAGACATAGATGGCCTCACACCATTTCCAAGGTGTGCAAGGCCCTCACTTTGGATGACTAGGTTTTTTTGAAGGTTGGGGGTCTAGATGGGTGTGGATGGCTAGCGATTGTTAGAGTAGATGAGGCACTCCTCTCTGCACTAGTTGACATATGGGACCCAAATAGGGGTTCATTTCAAATTTTTATAGGGGAGATCACTGTGATGTTGGAGGATGTGTATCGTATTTTTTGAGTGCCTATCGAGGGTCCACCAGTGAGGGTGGGTCACAAAAATTAGGAGGTACTCAGACCTATCTTTGGATACCTTTGTAATGTAGACTACAACAAGGGGGGCATCACGTACCTTGAATTGTTCAAGGGTGAGATATTAGCTATAGTTACTACCTTTTTGATGTACATATTGAGCAACATGGTGTTGCCCAATAGCATGGGATCGAGGATACCATGGAACCAGGTGCCTATTATTCTTTAGATGATATCTAATATGTAGAGATTTGCATGGGCTCCTACTCTCTTATGTCAGGTATACAGTAAGTTTTATGAGGTGAAGAGGTAGGGGCAGAAGGGCCTTAGTTGTAGTTTGCTACTCTAGATATGGTCATGGGAGTATATCAATGTGGGTCATCTTAAGGGATTACCTTATGCTTGTGATATTATCACTTCTTGTGCTTATCGATGGTTTCTTAGTGAGGAGTCTTCTCCTACATGCCCTTCTATCGAGGGTGCTACCTATAGGTATAGCTAGAGTAGAGTTACTAGAGATTGTATCTATTGATATCCATGGAGGGGTTTGACTTGGGAGAGGGATTTTGTAGATCTACATTGGGTTAGATGGGGTAGATGGTTGATGGATAACCACACTTGAGAGATGTATTACATTCATTTATTTCAAGTGTAGAGGTAGTTTTTATTGATCCAGGGAGTTCTTGATGCTCCCATGATATATAAGCAACAAGATGATGAGCTATGGTTACCCTTAACTCCTGAATTTTAAATCATGGATGACCCATTCGATGATCCAACTATAAAGGTGTCTGATGTGGATGATGCAGGCACGATTGTAGATTATGATACATGGTTTTTAGCCTAGCATCCATGGAGATCAAGCTAGGTTATAGATGATGCGGTTAGTGGGGATGAACCTGATACTAGGGATCAGGCTCCTAGGCGAGCTAAGTTTCATTGGGGTAGTGGTGGTCAGATGCAGTCTATTGTAAATGTACAGTAGTCAGAGATGGATATTGGATATGATGGTAGTGATGGGGATGATGGATATGAGGATGATGGGGTCGAGGGTTATGATGGAGTCCAGGGTGATTATGGAGGCCAAGGTGATTATGGATGCCAGGGTGATGGTGGTAACGATGACGAGGGAGAGTAGGTTGTTACTCCCCATAATAAAGAGGAGGAGTGGGGTATACTCTAAACTAAGTGGGAAAATCTAGATTTAAAGGTGATTTAGGTTAAGGATGAGCTAGCTTGGCATCCAGGTGAGGTGACTTGACTATAGGATGAGATGGATAGCTTACGAGTTGAGGTGGACAGTCTATGTGGTAGGTCGAGTGCAAATGCTATCACAACTCAAGATGTAGATATCATGAGACTGCAAGGTGAGGTGATTTACTTGTAAGGTGAGTTTGATAGGGCACAACATGTGCCAACTAGGTATGATGCTGCTACTACTATTTCCTCCCTTAGGGCACAAATATCTTAGTGAGTGGCTTGTTAGGGTGTGGATTTAAGGACTATTCATAGGTAGGGAAAGTACATCGTTATGCTAGATATAACTTTGCATGAGCATGAGATCCCTCTCCCTATTCCTCCTTCATTAGTTTTGGGTGTCAGTCGATGGACCGAGGCGAGCACCAGGACTTAGAGGTCATCCAACTCTCATGGTGCTTCACCAGTGTAGGGACCTCGGAAGGGTCATGGTGGCACTAGGTAGTAGTGCCTTATTACCTCTTTTTGTCTTTTTGTATTTTTGCTTATGAGCCTCAGTGCTCTAATGTATACAACCTATAGGTATTTTGTACTATGTGACTCACACACACACACACACACATATATATATACATGGATTTTTATTATATTTTGTGTTATGTATCTTTGTTTATTTATTGTTTTATGCTTTATTGGTGATTGGTATTAGACTTAACTTGATTATCATTGTTTTAATTCCTTAATCAGGGGCATAGATAGATGGTTTTTCAGATATTATGATGTGTAATAATGCAATGGACATGGTGTGATTAGATGTATTGTCTAGGATATTTTACAAAGACTCAAAAAATTTAGTGACTCATAAAACCTTATCTTATGATATCACAAATCTTGTGGATGCTAAGGTTATCCTGGAGTTTTCAAATTTCCTCAAGGACCAACTATGTGTGTCATGATTGTTCATTTTTTATTATGAGCTAGGTCAAACTAATCAGTTGTAAATTATACCAATAATCTAGCTCATATAAGAGTGGCCATGGATCTGTACAAAATAATATTGTTAATGTGATAGGTTTGACACCACACGTAAGGATACCTCATTGCCATGCAGGATTCATTCAGTCCATTTTTGTAATGAGGATCACCCCATGGTTTTCGAGATACTAAGAGTTCCAAGGATTCAAGCTCCTTTCCTTCTTCATCAATTTATATTTTGGATATTGCTCACTTTGTGATGGAACAAGTGGATTGTATTGCTCTTTGTACTTGCTCATTTTGAGGCTAAGCAAGGGGATTTTTATTGTTTTTTTATACCTTTTTTTAAAATATTTTTCCCACTTTGATAATGGGTAGATAGGGGAACTTATTTATTTGATATGCTTTTTTGGGTACTTTCTAGTTATGAGGAGGATCAAGGGATTTATTTTTTGGGATACTTGCTCGATTTGATGAAGAGCAAGGGATTTTTTTTTTTTTTTTAGGGGGGGTGAAGGAGGAGCTTGTCCTTTTGCCAAATTTTTAGTAATCTAGACCATGTACATAATTGGATGAGCAAGGGAAACCTTTCACTTATGATAATAGAAAATTTTTACTTTGTTATTCCTAGGACTCATAATTCTTTTATATGTGATTTTTTGTGTGCGGACTTAAGAGAAAATTTGATTGACCAGGAATAACCTGTTGCATCTAAAGATTATTTGATTTTAAAAGGAGGTTGCTTGAGACACTAGATATGGTTGAGTGATTAAAACACTAGGATTTTTCTTAGGAAACAATGTATTATTATGACTGATGGTTCTAATAATATTTTATTTGAGGCGTCCCTGATTAAGGCAACAAGACATATGGACTAGTTGTCATCCAGTTTTACCATATGATCTAATGTAATGAATGTGATGAACAAAATACTTGTATGGAATGCATGAAATAAAATGTTTTTGATGATGATTTTTTTTCCATGTATATGTACATAAATTGCATCATGCATAAAACACCTTAAGATGTATTATGTTCAATGGCTCAAGTTCTAATTCTTCTTCCATGTTGGCAAGTCTATATGTTCTTTGGACCCAAATTTTGTTTGAAAATATATGGACCTAACAAATTAGCCATGATTTTATCTCTCAAGTGTGGCATTGCATTGGTATTTTGTTGGTTCTCTTTAAGCATGATATCTCCTACTTGAAATTCATGGGGATGGACTCTCACATTGTAAGCACGTTTGATTTGATATTGGTATACTTGTAGATGTTCCAAGGCATTGACATACCTTTCATAAAGGAGTTTTAATTTGTCAAGATGTACTTGTCTAGCTACATTTTCAACCATGAATTCCTGTAATGTGACTTGCAATGAAGGAATCTCTAGCTCAAGAGGCACAATTGATTCAGTGCCATAGATTAGTGAAAAAGGTGTTACTCCTGTTGGCATTCTAATGCTTATTCAATAAGCCCATAGTACCAAGGGAAGCTGAGTGTGCCAGTCTCTAATTTTTCTTGATGATTTTCTTGATAATGGATATCACCATCTTGTTAATCACTTCAGCTTGTCCATTTGCCTATGGGTAATAAGGAGTCGAGAAACTATGTTAAATATTGTAATTTCTGCATAAGGCTTGAACATCATTGTTCTTAAATGACTTACCATTATTAGAAATGATCTTGGAAGGAAAACCAAAATGACAAATAATATGCTGAAGTATAAACTCCTCTATTCGAGGTCTAGTTGTAGTGGTCACTATAATTGCTTCCACCCATTTGGTGAAGTATTCCATGGCCGTGATGATGAATTTATGTTGTCTTGATGAGGTAGGTGAAATATTTTCAATCAATTCAAGGTCCCATTGTGATAAGGGCCATAGGATTTGAATGGGTTGTAAAGCTTGTGATGGTACATGAGTTAGAATAGTGTGATGTTAGCATTTTTGATATTTCTTAACATATTGACAACAATCACTTTCCATGGTGGGCCAATAATAACCCATGTGAAAAATGCACTTTGCAATGGCCATTCCACTAAAGTGGCCACCACAAGTACCATCATGGGCTTCTATTATAGTTCGTTGTGCCTCAACGAGATCTAGACATCATAAAATAATTCCATCATAGCCACATCTATACAACACATCCCCCAAGAGAGTAAAGTGAGTTGATTTTTTTTTAACATCCTTTTTGCAGTCTGCATCATTTCTATTAGGAGGGTCCCAAATTTGAGAAATTATTTGATCTCATCAAGGTAATAAGTGTATGGTTCAGCATGGACCAAGTAGACACTCTTCTCACCTTTAGAATCTAATCATTTAATTGTTGGCTTGGACACAATTGTTATTGTTAGCAGTTATACTTCTCCATGTTTATTCTTAGGGATAAAGTATCCCAAAGAGGCCATTGCATCCACAAATCTATTAGTCAAACAAGGTAAGTTATTAATTTCATACCAGTCAAATTTCTCTAGCAACTTCATTGCTACTTCATGATACTATTTCAAGACTGGTTCTTTACATTGGTATTCTCCTTTCACTTGATAAACATTGAGTTGAGAATCACCAAATATTCTTAGTCATTTAATGCCCATAGCTATATCTGATTGGAGTCCCAAAATTAGGACTTCATACTCTACATTGTTATTTGTGCATGAGAAATCAAGTTTGAATGATAAAGAAATAGGGATTCATTCAGGTGTGTAAAACATAACTCCAAAACCTTGTCTTCTTTTGCACTTTGATCCATCAAATAATATTGTCATGTTGACCTCATCCTTGGGAGGGACTAGCTCTTCTTGTTCATTGAAAAAAATACCGAATCATCTAGAAGCTCAATGATAAGTGGTTTATCATATGGTAATGGAGCTTCTACGAGTTGATCAGCTATCACCTGATCTTTGATGGATTTTTGACTGATAAATTCAAGATAAAATTATATTAAAAGCATTATCCATTTTGTAGTACAAGTATTTTTGTATGTGCGAGTCATCATGTATCGCAGAGGATTCTCTCTAGCTATGACAGAAGTAGTGTTACTTGGCATGTAATGTCTAAGTTTCTTAGTGGTAAAAACCACTGCTAAGAACAAAGTTTTGACATAAGAACATCTTGTTTCATAACTTATCAATTTTCAACTAATGTAATAAATGGATTGCTCCTTATGATTCTCATTTTTATGAGTAAGCATTATCCCCAATGCAAAATCTGTTGTAGAGACATAGATATGGAAAGGTAATCTTGAACAAGGCAACATAAGAACTGGTGGTGAAGACAAATACTTATTTATGTCATCAAATACCTCTTGACATTTAGTTTTCCAAGAGCATGTCACCCCCTTATGTAGTAAGTGATTGAAATGCCTACATTTTTCTGAGATTTGTGCAATGAATTATCAAATAGATTGAATATTTCCTTGTAGACTACGCAACTCTCTCAAGTTTGTTGGAGGTGGCATCTCTATGATGGCCTTGACCTTATCAAGGTCCACTTCAATTCCTTTATTGAAGATAACGAATCTTAGAATTTTTCCTGATGTGATACCAAAAATGCACTTCTTAATATTTAAACTTACCTTGTGCTCAAGCAATCGATCAAATACTTTTTCTAGAACTCCAATATGCTCAAGACGTGTTTTTTATTTGGCAATCAGATCATCAATATAATCCTCAATTATTTTATGCATGTAATTGTGGAACATATACGTCATGGCATGTTGATATGTAGCCCCTATATTTTTAAGGCCGAAAGGCATCACCTTATAACAAAATGTCCCTCAAGGTGTTGTAAATGGCGTCTTGTGTTGGTCCTCAAGATTAGTTCAAATTTGATTATATCCTAAGAAACCATCCATTAGTGAAAGTATTTCATGGCTTGCATAGGATTCTACTAATTAATCGATGTTAGGTACAGGAAAATCATCCTTGGTGCATGCTTTTTTTAGACCATGAAAATTGGTGCATACACGTACCCCCGTTCGGCTTACAAATGGGTGCCATATTAGAAAGACAATCTGGATAATCAATTGAGACTATGAAATTCACATCTAGTAGTTTTTGTAGCTCTTATTTTACAATTAATGCAATAGTTAGATGAATTTTTATGAGCTTTTTCTTGAAAGGTTTAGCATATGGCACCAAAGTAAGTTTGTGGACCACCAAGTTGGAGTCAAGGCTAGGAATGTATTTGTATAACCACACAAAAATGTATTTCTTTCTTTTCAAGACATCGATCATACGTTCCTTCTCTTCTGCAAACAAATATTTTGTAATTTTTATGATTTGAGGATTGTCTACATCTTTGCTAAGGTTCACATCTATGGATTCTTCAATCAACATGTGATAACCTTCCTCTAATTGATGTGGATTTGGGATGAGAGGGATATCATCCTCCACATTCTCAAATGTCTTAGAGGTCTCCCCATCTACTTTAGTTTAGAAAACTGAGGTAGAGGAGGGTGAAGGTTGTTGTGGAATGTAAGTATTTGAAGCTCATAGTATCTCTTTAGATAGGATGAACTCGGTGATGGATGGCAGGGATGAAATCTTATCCATGGTGATAAGGCTAGTATCAACCTAAATTGTCTTCGCCAAATTATACGAGTTATGGAGAGGGGTGAACAAGTCAACAAAAATCATATTGACTTGGTAGAAATGAGGTGCCTACAATTCAAGATGTGATGAATCACTCTCTCTAGGTTGTAATTGACCTAGTGTGGGCGAATGGCGATGTTGCAGGAGCAGCCAAGGTGGTGGTGGAGGATCTGGATCAAATTGCTCATGCTCTTTGTTGAAGAAAAATATGGGTTGATCTATGGGAAATATATTTGTATACCACTCATATTTCTCAATGGGTTTAGTAGGAACCACAATGTCTTGGGGACCATCAAATATTCGAATGATTAATCTAGATTTTATTCCATTTGTCAAAATTCCCCAAAGTCTTCAACAGAGATATAATCCCCAAAATCTTCATCAGATATGTAAGCATCTGGTATGTTATTAATTGTGAATGCATGCAATACAATATCCAAAAAAGCCTCATGTAGATAAGGTGCAAATTCAAGGTCCAGGTACTCATCATAAATATCATCAAAATCATCACATTCCTCACTCTCCTCTTCCTCTTCTTCATACTTAAGAGTGAGTCATTGAAAGGTTTGGTTGAAGGAAGATTCTGAGGTAGAATTTCTATACCCTAGACCAGAGCGATCATATGATTCTCTGTATTTAGGCTCAACAATGTAATGTAGACCCTGCTTGTGTCATCCAAGTCCATATCCCTTCCATTTGACCCTATGAAAATATCGCAAATGGAAATCTGGGTTGGACAAATAATCTAAATTTATATTAAATTATTACAAGGGTTCCTCATTAGGAGGAGGTGGATTGAATGAAGAATCCACTCCTCCATATACAAAATTAAATCTATCTAATTGGGAACCCATTCTATACATTGCACCTATGGCTAAAGGTGGGTCACATGGGTGACCATAGTCTCTGACTGACTCAATAGGTGTAGTAATTGTGACAGTCTAAATGATGTACTCACCAATGCTGTGATTAGCGAGGTGTACTACAAATTGGGGAGGTTGGTATGATGATGGTTTAGTGGATAAATATGGTGCTTCTAGGGTAGTCTATGGTTCAAGCAGAGGTGATGGCTCCTCTCAAATAGGTGACCCTATTTGTGAGACTATGGATGGTGAAATTTTAGATGTATGAGATTGCATGGGATTTTTAGTTGATGGGGTGGGTTGTGTTGTGAATATGAATGGTATTTTTGAATTGAGTGGTGTCGCTGATTGATTTAATGTTTGATTAGCAAGATGGTTAGATGCGGTGGAAAATTGGAATGTGGTGTTTGAGGGATGACGAGAGTTAACACTTTTATATGCAAAAGTAGGGTCAATTATCGGTAACTCGTCTAGGATGAGGGCTTTTGATGAAGTGATGTTAGTGGGAGTAGTTTAGATGATGAGTGGCTGGATGGATATATAGGTTGATGGAAGTAGCATCTCATAAGAATTTGAGATCAAGTTGCAGTATATAAAAGGCTCTATGTCTGCTAGGATGCAATGTACTTTACCCTCATGTACATACTTTAGGTATTGGTGCAATGTTGAAGGCACACACTTCATTTCCCTTATCTAGGGGTATCCAATAAGTATGTTTTATTGCATCACCCCTTCCAATATGTGGAAGAGGATATGTATAGTTTTCACCCCATGGTGATAGGAAGAACCATGTTTTCCACAGTTGAGCATAAGCGTCATTGAAGGTTCTTAGGGTAAAGGTGGATGATGTAATATGTGATGGTGGTATGTTGAGGTTTTTTATGGTGGGAGTAGTAATGAGGTTGATAGACGATCTGATATCAATAAGGGCTCTCTTGAATGGATTCCTATCAATATGAGCTACTATGTGCAATGGAGGATCCAGTAAATCTTATGAAATTTTCTTCTCCTCGAAGTCATAAAATGCTATCAAGGGTTCCATGCATTTTTGTATGCTCCCCACAAAGGAGTTGAAATAATTGGGATCTTCTGATTATACTTGGATGAATTTTATGATTTTCATCAATGATTCTCGATGTGGGGATTATTGTTGTATTAGCTCATAGATTGATAATTTTACCAATGCCATTTTCAAACTTTGGTTTAGCCTATTGCCTAGGGTGAAAGTTGGGTGAGATGGATTGCTTGGATTATGAAATGGTGGAGGTGGAATTGATGACCCTATTTGTATGGGGATATTTGGCTATGTTGTAGGAGCTTGTATTGTGCGATTCGCTTGTCTCTTCCCATGGGTGACCACACTGATAGCCCCTAAAAAACCTTGATGTAGTTGAGACACTTAATTAACTTGGTTAGGAGGAACTATAGAAGTTGATGATCTCGTTGTTTGGTGATTTGCCTCATGGTGAGGAAAAGGTGTCTGATATATACCAAGATTCTAATTGGATTGGGCTAGTGGATTATCGACTTTGATATTTCTTCTTCCAATAAGTCTTGCACAATACTCTTAAATCCATGGCAAGCTTCGATGTCATGTCCTCTTTGTTGATGATAAATGTAGTATAATTTCTCTCTATAGCCTTTTTTTTTGGCTCGCTAGGGTCATCAGGTTTACTCTATGATAATGTAAAATTTTGTACCACATACAACTTCTAAAACAATTATGAATAGGGTTATTGTAGTGGTGTGTAGTTGCACCTAGGCCTAAAGTTATGTTATCTTTCTACTGGTTGTGTTTGGTTTTGCACCTACTGTGGGGGTGGAATAATTTGATAATTCAATTGTTGAGGTTGTTATTGTTGTTGTTGTTGGGGTTGTTGGATTTGAACTTAGGCTTGTTGATTTGACTATGATGGTTTACCCAAGACTGTCTGATTAACCTGAGTGGCCTTGGACTGGTTGTGGTTATTCCTCTTTTGGTTCTTGTCCTACCATTCATTTTTCTTAGGCTTAATCTCACCCTCTTGGATTTTTATCTCTTCTATCAGGGTTATGCATAAGGGGTTGGAATCAAAATGTACTTGTAAACAAATGACGAATCTGAATCAAAATAAAGGTGAATTATGGAGAATTCTGAGAAAATCAAATCGAGCATCTTCACACAAACATTTGGGGCATTTGAAGCCCTAAAATGTAAGGTCATATTTGGAGCCACTTTTTACTTATTCAATCATATTATAACTTCATAAAAATACAACCATTATATTAGGCTTGAAAAGAGCTTTCCAACGAGTACAAATATGCCTATGTTTGGATATATATTATGGCAACTTAACCCTAAGAAAAAATTAATCTTGAAAATTTTAGGCAAATGGGCCGATGTCGAGGGTCCTCATATTCATAAATTTCCAATTTTGGAAATCCTAATATTAGCCTAATTGGTGAATATTCACCACTATGCATAACCATGTCTTCTATCACTTTGGCTTGGGCGAGTACCTCCTCGAATGTCCTATACTACTATAATTGCAATAACAAAGAGATGGACTTGGCATAACTCTTTGTAAATATTCTTGTTATTTCTGACATGGGGATGATGAATGTCAACTTGATCATAACTGCCCTTCAATGTTTGCTAAAATCATGGATCGATTCATCATCATATTACTTTATACTAATCAGATTAGTCAATGTGGTATTCTTTCAGACGTTCAAGACAAATTGCTCGAAGAATTGATCCGCAAGCTACTCAAAAGTGTAAACACTCTTATGCGGTAAGTGGTTGTACTAATCTTGGGCTTCTCCCCCAAGTATCTGAGGAAATGTGTGTAGCATGAGTGCATCATTGTTTTTTATCCTGAAGCATGCATTTGCAAACCTTATTACATGCTCTCAAGGGTCCTTTTCCCCCTTAAATTCAATCTTTGGCATCTAGAAATCCATCAAATAGGGTAGTGTGAGCACCAAAGCATGGATCGGGTGATTGAATAGTTGCATTAATATTGGCTTCTGATATTGTCAACTTAGGGTCTACATGGCAAGGCTATAAATTTGATTTTGTAAAAACTGCTACTTAAGATCATCCATAGGATTAAAACCTTGTTTTGTTTGATACTGCTGGTATCAGGATGCATTTTATGTGTATTATGGATGTTAAGGGATGCTAGGCTAGAATTTATGATGATATGATGACTGATGAGGGTTCTGATACAGATGCAGTGATGGGGGTATAGTAGTATGTTGACCTGATCAGTTAGCATACATGTGATGTGGTGGATGAGTTGCTATGGTAGTGGTTGGTGGATGTAATACCCAAAATAGATCCTGGATAAAGGCATGGGTTTGGTGAGAGGTAGGTGGTAGTTTATTCTCAATCCTTTATAAATTTTTATTAGGGTTAGGATTAACACTATTATTAGCTTTATCTAAAATCATTTGTTATAGTTGCAAGAAAGCCTGTTGCATGGCAAGTGCATATGATGTGGGTACAACCACATATGAGGTGGTTGGCTAGGTTGGTTGTGATACAACCATGGTAGTGGATGTGATTGGAGGGTAGGTAACAAAAGGTATTACCACTGAATGAGGGGTGATATGATGTATGGAGACTATAGGGATCATAGGTGGAATGGATGTGGGGATCTACAAAGTAACTTGAGTCATTGTTTCATACAGGGGATTGGTGCAAGTGATGTATCCTAAGGTAATGTGAGGGGTGGTTGGCTAGAATATGATGAGTGGCTAGCCCAGATCATAGCAGTCAACTCAAAAAGTGGATTTGTAAAGACTTGTCCATACTGTTGTGGGTGTGTGAAGGTAGACTCTTGATACAATGACGATATGATGTGGGATGGGATGGTAAGCAATGCTAATGATGGAAAAACCATTCCAACTGCATTTAGATACATCCTAACAACATCCATTTCCACAAGTGTGACATGACCATCCATTAGGGTGGGTGGCTCACTCTTAGGAGTCTCAAGGATAGTGGTGTGTGTAGACCTATGCATAAAATCTGTCTAAATTGAGGGCACTACTAGAGGGCCCTACATTTAGGCTCTAGGACATAGAAGGAGGTATACTAACTTGACCTACCACTGAAGTGTTAGGTACCTCACTAGACTGAGATGCCATGGGGGAAGACAACTGACTCTGAATTAATGCTAACTTTCTAGCCTGACCATGGGTCATTACCATACACTAATATGCAATGATGTGTAAAATGTGAATGCAAGTCTATGTAGGTGGAATGAAAGTACAATGCAATACAACACCCAAATCAAATAAACAAACAAGGTTTTTGGTCCTAAGTTTGTGCCAGTTTTTATTTTGATTTTCTTTATTTTTTTTGTTTTTGAAAGTTTTTGATTTTTTTTGTTTTAAAAAATAAAAAAGCATGTGCAAAATGTTTTGACCTAAATGAATCTAGGATTTCACATGTATACTCATAGCTAGACAACCCGATGATGAATTCCAATCACATAAACCCACCAAAGTATGGAGATGAAACCCATACCTGATCAGGGAGCACAGGTCCTACCAGTCCTCACCCAGTCTCACTTGGTCAGTGTTACACCCTCTAAAGAGAAATACATACAGATTTTACAAGCTACGGATGGTTATTGGATCCTACCTTGGATAAAAATAGGGTAATAATGTTGGTGGTTTAGTGATGAAATCCAAACCCAATGGTGATGAAATCTAGCTATTTTCCAATGTTCAAGTGAGTGTGTGAGGTTTGTTTAATTTATTATGGAATGCAACTAAAATGCAATTCACTTTTATACCTAGATGTAGAAAATAGGAAATAGATAATAGTAGATAGCATATATCAGGGGATAAAAGCTGATTCTAACAAATATTTTGGTCAATTTTGTTGTCAGAAGTCAATCGTGGGTGTGCAGTTGGTTCTAGTAAACTGTAGGTGCACGATTTGCCAATCGTAGGTCCACTTTAGGGAGATCCCAACTGTGGGTTTGTAGGTTTGAATTTGCAATAGAATAAACCAAATCTGACCTGATCCCTAAATATAATGCTCATTTATTGCTAACTGGGAAATGCAGTATCATATTTTCTTATATGCATTTGTAGATCCTCTTAATTTTTCCTTTTATTGTATGGATGAATGCAAAATCTAAGTAAATTTATATCCTAAGACCTAAATGCATACAATAGAACACATGACTAAGACTCCTATTTTACCCTGGATGCATACTAGAACTAGAAAAAATAGGAACAAATAAAGGATATAGGGGTATAGACATCTTATCCTTTTACTACTCCATCCAACTATCAACTATAGGTCTACGGTTCCACAGTGAAACAACTACATGTACGTGTTTCACAAAATCTCCAATGACGGATGCATGGTTCTATTGCTTCTCAATCATAGGCTCACATTTCTCTGATTCTTCCACCATGGGTATGTGTTTTTATAGATCTAAAACTATAGGTGCACATTTTCATAGTAACAGGGCTGAATGTAATAACTCTCAGATTTGTTGACCCAAGATCAAATTTGCATGTGCTTTGAGCTTCTGAAACCTATAGATGTAAAAAATATAGATCAACAAACTAAATAAAAGCAAAGTAAAATAAAATGGAACCCTTAGGGAGTCCCACTATGATCACCATTTTTTGTAGCATAAAATCTTGAACACGAAACAAAAGACACAATGACAATATTGATAAATTTGCTTTTGTATTGATCTTATTTTGACACAAATATTACAATTTTTGAAATACCCCAAGTGGCTTGGGAGCAATGTTACAATATTCTCTCTCTGTATAGTACAATATTCTTTTGAATGGGGTCTTCTAGATCTTCAACAAAGTACAGTGTTCTCCAATCTTTCGCTACAGCTTCAAGAGGTGAGTGGGCTTTGGTATCCAACATAGGGCCACTTCAACTTCAGCAACTTCTCCAAGGTACCTGTCACCAATACACATGAGAACAAAAAAAGGTGTTAGTAGCACCTATAAACCAAGGTATAAAACTAATGCTAAATCCAAACCCTAAGCAGATAACCATGTAATGCAAATAACATAAGCATGTAAAATAAAAGCCTTGCAAAACAAATTTTTATTGATTGTGTTATCGTGGTGATCTTGGCTCTATAATAAAGTGGAAACATGATGGTAGACTAGAAACTATAGGTGTGCGGTTGTGAAACCATGAATGCACAGTTCTAAATTTAGAACTGTGAACTAGCGGTTTGGGCTGAAGTATAGATTGATTCGAAATATAGGCCTCCAAGCTCTAGCAATGGATGTCTCTCAAGATGTGTGTAGAGGTCTGTACTTATTCCAACATCCTAGCGGTATCAATCTTAAACTCCTTTTTTTTGGTGAGGAAAGGGTGCTTTTATATGCCCCTTAGGGTTTTGGATGGAAATGGGAGGTGGCAAGCCTAGATTACCAAGTGGCAATTTTGGGCTACCAAATGGAGGGGATAGTTATAGTGAGTCACTCAGTGTACCTCATTTAACTGGGGTGATATAGCTACAAGTGCAGTGGTATGTGGTATTTTTCCCATGTGAAGGGACAAGGGGGACAAGAGTGGATGAGATGTGGCAAGGGTTTTGTATAAGGTGGCTAGGACACATGTCTAGTGGGTAGGCAGGGTATCCTAGGCTGATTTTCCAGATTTAAAAAATTCTAAAAATAGGGTAATGTGTAGGGTCTTATATCCCTAAGTCGGAACTTAGGCATATAATTTTATTATGCAATATTTTTTTGTGGGGTGGCAATTGTGATTTTGTGGGTGTTGGATGTTGGTATCTACAATAAGTGTGGTAGCAATATCTTTATGATTGTTCATGCCAAACTTCTTCAAAATTTTATGTGCATATTTAGATTGGAAAATGAATATTCCATCACGTGTTTGTTGTACCTCCATGCCAAGAAAATAATCTATCAATACCAAATTACTCATTTCAAATTCTTACATCATGGCTTTTTTGAACTCTTACTTCATTCTTGATGAAATTCCTATGAAAACTATATCACCAACATACAAGCAAATAATTAAAATATCATCGCCTTGTTATAAATTATGACATCATAAATCATGTTAATGTAAGTTGAGTAACCACTCAACACATTGTATGTGATGTCCTCTAAAGGTCAACGATATTTATAGGCTTAGTTAAGATGAGTTATGCCAAATTGGACATTCATTGTATTTAAATATCCTTCATTTTATAATATAAATCATTGAAGCATCTAAGCATTAGCAATATTAGAGCAGGTTGAAGGAAGAGTCATCTCTCTTGCATTCCTTTAGCTTCATTCCAAATATGTTATAAAATCACTCTATATAAAGGTGATCTAGTGGTAGAATAGTACCTTACTAAATACTGAATAGATTAACCTCAAGAAAAGAGGTAACCATCTTCTTCTTAAAGCAATCCCATAGAAGACTCCAAATCTAGATATCTCAATAAGTTTTAAACGATGCTCAGACACAAACCAGAGCCTACCAGTAAATCTTTTGCCACCATATTTATTGGACAATCTCAAAGAATGAGAGGAACATTCCACCTAACATGAAGAATATATCATATTTTAAAAGGTTTAGAAGTATTCTAGGATTCTAAAATAAATTTAGTAAAATTTAGTTATCAAATCCATTCTAGAGAAAAAAATATTGTCCCTGTGAATTTAAACCAAGGAACACACATGCAAGGATGAGGGTGTTTGAGAGAAGAACGAATAGTAAAATATGTTTGGCACTCAAAATAGTATAGTGAAGATAATATCAAGTATTCAAATACATTTTGCACTTAAAATAGGATAATGAAGAGAAGAGTAAGTAGTTAAATGCAGTTGGCACTCAAAATAGGATAGTGAAAAGAAGAATAAATAGTTGAATATGTTTAGCACTCAAAAAAAGACCATGAAAAGAAGAATAAGGATTGTTAGGATCATGAATGACACTGAAGGATGAAAAGGAGGTGTTGATAATAAAAACCATATTTGTACCCAATAAAAGTAGATTTACATACTAATAGTAGACGAGTACAACCTTCCAAGAAGATATTCCTTAAGACCATCACTTACCAATTCATAAGGTTGGTAGACAATTTTATGAATATAGCATTCATAAAATAAAATTTTCATGGGATAATGAACACTCTTGAGGTTATTAGCTTTGATGACCATATTTTTTAGAAGATAAAGAATCTCATATTCACATAATCCATACACAACCATAGAATATGCACATAAGGTAGACATGGGCTCAAACATGCAATCTAGTAAAATATCAAAGTATTTCTTCCTAGGTCCTTCATTTTCTAACAAAAATAATGACACACATCAGCCACATTTTGTATATAAGACTCTATTTATGTCTCAACCAAGTAGAATAAACCTAGATGACAAAGCAAGCATGATGCCAAGGATCTTTTCTGCCTACAGAAGTAGAAAAGTGACATATGGTGAATGTCATAGAATTATAAAAGGTGTTAAGATACAAATATGATAGTCACTATGCATGATTTCTATAGATACTATTTACTATGTGCATTCCATTTGAAGGCCCAAATATGTTTGTAATTATAGTTATCATGTGTGCTACTTGTAGAAGTTTTTCATCATGTGAACTTCTGTATAGGCTTAGAGATATTTGGTTCATCTATTTAATAAGTGATGCCTATGCACTCCCAAATATAATTGTACTAATCAATTAACATCATGTCCATGTAATATTTGAGAGAGGTCCACTACCAATACTAATAAAATAATGGATCAACTAGTTTAGACTCATGGACATCCTCTACAAAGGCACTCAAAACAAATCATCATTTGAATTAATCACACATTGATAGTGGGAAGGATTAATAGAACCTATAACAAATTTGTTTTCTTCCTTTATTATTATAGGTGAAAAAGGAGAAGCATATAATTTTGAAGAATCAAAATATTTCAAATAATATTTCCTAGAGGAAGACTATTCCCTCTACTTAATATTTTGTCCATGGAGACATTGTTTTTCCTCACAATTTGAGGCATCAATCAAGATGTGACTATAGCCTCACATATACTTTTTGGAAATCATTTTTTGAGACTTATATAATGGAATTAAGATTTTTCATGTGTGAAATTTTAAAATAGCTAGTTGTGCATAGAAGTTCTTAATGTTTTTTTCCAAACTATTGCAAGGAAATACTTTTATTGCCTAGAAGACCAAAATTAGAATACAACTCAAGTTTCAAGAAGTATAGGAAGTTGTATATGGATCCATTAACCGTCCTAATATATAATGTGAAGAGTAGTTAAAATTTGATATGGAATATAGAAAAGCACAATTGATGATCATGTTTGTAGTAATTGATGAAGTACATATATACATTCAAGATTCTACCATAGCTAAATATTCATGGTATAAACTTTAGATAGTTTTTGAGATAAGTAATTAAAATAAAATAATCCAAAGCTAGCTCTATTACTTGAAGATGAAGAGTGAGAAAGACTCAAGCCTTTCATGAGGAGAATCACTAAACTGTGAGCATCGCTATGAGCCTTGGAAGGAATTATTGGTGTATACATATATATGGTCTAGTAGTTGTGACATATAGTAAACTTTCAATCATGGATCTATACAATGTCTGATTTTCTTCAAGAGACTCATCATATTTACTTAACTTACATCCTATAAATATGGGGGTACTCACAGGATTGCGATCCTCCATCCTAAAAAATTTTAACATTTCTTTCACATACTTGGTCTGAGAGAGAAATATACCTTTATATAATTATGAAATTTGCAACCCAATAAAGAAATATAACTCACTAAGCATAGACATATCAAATTAATTTTGCATACACTTTAAAAATTTTTGACACATCTTTTCATTACTACCTCCAAAAATGATATCATCCACATAGACCACTACAATCAACAAGATATTTCCTTCATTTTTGATGTATATATTGCTATCAGCTATACATTTTCTAAAACCCAATTCTTTGAGATACTTATCCAATATTGAGTACCAAGCCCTAGGGGATTGCTTTAGTCCATAAAGATCTTTCTTTAATTTGCATACATAGTTTAGCTTATTTGTCAGGCTGAAACCATCTAGTTGCTCTGTGTAGACCTCTTCCTCTAAGTAACCATTGAGAAAAGTTGATTTTACATTCATTTGATACACCTTGAAGTTTTTGAAGCTTGATAAATCTAGAAATATTCTTATGGCTTCAAGACATGCAATGGGAGAAAATGTTTCTTCAAATTCGATCCCCTCAAATTGTGCATAGCCTTTGCACATAAGTCTTTTTTTTGTTTCTGACAACCTAACCATCTTCATTCAACTTATTTCTATAGATCCATTTTGTGCCAATTACATTCTTATATTTTGGACGTGGGACAAGTTCCCAAGTTTCACTCTTTTCTATTTGGTCTAACTCTTCTTCCATTGCTTTAATACAGTATGTATCTTCACTTGCTTCATTGAAATCGTTGGGCTCAAATTTGGATAGCAAAGAAAAATTTACATGTTCACCTATTCCTATTATCTTCCTCCTTGTTTGTCTCTCATATGGATTCCCAATAATTAGTTCTCTCATATGATTCTTTTGCACATACCTAGATGGTGTCTTAGGTGGTGCCCTTTGTGTCTCATATTCTTTATTTTCTTCACCTTCTTCTTCTTTACAACTTTATCCCTCTTGATACACAATTTCTTGAGTTGGTTCTCTTAAATCTATTTCTTCATCAACTCTTACATTTGTCCTTTCCATAATTTTATGTGATCTCTGATTGTAGCATGTATAGGCTTTTCTCTTAGCGGAATAACCAAGGAAAATACCCTCTTCACACCTAGAATCAAACTTACCCATTTTTTTCTATTTTTGTCTAATGTAGCATTTGCTTCCAAAAAATTTGAAGTACTTCACAGTATTTGGTCTTCCCTTCCAAAGCTCATATGGGTTTTTATGGCCATTTACTCTTATTTGAGATCTATTGATAATGTAAATAGTTGTATGAATTGCCTCTTTCCATAACGCATCAAAAATATTACTCATTTAACATAGTCCTGGTCATAGCCTGAATAGTTTTGTTTTTCCTTTCAACTACTCCATTTTGTTGTGGATTTCATGCTGCTGATTATTATCTCTTAATTTCATGTTGTTCACAAAATTCTACAAATTCATTTGAAGTGAATTATCCTCCTCTATCTGATCTTAGACACTTTATATTTTTATCTATTTTATTTTCTACTAGTGTCTTGAATACCTTGAACTTTTTAAATGCTTTTATTTTTCTTTCAATAATGTTACCCGTCATTCTAGAGAAATCATCAATAAAAAACATGAAGTAACACTCACCTTGTAAAATATTTGTCCTTGAAGACCCACATAGATCAGTGTGAACTAGCTCCAAGGGTATGGATGAATAAAACTCCTTTGATTTGAAACTTGATATTATTTGCTTACCATGCTGGCATTGTTCACAAATCATGCTTGGGAATTTTGCTATTTTGGGAAAATCTTTAACTGCCTATTTGTTTCTTATTTTCACTATGTTGTTAAATTTTAGGTGATCCATTCTTCTATGCCATAACCAACTCTCATCCTCTTGTGATAAAAAGCATTTTCCTCTCTTAATTTCACTTTACATGTAGAGATTGATTGTAGTTCTACTAGCGTATGCAATAAGCTTTCCTATCTTGTATTTCCTGATCTCACATCTATTTGGGTGAAATGTGAGTATGTTTCCTTGATCACATAGTTTAATTATGCTTAGTATATTGTGATTCAATACTTCAACATATAACACATGTTTTTGTCCTAGATTTTCCATTATCCAAACTCAAAGTCCCTTTTCCAACAATTTTGGCAGAAGCATTATCATCAAATTTCATTGTTCCTCTATTTATTTTCTTTAGAGAAAAAAATTTCTTTTGTCACCTGTCATATGGCTTGAACAACCACTATTAATGTACCACTAATTTCCTTCATTTTACACATGAAGAGCTATTTGTACCAACATGGACTTTTCCTTTTTCTTTTTCCAAACTTTTGAGGACACTTCCTTCTGAACTGTTTGACCTTCCTCTTTCTTGATTGATTTAGAAAGTTTAGAAAATATTGTTTTACACCATCTATATTTGTACCCAAAATTATTACATTTGTAATACATGATATTGTTATTCATGAGAGGTTCAAAAGAATTGTAATTTCTATTGATGATGCCAACATCATTTTTCATGTAGACCATGCAATGTATAACTTTATGACCATATTTGTTATATGAAAAACAATAACCATGGAAGAAATTTTTAAACCTACTTGATTGCCTTGAATGATATGGTCGCATGGTTCTTTCATTTCTATTCCTGTGATTGACTTTTGTCCATGATGATTCTATGTCTTCTTCCTCCTTCAATACATCAACATAGGTCATGGGCTTCTTTTTACGAACTTTATTTGATGTCTTTGTTCCTTTTGAGCTTGACTTATCTTTCTATTTCTCTAACCTTTAATTTTTCCACAACTTATCCTTAGACTTTTCTACTTCATTTCTTAGAGAGATAACTTCATGTTCCAAATTTTCACATTCTAATTCTTTTACCTTTAATTTCTTAACCATAACATCTTCAATTGTTTTTGTCTCTTCAACCTTTAGTTTTAAGTCTATGATATCTTGTAGAAGCTTTGTCTTTGTTTCCTCATCCTCTTAAACTTGAGCCTTCGATCCTCAATTTTTCTTTTTAACCCTTTTCAATTCTCCAAGAGCAGCAATAATATCCTTTTCTATATCAATTTTGGCTTCTTCTTCCTTTTATGAATCTTTCTTGTTTATTTCAACCATAGGAGCATCTTCTATAACTTCAGTGGCCATGTGTGTTCTTGTAAGATATTCCTTAAAGCTATTAGGCTTTCATGAAGGAACCCACTCTGATACAAATTAAAGAAAACAAGCTTATATTGAGATGGGGGGTGAACAGTATAAAATAAAACTTTTTACTTTTCTTTCCAAAGCAGTATTATCCAATATTATCAATTGCAATATGTACAAAAACTATACGTACAAGCTATGGTGTGTCTAAGGGCTCAACTGATGGTTGGGGATGAATTCCAACTCACTGGGAGGTTTTTCTCACAAAAATGTTTGTGGAATATACATCGTACAAAATAGTGTGTGCAAATATTTGTTTGTTTGTTTGATGTTGTTTTGTTTTTTGTGTTTTGAAGAGTGCCTATGTACAATGCAAAATTATGATGTATAAGGCAACCAAATGATAGCTTGTAGCTAATTATTGAAAATATATTGAAGTTAGCTCTAAAATGCAACTTACGGATCTAAAATTCAACACCCAAAAAAATTGTTATGCTAGTTTGTATGTTGTATTTTTTTAATTATTTTTTTCTTAATGATTTTTTTAAATGTGTTTATTTTTTAATTTTTATGTTTATTAGGGTTTAAGGTCACACATGCAGCATTTATTTTAATAATTGTTTTTGGTTTGTTTGTTAATTTGTTTTGCGAGGGGGGTCACGAGAGGTGTAAGGAGAAACAAAGGCCCACACAGAGACATGGATCAAAGGGAGAATTAAAGGGGGAGATGGTTTGCACTTAGGTCTAGGTCCATGAGGAGAGGGAGGCAAAATGACCCCCTTAGGGCCACAAGGTGATGGGGTCGATGGCTTGCTTAAGGCAACAAGGTGATGGGATCGATGGTACACTTAGGGCCACAAGGTGGGGAGGTCAACGGGCTACTTAGGGCTACAAGTTGAGGGGAGTAATGAAAGAGGTGATTATCCACACTTATATTTGAGGTGAAGGGATCAGCGACTTGCATAGGGCCACAAAGTGAGGGGATCTACATTCCATGTAGGGTCATAAGGTAAGGGGGGAGTGATGGCCCATTTAGAAATATTACGTGGAGGCTAAGAGTTTAGGGGGGATATAGGTAAGTGGCATGCATATACATGGCCCATAAGGATAACCATGCTCAAGGTAGCCTAGGGGGCTTGGGGGTTATGTAAAAGATACCTATAGAGGAGGAGGAGCATAGGGGAGATAAGCGAGGGGAGTGATGGTCATGAATGGGTGCATGATCATGGGAGATCCTATAGGGCATATGTGAGGATAGGGAGGTCCATGATAATCTACTTAGCATCATGGGGGTAGGAGGGAAGTATGTGTGGCCCATGTGGCATTGGAAGGAAGAAGGATAAGGTTGAATTGTTGGTAAGAAGGAGCTACGAGGTTGAGTAGCATTGTGAGGACCTTGTGGAGGGAGAGGAGAGCATGGGATCAAGATTTCTAGGGTTAGGTTGGAAGGGGTAGTGCAACTAAGCCATGAGTGGGAATGGTGGGGGTTGGAGCATGGAGGCTATAGGAGGAACGATCATAGGGGACTAAGGACTATAGATAGGTGTGGAAAGGGGTGAAATGGGCCATGAGATAGGGTAAACCATAAAGGTTAGGGATTAGGTTGGTGCATAGCCTAGTACGTAGGGGAAAGCGGGATAGGGAGCTATGGTATGATGTAGGTACCAGGTGTTAGGGAGTGATGCAGGATCACGGGACTAGTCTTACATAGGGAATTTTTTTATTATTATATTTAATTAAATCAAAAGAAAATAATAAAATAAAAAATAAAGCTTTCTTATTTAAAAAATAACAAAACAGAGCAGAGAAGGATTTTTTTTTTAATAAAAAGAACAAAATGAAAAAGAAATAAAAAAGGGTTGTTTCAAATATAATGTAAATAAAAGTGTAAAAGCTATGAAAAATTAAGAAATAAAACCTATCACCAAGAAAAATGAGGCAAAAATTAGTCACCAAAGTTGTTTGTGGATAGCAAAACCTACAACCATAAGAGAAAAACAAGGAATTAGTGTTCGTAAAGCACCGTGATTATTATTTTATATACAATAGAAAAACATCATTGCATAAAACAAATATAATTTGATATTTTATTGAAATATCTCTTCTTTTTACAAAAGAGCCCTCTAGGGGCTTAAAACATGAGGAAATTCCCCTTTTTATGTCACAAACAAAGTTGATGATGGTGCCTCCATGAGTCTTTCCCTTGCTACAATTGAAATGTGGATGGGTTTTTCAATGAGCGTGAGCATGTTTGAACCATCCTTTGCTATCTTCAGCCCTGAAGTACTTGCACATAGCTAACAATAGCAAATTAGTAATACCAAAAGGGCACCCCTAGTTGGGACCAAGCCAAGAAATATATAAAATGTTCAAAACTAAAAATACATGCAAATGATAAAATAATAGCAATATACCTGTGTTTACACTTAAAAGGAGAACTCATTTAACCGAATTGGCAACATTTCGACATAGACCTCCTATTGTTCATGTATGTCCTTTTTTGAGGAAAAGAAATGGGGTATTTATATGAAAATATGAGTGAGAGGGGAGGGTAGCCAATATTTGTAGTGATTATTTTTACCCAAAGTGAAAGGGGTTTAAGAATTTAATGCAAATTTTATATTTTTAACTTGGGCCACTAGTGGAAATTTTAAATTCAAATAAATTTGAATTTAAACCACATGGAGTGTGAAAGGGGATTTTTGCATTTAATGTGGGCGTTAGGTGGAATATTAGAGTGGTTTAATTAGTGGGTAAGCATGATTATGAATAATTTGATTAACATTAAGGAAATAAAAGAGGATTTTGTGGAAAATTGGGGGTTTTGATGAGTTGGTAGGAATTTGAAGGGTTTTGATGGATTGGTTCTGCAAGTGACTACGATTTGGTATCTACACTTTAAAAACCTTATTTTTAAAAATAATAATAACAATAAAAGCATAAGGGTAGTCACTATTCTAAATACCATGAAAAGAATCAAAATATCCAATAAGGTATTCATTGATCAAAATGGAATTGTTTGGAGTGTTTTAAATCTAATTAATTTGTACCAACCTTGATTGAAACCAATTTTTTTTTAGAATATCATATAGAAAACTCTAATAATGGCTATCATATTCTTTTTTCATGTCCAACTTCACAAGCATGGCTAATTATTTCATGGATTGAAAAGAATGTATGACCTCTTGTGCAATAATTATACCATCAGTATTTTTTTACCATAAGGAAAACCACCTTGTTCCTCCAAGAAAACATACTCCAGAATATTTTTCAATATATTAACCTTAATTTTTAAATTATCTTATAAATTATGTCACAAAGGCTCATAGAACAAAAAATATCTAACTATTGCATCACCTTTCTTGATAACCAATACAATAAATAGATAATTAATTTCATTCATTATAGTCTTCTTTTTCATATCCTCTTCAACTAAATCCAACATCTCATTCTTCAACATATAATTAAAAATTCTAATTAAAATCTTAGAAAATCCATTGTGATTAGATGCCTTATTAGGGTGGAAAGAGAAAATCCTCGTGTAGCTTCTACATTAAGATCTTTCCATCAAGATTTTATTTTTTCTTTATTTGGTGATTGATGTAATTTTTTGTATAATTTGACCCTAATCCTCCTTATCCTAGCAAATTATAATAGACTATATATAAAATAATTTATTGCTTCTTTCTTAATCTCTTCTTCTTCATTTTTTTTTTCATATGAAGTTAATATTTCTGATAGAGTGAAAGGATAAGTTTGCTATGGTAATGATATGAAAAAAATATATATTTCTATCACCATTCTTAATATAAATATACATGGATTTTTTGGCCCAATATGAGTTATTGTATTATGTTATGATAATTAAAACATATTTTACTACACAATAATTTGTGTGTATTTTGTAATTCATTGTTCTTAGATTTAATTTTCTCATTTCTTTCAAGTATGTTACCAAAGGATTTGATATTCTAGATTTTTATTTGTCCATTTTTATTTTTCATATTTTGAACTAACCTATACATACATGATATTTCAAACTTAACTTCATCCCCATTATGAAATAACCATTGAAAAAAAATTAGGGTCTTGAAACCACATAGATTGAAAATGAAATAACTTTGGATCATTATTGTTGAATAGGTCATATTTCAAAATAATTTTTTTGCATTCTAATCCTACTCATAAAAAAATACCTAAAGAGATTGTATATTTTGTTTGTATCCAATTATTAGATATAATAGCCTATCTAGTGTTTTCAAAGAGATTGTATATTTTGTTTGTATCCAACTATTAGATATAAAAACCTATCTATTATTAGATAACCAAATATGTTTATTGTACCCATACATAATTAATGCTTAAAATAATAACATCACAAAGGCTATTTAAAACAAAAAAGGAAGCAAAATCCTCTATTTATCTAGATAAACCAATAGTACCATCCTTAGTTTTTTAAGGATATAGAACTATGTTGAAGTACCTCTAAGAATTCAATTATTATAATGTATTATTGTATTTGACATTATTAAACTGAGGTCCTTAAAAAACCTAACTTGAATAGTGACTATATTTGTAGCACATGTATTTTTTACTCTAATTTTTATATCATCTTATTTCTTTTAAAATATCCTAGCAAATAATTTACCTATTACTTTGATCAATTATCCATACCTTGTGTGATAATCCCACACCATTGCAAGACATCCTAAATATCCCATAGCAAAAATTGTTAGAAAATCCTCATCTTTTAAATTTTTTAAATGCTTTCTTACATTCATTCATTCTTATTTTTATTTCTATATTAAAATATCTATGGATTTATAACAATCTATTAATTTTTTAATAACATTTTCTTATCATATTCATATTCCAAATATTCCAAGATACCATTATTATCATCATTTTTTATCTTTATTTGTGGGATTACCCCCACTTCTTGTTAACACTTGTGATATTTGTTTTTGCTTTTCCAAATCACTATCCCTCCAAGTTTCCTTTATTTGCTTGAGAATATTATTCTCTTATTTATATTTCCACCATTGCTTTCACCCTCATAAATCTATTTTATTTTATATACTCTTAAAATTTGACTTATCACCTATAGAATTATATTGTTAGAGAGATATATAAATGTAAGATAAAAACTTGAAAACACATTTTTTTATGCTTCCCTAGAAACATTAAAATTTAGGGTGTAACTTACATAGTATCTATTATCTCATGCTTCCCTAAAATCCTAAAGTGCAATGTATAATTTCCATATCATGTTTTCATGAAATTTCTAAAGTGCAATGAACAACCTTTAGACTAATTCCATTCCTGTTATAAGGAGAGAAATTTCTATTGTTTAATGAGATTAGAGATGATTTCCCTAGGTTAAATTTAATCTCTTACATACTATTTACTTTCAAATTTGACTCCAAATCTTCCTTCACTTCTTTTATATTTGAACTTGAACATTACAGTTCCTCATTTCATACATATTTCTTAGTTTCTTCAAATGGTTGCTCTAAATGGACCAACATGGCCTTCACCATTTGATGAGGTGAAACTAAAAAATTGTATCTAATCTATATTCTAAATAATATGACCCACTCAGATCATTTTTTATTTTATCTCATGACCAAAACTCTTTATCTCTTTCATTATTATTTTCACTTTGTAATCCCTTACCATGTGTTTGATTTTAAAATATGTGTGATATCAAAATGAAATACTTTGAAGAATTCACTTGTTGACCCTATTCTCTTAATTTAAATTTAATCTTAATAGAATTTGGCAAAGAATTTTTAATATCAATGGCAAAAAATATCTAGGTATACATAACATTATTTTGCTTCTCAATGGTTGACCTGTCTAGATGAAATCCCCTAGAGATTAGTTGATCTGTAATTTAATAAAAATAAGCCTTAACTTAACCCTTTTAAATACTTAAATTGCTTCTTAACTTGGTTCCACTTTGATTATACAAAACTACTCACTATCCACTTATAAAATCCTTTATTTTGGCATCAAATATATTCTTCTATGCCTAAATATACTCCTACATGCTAAAAATAAAGCATGGATATTCCATAAATTTCTTTATTCAATGATAATGAAGCTTGATATCTACTGCAAAGCTGACGATATATTGTCTCTATGAAATGATGCTTAGTTCTCACTCAAACTTGCTATTTTCTAAGCATAAAGAACACATGAATAAATATAAAACCTATAGAATAAAAATAACATAATTTTAGTTGTATTCCATATAATTATTAGTTGTATTCAATTCCAAGTTGATAACAATACCTCTTTGATCAATTATCCATAATTTTAGTTGTATTCCATATAATTATTTGATCTTTTTATTGTCAAAGAATTGATTACATCCAACTATATCATCTTTATTTTATGAAAATAAACAACCATTATCCTTCTTTAATTGAGCAATGCTTCTTTGATGAGGATGATAATTGTTATCTCTAATAGAGTATACTCAATTTGTTGCCATAAAAATTAGAATTAATTGCTTGTATCATATTTCTCATGTGTGATATCCCCATGCCACATGGTGGTATCTATGGATTTAACTTTCTCCTTTGGAAATTTGGGATAGAATGGAATGATTTTCCTCCATTTTGTTGCTTCTTTGGAATGCTCATATTACATTGGAAATTATTTATTTCTCTTCTTAAGTGCTTTCATATATACAACCTCTTTATTTTTGTTAAAGATAAAATATTTTTATCTTCATTTGGTTTTTATTAATAAATAAGGTTGTTCTTTCTTCCTAGATGAAGTACAACTCCATATATCAAGTGTAAATTAGATCTTTATCCTTCATAAAGTCCCATAAACTATCAAACATATTATTTTCCTACTTATAAAAATATATCTTATACCATTATGACTTTGTTCTTTATTATATTATAGACTCTCTCCATGTCACAGGGTGTATGGTGCCACATACTATTGAAAATGGAGGATTTGATCACATACATACGTTTAATATTGGTAGTGATCATATTCCTTTTAATTTAAGTTATCCAATAATAAACCAACTCTAATTAATTTACATTGATCTCATGTAAATCCTCTATAATTTTTTCTTACCCTTTGGAGAGCTCTTTCTTTCACTTGAAAACCAAATTCTTTCTACACATGTTAGGATCATGGTTATTTTTACAATGTTTGCATGCATGGAGATCCCAAAAAAACTAATATATATGGCCTCTTCCTAAATGTTTATACAATAAATGGAAATATAAAATTTTATGCATAGACCTCTTCTTATGGTTTCACATTTGCTTTTTCTCTCTTATTTTAGATCTCACATTGGGATTGTTAAATCCTTCTTTAGAAGTCTATTCTCTTGGATATGTTTGGCAAATTTGATTGGATTTTTTTATGGTGTCACTACCTTCTTGTGCGTATAATTTACTAGAATGGCATATTTTCCTTCTCTTTTTAAGGCACATCTTCAATCTTCTTTGAGTGTTCACTATGCTCTGTGTATCCAAACTATATTTTTAAAGACCTTTACATTGCTTCAATGCTATGCTTGATTACTTGGCTATGTATTCAAATACCCTAGCCTTAATTAACCATTATCTTCATCAAATTAGAGCTAATACTACTTGTATAGTATTGAAAATTTGTAAAAATAAAACATTGATTGCTTACTATAGTAGTTGATTATGATCCATGCATCGTTGAAGGAAATATTCTCTTCCCTTTGTATTTTCTCCCATACATCTAGGTATTGATCTAGAAAATTATCTATGGATGATAATATCTCATAGAATTATTTTACTTTTTATAGGTAGTTTCCTTCAACTTGTAATATTCCTTCACAAACAAAGTTCCTAGCTACATATTTTGTTGTTGCACCTTTTTCACTTAATTTGCCACCATGCACAATATCTATTCTTTATCTTGATATTTCATTTGAATAAATTCATTTTTTTCATAAATGTGGAATTATAATTGTTTGGTTTTGGTTATCCTCCAATAATTATTGAACCTTGCTCTTCTCCTCTTGGAGCTTGAGAAGCCTATTTTTGCTAGGTTTTCCCATATGGAAACTATAGTGTGTTCACCATAAACCAAGAAAAAATGCTTTAATATTGATATTATTTTTAAATTCTTCAAATTAAACCTTAAATATATCCTTTTGAATGCCTAACATATTTCTTGACTTGGTTATACTTAGATTGTATAAAACTTGTCATTAGTCACTTATAAAATCCTCTATTCTAGCATCAAATTTACTCTTATATACCCCAATATACTCCTAGATGTTAATAATACATAGTCCAAGAAGATATTTATAATATGGTAATGATATTGAAATTAATTAAAAATCCAATTACTTATTGTCGATGCCATGTAATGCTCAATTCTAGATCAAAAATACTATTTTTTAAGCATGAAAAGGATATGAAATAATGTAAACCCAATAGAATGAAGAGGAATATAGATAAATCATGGAGAAATTAGAAAGAACATTCACAATGATAATCACATAGTTTTTTAAAGTGGGTAAAATATTGTATGGGAAGAAAATTATTGCTCAAGCAGTCAAGCTTCATATTGTTGTAAAAATGGAGAGTGTATAAGATATTTTTACATCAACTTGTCCTTCGGTGATATATATAGCTACTATGGGATTTTTTCCTATTTGCATAGTGCACAATATCTTATTAATCACTTTTTTTTGGAGCTTGTTTACCCCTATTCCTATTCCTTTAAAACTTCCTTCTCCTTCTTTATCTAGGCTTAAATAAGCCTTATCTAATCTCTTCCACTTCCAAATTTGTGAGTAAAAAAAATATGTCTTTTTATGTTAGGTTATTATGGGTGGTTCTATGCATGAAAGTGATGTATCATCCTTTTCTTCTATACATATTCCCCTTGAAACTTATTTGGTTCATATTTTTATCACCTTGCATCTGCTAAGTCATCTTATTACTAGCTAGCTTGTTATATGGACTTGTTTTTTTCCCTTTCTAGGTTTAAATAGATGGATTTTGAACTAAATTTTGAAGGTAACATGTAAAATGATAAATTGGACCTTTTTTATGCATTTTGTCTCATAAGGGGAGAGAAAATAAAATTGTATACAATAGTAAGTTTTGTCATTTTGACTAGTTAATATATTTTTTGGAATATCATTTAAATTAGATATAGTCCTTTGGATATTATTTCACTTTCAAAAAGAATAAATAAATTTATATTTGTTTTGGTTGACTTATGCCTAAAATACTACTCATTGTTCTATATTATTATTTCCTATTTTATGAGGGATAGATGATGTATTTTGAGTTTAAATTAAGATTGTATATTCTTATTGATGTCATGAACCTCCCTTTTAAATTTCATTATAATATAACTTCATTTAAAGATTCATGTCTAAAATAGGATGTCCTATAATGGAATCTTATCAAATCACTATCACTTAGATTTTCATTATCATCATGTCATGTTTTTGAGTGACCTTTCATAGACCCAATCCATTATACAAATATCATATGAAACCTTGTTATTAGTTAGATGATATTATAGTACAAAAATCCTAACCTATTTTGGAAACCTTATAGAGTTTCCATCTCCACAATATAAATACTTATCCTTAAATACAAATCATATATCCCTCTAAACCATGTGCCACCACATATTATTTTATCCATGATTTATAAACTAGAGAATATGAGAGAAATAAATCCTTTCTCAAGAAATTCATTGCATAATTTAATATCAATATCCACTTTTGCATCTCTAAAAAACTTGATCAATATTTGTTGAACTTGCATATTAATCTTCTCATACCAAGTACAATGTGCCTACTTAAGCCTATAAAAGGACCTAGTTAACCAGTAAATGAGAGAAGTAGGGTCCTCAAGCTCAAAACTAGGTGATTTTCGTATATAGATATTCTCCTAAATTTTATCATATATAAAGGCACTCTTCACATCAATCTAATGTAACTTTCATCCAAATGAGATTGCTATAGAGATAATCATCTTAACAAAATCCATCCTTACAACTAAATAAAATATCCTATAATAATCAACTCCCTCTTGTTGAGAGAATACTTTAGTGATAATGCAACCTTTTGCTTATCTACCTAACCATATGAAGTGTACTTAGTCTTGTATACCTATTTGCATTCAACCACATTCTTCCCTTCCATAAGAGGAATAATATCTCATGTTCTATTCTTCATCAAGACCTCGTACTCTACTAGCATAACATCTTCCCACTTTGGTTGATTCTTAGCCTAAGAATATGTAAGACAATCCTAATCTTGAGAAACATTTAATATTAATGCTCAACAATGAGTCTTTTGGTGTTACTCTAGAGATAGAACAGGTTGAGAATACTTTATAATAATATTAACTCACTTGGGTGTTGGATAAACTAAGGAAGAATCATGTACAATTAATGGCAAAGAAACATTGAAAACCAAATCTAAATAATCTGGCTTAAAATCACCATTTATCTCATCATGCAATTTTGAAGTACTTTGAATTGATGTGTCCTACTCGATATGTCTTAAATTTAGAAAAAATGGTATTGCAAGTGATGCTTCCTATGAAATATCAAATATATAGGCAATAGACCTCCACTCAAATATGAATACAAATAATATGCTTTAGTGGGAATAAAATCTACCATTATCTTCAAAAAATAGTTGCATTAGTCAAAGAGCTAGAAGATTCTTCCACCTAAATCTCAAGTGGTGGGATGGAAGGAGCACCTATAAGAACCTCATTAAACATGACATCTTTCTGAATTAGAACCTCATGCTTCTAAGGGTCATAAAGATAGTATAATTTTGAGGTATTTGAGTACCCCACAAAAATACATCTATGACTCTTTGGTACATCCTTATAAATATATTTGGTTATGTGATCCCATGTTGAAGACCCAAAGATACAAAATCAAGACACAACAAGCTTATCTCCTATCAATATTTCAAGAGGTGTCATACCTTGAAAATCTCTTGTGGGAACCCTGATGATGAGGTATTCTACACAAGTGATGTCCACACCCTTTAATTTGTGCTCCATATCCTTAGAATGAATCAAACACCATGTCATATCCATGATTACCACATCTAATGTGAGATACCTAATTTTCTTGTCCAAATAATTTTTTATAAGAGCCTTATATATTTGAAATATCTTATTCTTAGAGTTAATAGTATACAAACACACATATCTAGAGAAATCATCAATAAAAAATGAAGTACCTATTTCTAAAAATATATGGTATACTCATAGATCTAGAAACTTCATTATGTATGATCTCCAAGGGGTGAGTAACCATCTTGCAATCTCTTTTGGAAAATTCATCATATGGTGCTTCCTAGGAATACATATCTTGTAATAATCACTTAGAGTAAATATGTGAGGAATTCCATTGGCCATTTTATGATAACTCATCTATCTCAAGGATCCATAGTTGATATACCCAAGACTATGGTTCCATATATTACTCTTATCATCTACATATGCAACCATATGAATAATTTTTTTCTTCCTAGAAGAGGAAACAAAATGATTTGGTCTTTATCCTTATATATTTGGTTTTACTTGTCATAATAACTCAAAGCAATAGTTTTAAAACCATTTTCTATATCCTTAATTACCTAATTATCAGGATAAATTTTTACTTTCTTACTCATATGAGTATGTGATAAATAGATAGAAAAAAAGGGCCAACATTAGGAACATGAAGTACCTTTTCAAAATAAGAAGATCCATTTTTTATCTCTCCACATCCTATAATATACAAATAAGAGTGGTCTTCAATGACAATAGGATCCCCTAAATATGATTTATTATATCCTTATAGGGGATGTTTTTGCTGTTACATGTACCTTGTTTCCCCTGAGTCTACAATCCACTCAACAAAAGAAGTGGATTTCCAATATGCTAAATGAATAGCTACATGTGCCTATGATATCTCTCTATTAAATTTCTCCTCACCTTGTACATAGAAGAGAATATCATCAACACCTAACTTATTTTTTTCTTCGTAAAGCTTCTTAATATGAATATAGGAAAATTCTACTTGATGTTCTTCCTTCTTGCAATACTCACATGGGAATGGTTACCCTTGATATTTGAAAATGGAAGTTATTAGCCCCTATGGAAAGTATTCAAAAATTGGGATTTTTGGAGGGCTTCTTAGGCTTATTTTCTTTTTTTTTGGTTTTTTTTTTTAGATTTGGTAATAGATTCTTTTGTATGGGTATGATTGAGGATAGAATTACCCTTACACCTTTGTATTCTAGCTTGATGATAAAGTAAATTAAAACTAAATTAATTGTTAATTTCTACAATACCATAAACCATATGAGGTAATCCTCATAAAGGGTGATGTTTATCCAATACATGTTTATAAAATCAGACATTGATTACTGAAGTATAGTGTACAACTCTATCCCCTATTATATTTTAACCTTGAACTCTTTACTTACTATATAAAGTATTATCGTTAGGCTTATTCAAGTTGTGATGATGAAGAAGACTTAGAAAAATATATTTGAAGCATCTCAAACACAACTATCTCATGTCTTTGAAACATTTTTGAAAACTATATTGAGCAGCTCAATATCATTATCCTTGTCCATAACTTCTTAAGCTTCTCTTGTTACCTTAGGTATTCCTCTTATAGTTTGTATGTCTTCTTGTAATTTATTTAAATGACTAATGTACTCATCAATAGTATCAAAAGAGTCCATAGTCAAAGTAGCAAGCTCAACCTCCAACCTACTAATTTGTGTAGAATCAAAATGATCACATAGTCTCTAAAGCTTATCAAGTAACTCCTTTAGATCCATGGTATTGCTAACATGAGTCTCATAGATCTCAACTTGAAGAGTTATAACACCAATATCCTCATCCTTATTATCTATATAATCCTATTTTCTTTCTTTAAAACCAATAGCATGGCATTCCCCATTCACATAATTGAGTAATCCTTTACTCTAGAGCAAAGCTTCGATCTTAATTTTATAGGTACCATGGTTTGGATTATTCAATAAGGACACGTATAAAATACAAAATTTTATATGCAATTCTTACTAAAAACACTACCAATATAGAGACCTCAAAAAAGTGCAATTTGAAAACAAAAAATAGGATCAAAATGCTTCTTATACAAAAGTTATGGCCCCTAAAGGTTTGGCCTATAAATCACATGAAATACCTCCAAAATATTTGAACACTTTTTAAAAAAATAGTACCTGTAGCAAATGGGAGGTGGTCATGTGTCATTGCATGAGTGGCTAAGGGGGTGCCAATTGTGCATTGGTTGGAAAATGTACCTACATATTTTTTGATGTCACTTATCATAATCAATAGACTACCACATGTGTATTTACTATGTAGGTCACTAGGCAAGAAACTAATAAACCAGACTATGCCCCTTGCCATATTCTTATTTGCTTTGGAATAAATGAAGTAGAACGCACCACTTATTGCTCTCTAATTTGCTCTAAAACCTATGCTTTACCAAGTCTATTATTGATTGTGCAATTGTATGATCATTGGATTCAATGAGATGGAGAAATATGATTAGTCAAACTCCTTTTATACATACCAACTAGAAATATTCCTACCACATCAATTTCCATGTTGATCCCTACTACATCAACTATATGGAGTACCATGTTAGTTGTATGGACTACACCATCACCTAACATGTCAGTTTATAGGTCTATATAATCCTATCATTCAATTCTTTAACAATAGGGGTCTATTAAAAGATGTTTAACCTCTTTGTTTCTTCTTTTTCAGTAGCCAAGTAGTCTATCCTATCATTTATGCTACTATTGGATGCAAATTTCAAAAGAGAAAAAGAAAAGAATTTTTTTTTAAATCTTAAAAGACGAATGAGGTTTTTGAAAAACTCAATCCTAAAACTAGATTATCCATCTAGTCAAAAATCAAAAAAATTAACAAAGGATTGAGTGTCAATGAGAGGAACCAAAAAACCTATCAATAATGTTTTCTCCTAGATCAACCCATTGATTCCAATGAGATCCTCATGATCTAAATCCACCTAGGGTTTTATCAAAAAATCTTTCTTCCAATTCCATCATCAGTTTACAAAAGTCTTTTTAGTTGCTCGTCATAATTGCCCTTGGAAATAGAAGTCATTTTTTTATAGCAAGAAATTGAGTAATGGAGATACACACCTTCTTTGATACCATATTATATTTCATAGAAATTTTAAGAAATTAATGGAATCTACACATAACCTAGTATTGCTTAAAATAAGTACATATAAAGCAATGTACATAGTATATGGGGTTGTCTATAGACACCAAATAATCTCACTATAAATAATATAATTACACTCCAACCAATAATCAAATGGTTGGTATGATGGTATTTATATCCAAATACAAGTTACATTTAGGTCAAGGCTAAATAACCAACCTTTAGGTTTAAAATAATAGAATATTACAAAAAGACCTTTTTCAAGTTTTATAAGGGACCAAAGGACTTATATGAACAATAATATATAAAATTTGGTTGTGGCCTCAAGATAAAATTAACCACCACATATTCCAATAATAATACAAATATGACTTGTTTCAATGCCATTCAACCAATTGAAAAAATACATGTGATAAAATTTATATGCTTTGAAACTTAGATAGTGTACCTTAAAATTTTAATGTCTATTTTTTAAATAATTTAAAAAATAATGTTGAAATTATAAAATCCAATCAAATAAGTAATATGTTGTTTTGATATCTTCATTTCTAGGTCTTTTATATAGGCTCCAACTTCCCATATCTAGTAAAAAATATATTTTAGATAGAAAATATAATATGTATGCATTATATTTTAAAATAGAAGTGTGAATATGTTATGAATCCTATGCGCATTAAATGAATACTTGCCTAGATTGAAGTTGGAAACCAAGTATACACGTTTTACATAATATGCTTACATTTTACAATGCATTTGTGCTTTATTTACAATGGAAAATATGCCATGGATGTTGAACTAAGATGTTTTTTGTTCTTTATATATAATATTAAATACTTTTTATTGTAATTTAAAGTATTTAATTTTAAAATTTATATAGAGATAAAGATGTATTTTAAGGTGCAACTAATAATACAATAATTTTCATCCAAGAGATTGTAAATAAAAAATGATCACTTAAAACAATTATTGATATAAACACAATTTAATATTATAGGAGAAATTTTGCTTACATAGACATGTATTATGATTATAAGGATGCTCATTTAAAACCTAACCATAGGCTATTTCATCCACCAACAAGCACCAAAATCCATGAAGACTATTATTTAGAGGCACAAGATTCCATGGTTTAAGAATGAGTACGAATAAAACTATTGTTTGGATCAAATAAGACTGAGTGAGTTAGTGAAACAACCAATGAACATTTATGAAAGTATTGTTTAATGCTATTAGGAGGTTGTAACCTAGTGAATATATATGTTATGGTTAGTAAAAAACTATTTAAATGATATAATTATCATTATGAACATAGGTTTTGATGCAATGTTTATAGTTTACATATAGTCATATAGGTCTCAAATTTATTCAATGGTAATGACACTCATGTAAGTTATCATTAGGTTCAAAGGGCTTAAAGGGCTTATGACCCATGAATATACACCAATAAAACTATAATTTAGGTTAATTAGGGTTGAAAGTCATATTTATCATATTTTACATGGGTGACAATACAACATGTTGAATCAAGTAGGGTTTAATAATCAATGTACAAGCAATAAAAAACCATCATTGTCATAAGTAGGTTACATAATAACTAAACATAGAATAAAAATCAGATAGCTTTTAAATGATATAATTACTGATATAAAATACATTTTACAACATAATTATGTTTATTTGTGCAATGACCATGGCTTTCACCCATTAAAAGACAATAATATTTACAAAGTTCATAGTTTAGGTTCATCAGATCATGTGAACCATAAATGAGTAGTAATAGAACCACCATATAGCTTAAATAATATTGAACAACCTATTGAATAGATCTTGCATTGATGATAATCCAACTTGATGGATCATTGAGTTTTTGATCAATAAAATAGTACTAGTGGAACTACCATTTGGGGATGTTAGAATTTTTTATGGTTAATGTGCATGGAGTATGATGACTTGAAAAAATTTAAATGGAAAATACATGATATCAACACATGTTATCATTCCATGTAAATATTTATTTGTTTTTGTAATGACTATAGGTTTTTATATCCATCAATGTTTAATGTCATCCTTTAAGGTCGTTATTTAGGATAACAGGATCATGTGATCAAAAAATGAGCAGTCATAAAACCACAATTTATGTTTAATAATATTTAACAACCCATTGAATTATTTTTATAGGGATGATAATGCAACTTGATAAGTTATTTAGTTGCATGTATAATAAATGACCATTGATGGAATCAATATTTAGGACCACTAGGATTTTGCATGTAATGAAGGTAGATGGAATGGTAACATAGAAAATTTTAATGTATGTAAAAGTTTTTACTAGTATGAATAGCAAGTGAATATTTTCATTAAAAATAATAAAAAATGTTTTTTTATATGTTAATATTTAAGGAAATTCATAGAATTTAGTGGTATTATAAATAAGGTTTGGCAAATATACTACATTAATCCATATTTTATGCAAAAATTTAGGTTATTTTAAAAAATTGGTCATTGAAGAATAGAAAAATGAAAACTCATGAAAAATTACCAATTTGCAAAGAAAAACCCATAAAAAAGACCCTAAATAGTAACTTCAAAAATTATTGAAATGATGAAAATGTTGATATCAATAAATGTTTATGATGGAAATATTCTTGTTTATGCAATGATCATATAGTCATGTACACCTATCAATGAATTTTTGAACATCCATGAAGGTTATTGTTTAGGGTCATGTTGGTCAAATATCTACCTAATTAGACAAACATATGTTTATGCACCCTAGACACGGCCAGCATTGAAAGGCCGAAGGAAAGAGATGTCCTCTATGCCAATCTCCAGAGAGGGTTGTCTCCCTTACTAATCCTACATTGGTTGAATACTAGAGTTGTAGGAAAGAAATGGAAATAACATAAAGGAATGGGAAATATAGCCACAGGTCGAAGATGTAGCATTGGGGACAAACTAGCAACAGGAATTCTAACCAAGTGTTATAGCAGCATAAAATAGTGATAAGGAAAATAATTCACTTACAGTTTCATGTAGACAACTTTCAAGATCACATTCTAGTACTCACTCCCTCATAAGCAGTATTCAAATCCATATGCAAGATTCAAATTTAGCAACAAACGATAGACATGAATATATAATAGAAATTATTGGAATAGAAAGTAATCACACATGAAAATTCTTGCAAAATTAGAAGCCAAATCTCTTCTATTTACGTAGAAAACTTGAATAATTTTTTTGTAGAGTGTCTATCCTCCTTTTACAATGGAAAATGAGTAGTATTTATAGAGGAATTTCACCTCTATCATTTAATGCACATATGACAAAATATTTACATATCAGGAACCTCTGTGAAGAAATTCCTCCTCGAATTCTTTAAAAATCTTCCTCCTAAGGCAGTGATCCAGTTTCTAAGATGAAATCTCCAAGAAATCAGCATATTTGGGTGTCAGTGCATGGAAAATTGTAAATCTGGTCATTGAATTGATACTTCTTTTGTTCCTTGGAAATTCACCCCTATACAGGAAGTCTCGAAACTCATGAAAATACCTTGTGATTTTAATACTGCAGTCCTTTCTAGCATGAAATTAGCAATTTTAGTCACTCTTCACCCCAATCATTGAATTATCTTCATTTGTATGACCTAGGCACCTTGGAAAAACTTTCATAGTCACCCAAAATTGAATTCACCCAAAAGAGGGCATTGAGCGAAAGCGCTTCTCTTAACATTCATTATTTTTTCTTCATTTGCACTTTTTGATGGAGAGAGGGCCCATAGAGTGGTAATATTCATGATTTCATTCCATTTCCTAAAATTTTCACATTAGTGCTTTCATCATATGGCCTCAACCTTTAAACTATTGTTGTTGCATTCATCAAGTCAAAGAAAATCTGGGTAAAACAACTTATAAAACACATTTGGATTTACACTTATCATTATGCATTATTTTTATATCATTTTTAGATTTTTAAAGATATGACATAGAGCTTTACTTTCTTCCCAACATAAAACATCTTGCACAGGACACCTTTTCTTTTTAACATATACATTCGCCCCCCAAATGAGGTGAAAGAAGTTGTCACCCTTCACCTTGGGTGAACGTAGATTTGACTTTTTAGTGCCCACCCCTTTAACATTTTCCCGAAGTGTAAAATTCTTGGTGCACTTTTGGGGGTATTTTCATGTAGCTTCACCCCATGGAGGGGCAAATGGGACTTTCACCCCTTCACCTTGGGTGAAAGCTCTTACCACTTTTACTTCCTCCAATATTCACTGAGGTGGGGTCCACACCTTACTCTTTAAAATATGCATTCACTCGAAAGGAGGGTGAAAGGTACGTTCACCCTTATTTTAAGGCGAATGAAACTTTAACTTTTCAAAGTTATCTTGGCATGCAAACTCATAATACTTTGTTGAGCTTTCACCCCAGGGAAGGGCGAAATCTACTTTCATCCTTCACCTAGGGTAAAATTGCAAACTGCTCATCAAATATCTGCCTAAAATACAAACATACATTTGTGCACCCTAGACATGGCCAACATTGAAATGTCGGAGGAAAGAAATGTCCTTCGTTCCAATCTCTAGAGAGGGTTGGCTTCCTTACTAATCCTACACCGGTTGAAGACTAGAGTTGCAGGAAAGAAATGGAAATAACATAAAGGAATGGTAAATATAGCCACAAGCTAAATATGTAGGATTGGGGATAGACTAGCAGTAGGAATTCCAACCAAGTTTTATAGCAACATAAAATAGTGAGAAGGCAAAAAATTCACTTACAGTTTTATGGAGACAACTTCCAGGATCACATTCCAGTACTCACTCCCTCATAAGCAGTATTCAAATCCAGATGCAGAATTCAAATTTAGTAGCAAATGATAGATATGAATATATAATAGAAATGCTTGGAATAGAAATAATCACACATGAAAAATTCTTGCAAAATTAGAAGCCAAATCTCTTCTATTTATGTAGAAAACTTGAACAGTTTTTTTGCAACGTCTATCATTTTCTTACAATCGAAATTGAGTAGTATTTATAGAGAAATTTCACCTCTATTATTTAATGCACATATGACAAAATGTTTACAGATCAGGAACATTTTTGAATAAATTCCTCATCGAAGTCCTTGAGAATCTACCTTCTGAGACAACGATCCAGTTTCTAGGATAAAATCTCTAGGAAATCAGCACATTTGGATGTCGGTGCACGAAAAACTGCAAAGCTTGGTCGTTGACTTGGTACATTCATTGTGCCTCAAAAATTTGCTCTTGTCCCAAATGTTTTGGAACTCATGAAAATTGCTCTATGATATTAAATCTGGCAGCCTTTTCAGCATAAAATTAGCAACTTTAGTTACTTTTCACCCCAATCATTAAATTCTTATCCTGCATCTGATCCAAGCACCTTTGAAAAGTCTCTGAACTTGAGTTTGCTCAAAATTAAGCCATGAGCAAAAGCATCTCCTTTAACTCTTATTATTTCCTTCTTACTCACGCTATTACACTCCATGGACAGCCTTCGAACTTTAATATTGCATTTACCTTCTATTCATGACAGCAGTTGACTTGGAGAAAATCTGGGCAAAAACAATTCATTGTACCCCTTTGATTTCACATTCGATGCTTCGAGCCATTTCTCATTGTTTAGCCCCTAAAAGGAGTAATTGATATCTTCACATTTCTCCTAGGATGGAAGCACTCCACATAAGATGCCTTACATCTTAAAATGTATGTTCACCCCTAAAAGAGGCGAAAGGTGTTGTCGCCCTTCACCTTGGGTGAACGTAGCTTTGACCTTTCAACGCTACCCCTTTAATATATGTCTGAAGTAAAAAGAAAACTTTGAGTTTTTTGTGGGGCCGTCTTCATGTAGCTTTTCCCCAAGGAGGAATGAATGGGACTTTCGCCCCTCACCTAGGGTGAATGCATAGTTGACTTTTCAATGTCGCCATAGTGCTTGCTACTTTCTTTTGGGTTCACCCGAATCTATCTTTTGACGAGCTTTCACTCCAAGGAGGGGCCAATGGGACTTTCATCCCTCACCTGGGGTGAATGCATCTTTGACTTGTCAACACCTTCATTTTAAATGATTTTTTCCCCAAAATCGGGTGTACGATGCTTTTGCCCCAATTTTAGGGTGAACGCATTCATTCATTTTGGATTTGCTTCGACTTCGGGCCCGCTTGAAACTTAATTTTTTTGAATGCATCTTCGATTTGCTAAGGGGTACAAATGGAATTTCCCCCTTCATTTGGGAGAAAATTCATCACCACACTTATCATTTTTTTCTTTTCATGTTCGTCCCAATATGAGGTGAATGAGGCTTTCGCCCCACTGTTGGGGCGAATGCACTTGTCACCATTCCTTTTGCTCAGTGGTGAAACTTTCAAAAATAAATATGTCCTTTCCCTAGGGAAGGCAATGAGTTTTTTCAACCTTTTTTTCAGGTGAAAGGGCCATTACATTTTTCTTTTTCATCTAAATTTTCAAGCACTATTTTCCTTTGACATCCTCAGGTGATATTTATTGATTCTTCACAAATAATTCAACTTGCAAAACCCACTATTCTTCAACCTTAAAATTATGAAAATGAGAAAGAAGATTAACACAAAAATATTGTAACACATTATACAGGCTAAAAATACTGCATCATAGATTAATATATATACCACTTTTACAATCAGAAATTCTTCAACAAAATTTGATCAAAATTTTAATGTGGCATAGTGTAAAACTACCAATATTTTTGGTAGATCACAAGGTATCCAGCTCACATGGATGCAATCGATCCTAGGCCTTTATCCATTGGGCTCCCTATTGAGTCTTCTTACCGATTGCTTTGGTTGGCGCTCTTGATGTAGACACTTTTTTATGTGCCTGCTCTTCTACTGCATTTTTTATCACCTCTACCTCTACTGCTACTCGTAGTACTTTTGCTCATTTTGATTCTGTTGCTGCTTACTCTACTACAACTTTTTCTATTGAGGCTTGTTCTTCTTGCTCCTTCAAACTTTCATAGGTAACTTCATAGACTGTAACTACCTTAGCCCAAGCATGTATGGTGAACAAGCAAGGAATACTCAATAACTCATAAACATACCACAAGTTCTAGATGTCTTCTAGGCTAAGGTGCTTAGCTCGTTGGGCTAGCTCAAACAGTGATAGCTCCATGTAGGTATACTTCTCCATGAGTGGCAGCACTTATTTCTCTATGATGGGCTCATCCCACTTATCAATTTTTGTAGAGTCCACAAAATTCTTCTAAGTTGCTTCCAACTGTTCCATTGGTAGAGGTTCACCCCATTCATTAGTAAAACTTGGAAAGTCCATATTAGTGAGAGCATAAAAGTGGATTATGAAAATAGTATGCTCCCACTCTATTGTGTTAAGGAATTTTATGCCTTCTCTCACTAAGTCCATCCTCTGAAAGTAACTGTGCAGTGTGACCTTAGCAGTGAACCAAGCTTGATTCATTTCACTTAGAGGGTGAATGTACATACTGGACTGAGCTAGGGCTTGGATTTTTATAACCATTTCCATATAGATTTCCATCATCTCCTTAGTAGTATCTATCAACTACTGACCCAACTGAATCTATACCTGAGCTACCCATAGATATTGCAAAAATTGAATTGTTTTCATTGCTAATTTCTTAAAATTTTGAGTTGAGTGAATATGGGCCTCCTTAATCATTTTCGAAGATAATACTATAGCTTGTGTGGCTTTCTTTACCCGTTGGTTTTGTATAGACTCAAGTTTTGCCTTCAGTGACTATATATGCTGCTCTGATATACCTTTGTCTTTATGATGAGTCCCCCACCTACTGATGCAAGGCCTCATTATCCATCATCATATTTTCTTGTTGTGCCTTACTTGTTGCCAAGGCATATTCAAGTTTGACAATTTTTGTTTCAGTGTCATAATATCTTTTCTTATAATACTCATCATGTAGATAAATCGAACTCATATCAACTTATATATTCTCAATTTTTTTAGTGGGGTCAATTTTGTTCAGGTCCTCTATCATAGTCTCACAAGTGTAATCGCTCGATGTCATTTCTTCTTGCAATTTTTGGACCAGAGGAATCAACATGGTAGTGTGATCCTCCATGACAATTGGATCAAAAGCAACTTTCTTGAGAGGTTGGGCTGGAGTAAGTGCCTCATTTTTTATACGATTATTCAACCACTATAATGAACTGAGGTGCACTCGATTTATTTTCTTTGCATCTGGCTGCTCAGGCACCACCTCAGCTTTGGGCAATACTTACAACTCCAAAAATAGTGTGAAAGGAATCAGAATATATGAATGGTATGGCTCAAAGAAAGAAGATATAGCTATGATAGGGGGTCCAAAATAGCAAAGTGGATAGAAGAACCTGGTTTGGCTATAGTTACACTCACTCTTGGAGGAGCTTTCATACTTACAACCTCAATGGAAGTGGTGGTAGTAATGGAAGGGGAAGGATGTGAAAACAGATTCAAACCTGATGCAAATGAACTAAAAGAAAGGGAAGCCAAAGAGAGGGAAATAAAAGGAGTAGTGACTTAGAATTATAAGAGGGAATTGAAATGGACACAGAGGACATATTTAAAGGGGGAGCGACTGATGTAGGAACTAATGAAAATGAACTAACAGTCACTACATTATTCGAAGTAGAAGAAGAGGGAAATAAAGATGTACCTTCAAGTGCAAGCATTGTGTGTCCTGGTGATGGAAGCGGTTGCATAATAATTTCCTCCTATTTCTCCTCCATTGCTTCCACTTCAAGGTTCACAATTTCAACCTATTGATCCATTGGTTGCTTGTGAATTAGGGAGAACATTTGGGTGATATTCATCGGAGCATCTAACACTAGAAAATATGGATTGATAGTTACTGCAACAACTGTAATTGTACCTGAAACTACAATAGAAGATGAAGAAATAGTTCCAGTTCTTGGCCTTTTTGTAGCTTTTATAAATGGAAGTGTCTCTCGAATAGTTTTCTTATCCAACAGAGGCACCTCATCTATATCTCGCTTCACCCAATGGTACTTCGTTGAAATACATAATGTTTCTCTTCTTCCTTAGGTGTCTCTTCTTTAGCTAATGGGTGCTCTTCTTTGGCCATGATTTTGCTACTATTAAACTTCTAAAAACTTTGAGGCAAGACCTTAGCAAAATCAATGGGTTGATAGGCATTAACAAACTCATCATACACCTTCAAAAATGCCTCATCCATTTTCAACCCAAAACTGAACGTAGTTTTACCCTCTGTGGACCCGCATAATTCACCAATTCATGATCTTCTCTTTAATCCACAAGGGTTGACTCTCTTTCACCTAGCCAAATAGTCCTAGTGGAGGGATTTGATCTATGTGCACTACTATATTAAACTCAGCTTCTTTCTCATAGAATTCATGCCACAGTGAAAGCGATGTCATATCTTCAATATGCCACTCTAAGTCATGCCCATAAAAATTATTACAATTTGCCTAGATATCAGGTCATGGATAACAATGAAAAGTCTTAGCCTTAATTATTTCTAAACATTTACCCAAAGGATCATAACTCCATTTTTGTGATAGCTCTATCAACCCTAGATCTTGAAGTGCCTCTGTGAGTAGTCTATTTTTCCTGACCTGATTCACCTCTATACTGCTGAAATTGAATGGTATAGTGCAAGTCATCCTTTTGTTGCACCCTACTCCATACACATCTAGTCTATTTGGTGCACCACCTCCATAGAAAAAATGTGCTTTGTGGCAAAGTATGGGAGCAGGAATGGCTTACCTATGAATTCATAAATTCTAACAACCACTCCTTGAGTCAGCAAAATTATGACACCCTTCTCGACTATGAAAACTGTCCCTTTCATAGCTCGTGGCACTCTCTCACATTTGTTGCAAATCAACTCAATTATGGGCCCAAAAAATAGGCAGTTAAAACTATAGTATGACTCCCTCCTTGAAATATCAGGAGTCCACATATAAATAGGCAACAGTTCATCCTTTTCATCAACCTATTTTACTACAATGAATGAAAAATATTGGTGTAAATGAAAAAAGAAATACCAAATGAGGAAGTACATGTGCTTTAATGAAGTCTCTTCTCTTGTATGCATCTTCTCCAACTGGACGTGCATCTTCCAATAAATAAAATTGGTCCAGTAAAAATAAATTGGATTCTCATGGCCCTTGGAGCATAAAATTCCATTTGAGATATGCATTGTACAAGCACTGCTTACCACTTATGAACTTTAGAATATGTTGAAAGACTAGAAACCCACACTAGCATCGAAAATAAGTTTGGGCTCTCAAATTTTAACAAATGTTTTGGTAGATTTGGCAGCTGCCCTAACTGTAGCTCTTTGATTAGATACATCTCCATGAACTGGCGCATTGTCATGGTAGAAACATATCTTTCTTCTTGCTCATTTATGTGTAGATTCTTTAAGATCATTTCAAATGGGGTTTTTAACCTATATTTAAACACTTACCTCACTTTAGAGGTAGATATAGATAAAATCACCTCCCCATTGGCCTTCTTAACAGCCCTGGTAACTGGATTATAAAATGTGGCAATTAGTTTTACCAACTCCAAGCAAGGGTGTACAGGAAAACACAAATACCAAAATAAATGCATGTGAAATAACATAGTCAAAGGGCTCTCTATCGTCACTCCTTGATTTACTATGAATTATACATCCTATCAAAGCTTTACCACACCCTTGTTGGTAATCACACAGTCTTAGACCTCCGCCATGGTGTTAGATTATGGGTTTAAATCTACATTTTTGTTTTTGTGGGTCTTATTGTATTTTGTCCCACCTTTTACCTACTTCTTAGACTATTTAGACTTTGCATTTTCTTTCACCTCCTTGCTTTTATTTTCCATTGTGCCAATCCTAACAATTTTGAAGGGGCTTCACAACTTTTGCAAATAAAAACTTGAAAATGCACCAATGGAAAATTTTAAATTTATAATATTTGAGTGAATATACCTGTGCTCTATTTATAAAATGTGCTCCAACTACCATAGTAAATGTAGTAAATTTTCCTAGTGAATTCGGATGGGCATGTGCCTTGTTTCCCTCAAACATCACTAATCTCTATGCTAAATGGTAACTGAATGTAATTCGTTGCAAAATTACTTTCGAAAATCATGCCCTTCTTGTTGTGTAATACCTTTGAAAAATGTGCCCTAGCTGCTAAAACTACCTTGAAAAAATAAACCCACCACCTAAGGACCAATGAGCACTTTTGCTTCTACCAGTGTGAGATTTCATTCCTTGAAAACTACAAATCACCTTCCAACACAAATTTGGGTGCATGTTTTAAATTAACTGCTTTGCAAATGCGTCATTAACATGCATGCACACCTTCTAAGATTTACCACGTGCTAGAGAACAAATTTCTTTGAGAGGGTGCTCTTAAAAGGTCAATTGTACTTTAAAACATCACGCCCAAAAAAGTAATGGAGGTTCGTAAACACTTTGAGAGCACACTTGATTTCTCCTTCCTTCGCCCACCAAAATGTCTTTACCTGTTTAGTGAGATTTAAGGTGAACGTTCGCCTTTTAAAATAATTCACTACTTTTTCCTTTCATTCCATTTTTAGAAAAATGCCCTTTTAACACTTCTTTTCACTAGAGCTTTTTTAATTTTTACTTTTTGCTTTATTTTCGTACCATATATAAAAAAAAATCAAATTTTCTAAAAAAATGCTTCAATGCATTGTTCTTTTCCTCTTTTGAAATCTTTGAATAATAAAGCTATGACAACCCTTGCTTTTGCATTTTTCTTTTGCTTTTATTTTCGCTTCCCATATGTTAATTAAAACTTGAACAGAAATCCTTGTATGCAATTGTTCGAAAATTCAGAGCGTACCTTCCACATTTTAAAAACCCTTTCATATTGTTTCACCCCAATAAAGGGAAAACGGGTGCTTTCACCCCACACACGGGATGAAACCACCTTTTTTCGCATTTAATTTCTATATGAACTATCGATGCGGCTTCTAAATTGAATAACAAGGGTTGTAAAATTTTCTATTTAATTTTTTTGCTTGAATGAGGGACAAACGGGGGTTTCGCCCCTCATTTGGGGTGAAATCCCTTTTAACTGCGTCTATTATTTTGGCTTGGCACTTTGTGTAATATTTTCTTTTATAACATACGTTAGCCTCCCTTTTGGGGGTGAATGGAGATTTTGCCCCTTCCTTGGGGTAAAAGCAACTAAGCTTCGCGCTTTGATTTTGATTATATTTTCTTTTTCTTTTCTTTTTTATATTATTTTTTTATTTATTTATATATAATATAAATAAACAAAGTGCCTATAAATAAAATATATACATATTTACACCTCGTACCTCTTGATTGCTTCATTGAAAATAGGCCTTCAGATGAAGACCGTTAACTATAATTGAAATATCCCAACCATCCATATCTCAAAGATAATATGCATTCACCAAATTCATTGTAGAGACTTGAAATGGACCGTCCCATATCGCATCGAACTTGTGGTGCTTTCCTGGATTGGCTTTGTTCTTGTTTCATTTGAGGACTAGATCACCCACCTAAAACTTGCGCTCTATTGTCTTCTTTCTAAACCACTTCTACGTAATTTTATTGTATTCGATGAAATATTAAAACACCTTTTCTCTCTCATATAACTACAACAACTGAGCCAACCTTGCACTCATTGGATCAAACTCATCATCTTCATCTTGGAACAACTGCAAGGTTTGAAGGATAGGTAATTTGATGTGAGTAGATAGAGCTGCTTCTTTCCTATACACCAAGGAGTAAGGAGAGGCTTTAATAGACTTCTTTAATAAAATTTGATCTACCCACAAATCCTGATTCAATAATAATTGCCAACTTCTTTTATTTTTTCCAATTTCCTTTTTAAGATCCAAAGTAAGTTTTTGTTTGTGGATTCGGCCAGACCATTTCCTTGCAGGTAATAATTGGAGGATATCTTAAGATAAATCTTGTACTTGATCATAAATTTTATGATCTTGGACCCAATGAATGGAGTCACGTTATCTGTTATAATAGCATCTAGAACACCGAAATGAATAATTAGTCCCTCTAGAAAGGAGATAATTATAGCCTGATATACTTTTTTAGTCAGAATGGCCTCGATTCATCTGGTAAAATAATAAATCACCATTAATATATATTTTTGCTTAGCAAAAGAATGAGGATCAATAACACCAATAAATTCCAAACCCCATTGTTGAAATAGCGCTTCCACTTGAATCAGATATAGAGGCAACGATGTTTTCTTAGTCCTGCCAACATACCGCTGATATTCATCACAACTTTAGCTCACCTTATGTGAATCTATGAAAATGATAGGCCAGAAATACCTAGCTGGGATAATCTTCAAGGCCATAGGCCTTCCTGCAAATATCCATCAGATAGGCTAGAGTGAAATTCCTCCAAAATATTTTTTGCTTCTCCGACTTCTTCACACATTTGAGGAGTAATCCATCTACATTCTTATGGAACAACCCATTCAATAATAGGACATACCTAAGTGCTTGCATTTTGAATCTTCACTTATGTGATGCATCAATATGTGATGGACATTTCCTAGAAGTAAAGAATTCGATAAGTTCCTCTATCCAATCGTAATCACCTATAGCTCGATTTGTAAAATTGCTTTCACTGATATCCTCATTTTGTACTGGAGCTAATGATTCAAAAGATGCACTTTTAGCCAATTATTGGCAGAGAGCTCGCCCACAGATCAACTTAGTTGATAGAATATCCACATCATATTCTTGAATCTGTGAGACCCAGCCTGCTCTTTTGTCACCTAATTCCCCTTGAAGAATAAATTTTATGACATCTGGGTGAATAACATAGACTACTATCTTGCTCTGTAAAATAAAATGATAGAATTTCTTTGAGGATTTCATAATTGTGTACACCTATTTTTCAATGAAATTATACTTTTCTTGGTGCAGTGAAATTACTTGGCTCAAAAAGGTAATGGGATTTTCATCTTTGACCTCTTGCTTTTGGGTGAGAACAATAGTGTAACTCTCCTATTCGCCAACTACACATGGGATGAAATCTTTTGAATAATCTGGATTAATCAATATTGGTGCTTGAGTGATTCTCTCCTTGATTTCCAAAAACACCTATCTTCATGCTTCTATCCACTTGAAGTCTATATTTTTCTTTAGAAGCTTGGTTATTGGTTTGCCTACTTAAGCAAAATTGACAATGAATTACTGAATGAAGTTAACCTAACCAAAGAACGATTGCAAATCCTTCTTGTTAACTAGAAATGGTAATTTCAAGAGATCCTTAGAATCTCGCAGGATCAATCGCTAGTCCTTCGTGTGAAATTGCATGTCCTAAAAGTTTCCCTTATTTGATAGCAAAAATGGATTTCTTCAGATTAATGGAAATTCTAAATTCTTGGTATTTTTCAAATACTTGCCTCAAATGAGAGACATGCTCTTCCCTGTGGTGTGGTAAAATAGTCATATCATCAAGGTAAATCACAATAACTCTATTCAACAAATCACAGAAAACAATGTCCATAGCTCTTTAAAAGGTAGCGCTAGTATTCGAAATACCGAATGGCATTCTTTGATAGGTGAAAGTGCATCACTTTATAGTAAACGTCATCTTGTGTTGGTCTTCATCCTTTACCTACATCTGATTATAGCCAAAAAAAACATCCAGTAATGAAAACATCTATGCTACAATGACTACATCCAAGATCTGGTTAATCTGTGGCAACAAATAGTGATCTTTCAAGGATGCTTGGTTCAAATTTCAAAAATCCACACACAAACGAATATTGCCATTCTTCTTTTAAATTGGAACCAAGTTTGCCACCCATGTTGAGTGCTTAATAGGATAAATTATTTTTACCTCCAACATATTTAATAGCTATGCCTTCATGAGCACTTCAATTTTTGGGTTGATAGGCTATTGTTTCTATCGAAAAGGTTTTACCCCCTCTTGCATTTCAATAGTGTGTTGGATTATATTTTTATCATATCCTTTTAGATCATGAGAGCTCCATGCAACGATGTCGAGAAACTCTTAACACAAATTTTTGATATATTTGAGCTCTTTTGATATACACTCTGTTTTGAATTTGATAATCTTTTCAGGTTCTAGCTGTATTTCCTTGTACTCCTTCACATTCACTTTGATCTTGTGTTTCTCCACCCGATCATTTTGATCAAACAGACTTTCAAGAAAAATCATCCCCCTAGAAATGTGATTATTCTCCAATTGAATCATTCCTTCCATTTCCTCTCCGACCAATGTTCTATCTTCCACACTAGCAACCTCCTTAACCAAAAAGTTCACTATTTGTTCATCATTATCGAACACTTGCCAATAAATATTCTTATCGGGGACTTAGGGCCTATAAATTACCCTCACAATCTTGGGCTTCCTAACCACTTGCTCTACAGGAGAGAAATTGGCGACAAGAGAAGCTAAGATATCTGCAAGTTTGTTCTGCTCCCATAAAATTGCATGAATGTTTAATGTAGTAAATGACTCAAATAAATCCCATACCTTATTACGATAGGCCTTCAAATAGAGCTGCTTTGATACACACTTGATTGTATTCTGATTGACGATGATCTTAGAATCTTCAAATATTTGTAACTATTTTATTCTCAACTTCTTTGTCTTTTCCAATCCAAGGTACAATGCTTCGTATTTGGCAGGATTATTCATGCAACTCTAAGTAAACTGGTAGGAATAGATTTTCTGCAACCCTGTAGGAGAAACAAGAACAATACTAGCCCTTACATCATTCTTACACCTTGTGCCATCAAAATATACCTTCTATAGCTAATCAGAGAGAGGGTCTGGGTAATTATAGATTCCTTCTTCAGTCTGCATGGGTTTAGTTATAGTGTAACAACTTCTATCGGTTTCCACCATCGCTTTGAAATCCATTAATGAGAATTCATCCTCTAAGTGAATCTCACCAAGATATTCTTCCATCAAATCCACCTCTTGCACTTCCTCTATCATCATGTTGACTGCATTAGTGGGCTTTTCTTCTTCCTCTAATTTTTCTATATGAAAAGTGGATGGCTTTTCATTATAGATGCGGATTCTTCTTCCCTTGAATGGTATCTCCAAATGTGAATAATCTAAGGAAATATATCCTCCTAATTTTGTTATAAATTCTTTATAAAGGCACATGCTAAAGTATGGTTCTAGGTCAACCACCACTACCTCTTGGATGACAGTGATTTGAGGTATACTATGTAAAACAATAGTAATATCTTTGATTCCTCCAACTATTTTAATCGAGGTCCCATGCAAGTGCAATACACATGGATTGCTTCTTGTATATTCCATTCCCATTAATTCACATACTGCCTTTGGTATGACAATAGTCGTAGCACCGGATTCAATCATACAATTATGCACAATCCTCCCTTCCATTCTAAGAGACAAATAGAATGAGGATGGTCTATTCTTTCCAGTGGTAGAAGTCGATAGTGTCTATGCTAGCAATGTTTGGGAATGACTTTTCTTTTGATCTATATCTAATATGAGATACTCCTACAATAGATCAACTTGTCCTGGTAATTGTAACGCATCATATAATCTCACCTTTGCAGGAATATTCTTCATCTCTTCCATAATATTGTAATAAAAAATACTAGGAACTTTTTCTTCTACAATTTGTTCATACTTGTTCTAATACTGTTGAGTAGATTCTACCCATTGATGCTTAGTCAATGAGGGTATTTAAGGTGCTCTTTTGCTTCCATTTGTACTTGAGTGGTTGTAGGTTGTGAAGCTGATGCCTTTATCTGCAACTTCTCTTAAGCTTTCTTGGGTAATAGATCTTTCAATAGGATAGAATCCTGCTACTTCACTGTTGTGCTAGGTTCTTTCGCTTGTGGTTGTACTTTTGAGTTTGCACCTTTTGCTTCACAGGGACTTTCAGAGGTTCCATTTCTGCTGGATCAATAGTCACTGACTTCTTTCTAGTTCACGTAAGGACTAAAACTTGCTCCAAAGAAGGGACCATAAAGTTATGATATGTTTCCATTATCATATTGACTTTCCCACTAGAAAAAAAAAATTCTAATGTCTATACATAATTCAAATGCACCATGCATGTATCTTCTCCATGAGGATCATTACAGGTGGAGCACCAATATGCTTTCTTTGATGTACTAGTTTCTTCATTTGTAAACATGATTGTGTTCCTCTTAGGGCCCTTGCTAGTGGTTGATTTATCCCTAGTAATTGGTGGTGTCTAAAACCTCCTTGATCAAAAATCAGCTTTATCTTATTTCTTCTTAACTGTCATGATTTCATTTGATATTATCCTTATGAAAAAATTAATAGATTGTATTTCTTGTAATAATTTCATGTAAGTATCAAGATTTTAGGGCACAAGATATGTTGGTAAGGGTAGAATCATTGATGGATCAAGCAACAGTAGTGGAATAGGTGGTGCTAGTAGTGCTGGGAAAGGAACTGAGGCTGGTAGCTGAGGAACAACTGGTGCAGGTAATTACAAAATACTTGGAGTAGAGAGTTATGGAACTAATATCGAAGTAATTTGAGGTGGACATGAGCACCATGAGGTAATCAAGTACATAGAAACTATAGGCTATGAAAATGCACTCGAAGATAAATGTTGTGGAAGATCAAGCATGATGGGCATGGTTACCTTTAAGGAAAACTTACCTATGGTGATCAAATTTGCTTCAGCCTTTTGCGCTTGCATGTACAGATCAATAAAAGTATTTATATTGGCTTGTCAAATTGCCATACCAATATCTGAGTTGAAGGCCCAAATATAGTAAAATACAGCTTGTTCGTGCGTGGATAAAATACCATCAGGAACTGTCTGCTAGCTTCAAGTGAATCTAACATTGAATTCCATGATCTTCTCTTATGGATGTCTTTGTATATTCGTTAATTTATGCAATAAGGAGAAAGGATTAGCTTACTCATGACAGTTCTTGATTAGCAATTCCGCTAACTGGTCCCATGTAGTAATAGTTACGGGTGGTAAATATCGGTACCAATACAGTAATTTCCCTGTGAGTGATAATACCAACAACCTTATCATTATGTCTTCGTTAGTAATGCCATGGATCATCGCCAAAGAAGATACATCTTGGATATGCTCATAAGCGGTCTTACTAGTACCGTCATAGGTAGGCAAAGCCTTCAACACTACTTGAGGGATCAGATTTTGTGCTTGGATATTTAAAGCTCCTGAGCTATTCTATGTTGGGAACTTCCTTAGTGGTTATGGTTGCTATGGTGATGGGTTATGATCCATACTAACTGGTGTGAGGTTGAGGAGGTGGAACACTAGTAGCAGTACTAGCTAGAATCGAAGGGACAGGAAACACACTAACTAACTGTGAAGATGTTATAACTTATGTATAGGGTAATGAGGATGTATGAGGAATGGCAACCAATTGGGGATGTTACCCTAATATATCAATGTCAAGTTTGTAGAACTCAACGGGGTCTTCAAGATTTTTGGTCTTCGATCTTGTGATCATTAAGTACAGCTTCTGCTACCTTCACAGTCGAAGGCTTCTGGCTATAGCTTAGTTTCCAGATATTCTAACTATACAACATGAAGATAAACATCAAACCTTAATATTTGGAAAGGTAGAACTTTGGAATGTAGACTTGAGATAATAGTTGTTCCACCAACTATGGATCTTATTGGGACAGAGACTTTTTGTCCCACCAGGCATGCCAAAAACTTTTGGTCAAATATCTGTTTAAAATACAAACATACATTTGTGCGCCCTAGACATGGCCAACATTGAAAGGTTGAAGGAAAGAAATTTCCTCCATACCAATCTCCAGAGAGGGTTGGCTCCCTTACTAATCCTACATTGGTTGAAGACTAGAGTTGCAGGAAAGAAATGAAAATAATAGAAAGGAATGGAAAATATAGCCAAGGCTGAAGATATAGAATTAGGGGTAGACTAGCAGCAGGAATGTCAACCAAGTATTATAGCAGCATAAACTAGTGAGAAGGCAAAAAAATCACTTATAGTTTCACGGAGACAACTTCCAGGATCACATTCCAATACTCACTCCCTCATAAGTAGTATTTGAATCCAGATGTAGAATTCAAATTTAGCATCAAACGACAGATATGAATATATAATAGAAATTCTTGGAATAGAAAGTAATTACACATGAAAAATGCTTGCAAAATTAGAAGCCAAATCTCTTCTATTTACACAAAAAACTTGAACAATTTTTCTGCAAAGTGTCTATCATTTTCTTACAATGGAAATTGAACAGTATTTATAGAGGAATGTACCTCTATTATTTAATGCACATATGAAAAAATATTTACAGATCAGGAACCTCTGTGAATAAATTCCTCCTCAAAGTTGTTTAGAAGCTGCCTCCTAAGACAATAATCTAGTTTCTAAGATAAAATCTCTAGGAAATTAGCATATTTTGGCGTCGGTGCATGAAAAATTATAAAGCTTGGTCATTGACTTGGTACATTCGTTGTGCCTCAAAAATTTTCTTCTGCCCCAAATATTTTGGAACTCATGAAAAATGCTCTATGATATTAAATTCGACAGTCTTTTCAACATAAAATTAGCAAATTTAATTATTTTTTACCCTAATCATTAAATTCTCATCCTACATCTGATCCAAGCATCTTTGAAAAGTCTTCGAACTTGATTTTTCTCAAAACAAAGCCGTGAGCGAAAGCATCTCTTTTAACTCTTAATATTTCCTTCTTGCTCACGCCATTGTGCTCTATGGATATCCTCCCAAATTTAATATTGCATTCATATTTTGGTCATGGTAGTTGTCGACTTGGAGAAAATCCAAGCAAAAATAATTTAGTACACCCCTTTGATTTCACATTCAATGCTTCGAACCATTTCTCATTGTTTAGCCCCTGAAAGGGGCAATTGAGAGCTTTGTATTTCTCCCAGGGTGGAAGCACTCCACATAAGATGTCTTACATCTTAAAATGTATGTTCACCCCTAAAAGAGGTAAAATGCGCTACCATCCTTCACCTTGGGTGAACATAGATTTTACCTTTCAATGCTACCCCTTTAATATATTCCTGAAGCAAAAATAAAACTTTGACATTTTGGTGGGGTCGTCTTCATGTAGTTTCACCCCAAGGAGGGGCAAATGGGACTTTCGCTCCTCACCTGGGGTGAATGTATAATTGACTTTTCAACGTCACCATAGTCCTTGCTACATTATTTTGGGTTCACTTAAATCTATCTTTTGATGATATTTCACCCCAAGGATGGGTGAATGGGACTTTCACCCCTCACCTGGGGTGAATGCATATTTGACTTGTCAATACCTTCATTTTAAATGACGTTTGCCTCAATTTTGGGATGAACGCATTCTTTCATTTTGACTTTACTTTGAATTTGGGCCTACCTAAAACTTAATTGTTTTGAATGCATATTCGCCTTGCTAAGGAGTACAAAGGGGATTTCACCCCTCATTTGGGGCAAAATTCATCTCCACACTTGTCATTTTTCTTTTTATTTTACGTTCACCCCGAGATGAGGCGAACGAGGATTTCGTCCCACAATTGGGACGAATGCACTTGTCACCCTTACTTTTGCTTAGCGATGAAACTTTTGAAAATAAATATGTCCTTGCCCTGGGGAAGGCAATGAGTGTTTTCAACCTTTGTTTAGGAGAAAGAGCCATTACGTTTTTCCTTTTCATCTAAATTTTCAAGCATTGTTTTCCTTTGACGTCCTCAGGTGATATTTACTGATTCTTCACAAATAATTTGACTTGCAACACCCATTATTCTTCAAGCATAAAATTTATGAAAATGAGAAAGAATATTAACACAAAAATATTGTAACACATTATACAGGCCAAAAATATTGCATCATAGATTAATATATATGTCGCTTTTACAATCAGAAATCCTTTGACAAAATTTGATCAAAATTTTAATGTGGCATAGTGCAAAACTGCCAACAGGTCATAAGAATGTGATCCATAAATTATCACTAAATCCTCATCAACAAAACCATCATTTAGGTTGAATAGGGTTGAAAGATACATTGAACAATTATTTCATGCATATAATTATGGACATGAATGCATATTTGATGTAAATATACTTTTTACATATTGATCATTATGTAAGATAAATTTTGAACATAATGGATGTATTTATATATAATAATATCCTTTGCAAGCCCAAAAATTGACCTCTATATGCTATGGTTTAGGAAAATGATCAAAAAAGTCTTAAGAGTGAACAAAATACAAAAGGCATGTATTTAGTAAACATGTACATATTTTGTGAAATGTGTGCAAGTTTTGTAAGCCTTTAATTATATAGTTGGTATAGTATCAAATAGCATGCACTCATGTTGGAGAAGTTAGAATTGAGGTTATCAATTTCATTCGTTTGAGAACATTATGAATGTAGATGGTAAGTTTAGTATATTTTCAATGTAAATTATAATTAATTTTCAAGAGCTTATGGGAGTTTATCTCCATTCATAATTTAGAAGTTTTTTGCACCACAAAAAGGCTTGATCAACCTATTTTCTTGTGTTTAATTCATTGTGAATAGTTAATTTTTGTATTTACATGTTGGATTATTTATAATAAAAAAAATAGTAATATTGTCTATGTTTGTAAATTATTGAAGCATAGTTGCATTGCAGGTGACGTTTATTACGTTTGAAAAGCCATTTTAAAATGATAAAAAGAGCAAAAAATATGAAACCTCAAAAGAATAGCAACAATGGGAAAAATGCACAAAGATATTATGAGTAGAGAGCAAATATGAAAGCAAAAAATAAGGCATGTCTTTCATATTAAGTTCAATTTTTATGCATGGTGAGCAATTAAATGATGAAAAATTAACTATACAAAACTCATGATGATATAAAACCAATTGAACAAATCCATGGAAATCAAACATCTTTAAAAAAAATGAACAAGAAGATAAAATTGAACACCGCATTGAACTGGAACAAAATTAAAAATAAAGCAACTAGACTTGAACAAATTGACCTTAAAATTAAATTTGGTTACATAAAGGATTCATACCTTTTTTAAAGTGCAAAATGTCACTAAAGTGACCAAAAAAGTATCATTAGATGATGTTTTTGATATTGGCCTTCAATATCCCCTACATATATTATTCTCAAGAATGAGAATCTTAAGTTGAATCTAAAATTGGTTGAAGTAGCTATACCTTTAAAGATAATTCATCAAAGACCAAAGCAATTAGTTGATTCTAATAAAATTTAGTGTGCAACTTTTTAAGAAAATTTTTCAAAATGATAAAGTTGATGCATTGTGAATGAACTATATGATCAATGGTTTAAGGGTGAAATTTGTATACATCAATGTCAATTTTTATTTAGTTGATAAGGATAAAAAATATGATGTAAAAAACATGTTAGTGTTAAGGAAAATAAAAAATATATAGCATTTGCTTTAGCCATAATGAACAAGCATACCTATGAAGAACACAAGCTTATACTGAGAGGGGGGTGAACAGTATAGTGCCCACTTTTTACTTTCTTTCCAAATCAATATCAATTAGTGTCCTTAATTGTAATAACCAAATATAGCAGTGTGCATTAATGACATAGATAGCAATAGTAAGCAAGTGCACAAATCACCACACACAATTGAGACACAAGATTTAACGTGGTTTCCCCAATGTGGGGTAGTCCACAAGATAATATCCTTATAATATTTCATAAATAAATAGGGATCCTTATCCCAATACAAATGATTACTTTGATATTCTCAAAGTTAGGCTATCCTGATCTACTTAGGTGGGCTTCACTGATCTGCTCAACTAGGCTATCCATTGATCTACTCAGTTAGGCTATCCACTAATCTTCTCAGTTAGGCAATCCACTGATCTGCTCAGCTAGGTAATCCATTGATCTACTCAGCTAGGCAATCCTGATCTACTCAGGTGGGCTCTTCACTAATATTATCATCTAGGCAACTGGTGTTGGTATGTTTTTTTATTTATGTTCTATCTCTTTCACTGCTCACAAATCTGCCTCAATTCCTTCTCATAAGGCTCAAAAAATCCTGCTCAAATTTTATCCCAAATTTTTACTCAAGGCCTTCACAAAATGTCTCAAAAAATCCTACTCAAATGCTATCCTAAATTTGTACTCAAGACCTTAACAAAAAGGCTCAAAAAATTCTACTCAAATTTTATCCCAAATCTGTCCCAAAATCCTTCTCAAAGGCTCACTCAATCATGCACAAAAGCTGCCTCAAATCTGTCCAAAAATTTTATCTCAAAATCCTTCTCAAAGGCTCAATTAATCATGCACAAAAGATGCCTCAAATATGTCCAGAAATTTTGTCCCAAAAGCCTTCTCAAAGGCTCAATAAATCATGCTCAAGTAGCACTTAAATCTCATCCACAAATCAACACAGGTAAGGCTCAATGATGAACTCAACAATGAATGGCAATGTACTCTTCAATGGATGACAAATACTCTCTCAAATGGATGATAATAATGCTCAAAAATGAACTCAACCATGTATGACAAATACTCTCTCAAATGGATGATAACAATTCTCAACAATGAACTCAACCATATATGACAAATACTCTCTCAAATAGATGATAACAATTCTTAACAATGAACTCAACCATGTATGACAAATACTCTCTTAAATGGATGATAACAATGCTCAACAATGAACTCTCAAATATATGGCAAATGAGCTCTCTAATGAAAACCTCTCCAAGAAATAACAACGAGTACTTTAACCAACCAAGGACAATCTCCACAAGTGATAGCATTAGATTCTCAATAATATCTTCCTCATGCAATGTCAATAAGCTCTTAAGAAACAAGCACAACTCCCTCAAGCAAAGAACTCTCAAATAGCCAACAATGATCTCCTCAAATGAAAGTGATGAGGGACGGGAAAACACACAGACACAAATCCAAAAAAAATCATTACATTAACTAGAATAACACTTACAGATACAGCCCGTAGGCTTTACAAGCAACCAGCGCTCGGCTTGGTTTTCTCTAACCCTATTTATCAGTGTGTTCTCCAATCCACAACCCCACCTATTACAGAAAACTAGGTTTTTATAGAGGCCTCGACCCTCTGAAATGTCTTTCCCAAAAATTGGATCACCAACCCGATTAATGGCTCCACTCTGCATGGCCCCTATCATCGTCGCTTCCTGTCATATCACTCTAACCACCGCTCCCTGTCAGATTACTCTGTGTGACCCATCCTCTTTATTTCCTGCGCTTCTAGGTAATCACCCGCTTTAACTGCACCTTGGTGCCATGTGTCATCCTTGCCCTGCAACCACCACTTGTCCTCTGTCGTCTTCTTCCTCCAGCTACACTGTGATAGGTGTCGTGATATCGTGACATCTTCCTCTTCCTGCCCCTCCTCTTCTTTTCTAGTCACGATATCGTGACATGTCGTGATATCGCGACCTCTCCACCTTCGAGCCTCTACTTCTTCTTTATGTCATGATTTTGCGACATCGCGATATCGTGACCTCCCTGCCTTCTCGCCTTGTCTTCACTCTGCTATCATGATATCGTGACGTCGCGATATCGCGACGTCGTGATATCATGACCTCCCCGCCTTCTTGCCTAGTCTTCACTCTGCTATCATGATTTCATGACGTCGCGATATTGCGACCTCCCCGCCTTCTCGCCTAGCCTTCACTTTGATGTCACGATTTTGCGACAGTCGTGATTTCGTGACATGTCGCAAAATCATGACATTTCCAACTGCCTTACCCTCTGCTACACTTTTGTCGTGATTTCACGACATTTCCAATTGCCTTCTCCCCTCGCCCGCTTCTTGTCGTGATTTCGTGACATGTCATGAAATCGTGACATTCCCGGTTCGCACCTTCTCTCTCCTCGTCGCATCGCGATATCGTGACACTTTTTTTGTCGTGATATCACGATAGATTTTCCTCCTCGCCCCCTTCTTTTTTTGTCATAATTTCATGACACGTCGCAAAATCATGATGTTTTTCCTCCTTAGCCAACTTTTTAGAAGTGGCCTTCCTACTATTGGATGCCTCTACATCAGGTGCTGTTGGATGCTCCTGCATCAGACACCCGAGGTTGGTGGAGAAGTGATCTTCACTTCTGCACTGTCTGGTTACTGCCTTCTGCAGCACCTCTAGACATTCATCTGCCTCTGCAGCCTGTTCCAACCCTTTCTCCTGGCCCAAACAACTTTTGCCTTCCTCCAGGCAGATTCTCCCACTGCTGCACACTTCCTCATCTGCAGCCTGCTTCAACTCCGTCTCCTGGCCAGATAAATTTTTGCCTTCTTCTAGGCAGATCCTGGCACTGCTGCACACCTCTTTGCATGCAGTCTTCAATGGCTTCATCTTCTGATGAACTCCATCATCTCTCCTTCTCTGTTTCTCCTCATGCCTTCTGTGTTGCTCTTCTTGCTTCCATAATTTTATTCTGAGCCACTCCTCTTGCAGGGCTTTAAATTGTCGCTGTAAAGCTTCGAACTCTTCTACTGTCATCATATCGCTCTTGCTGCCACGGCTTCTTCATGGAGGCATTTTTCTTTGCTTTTCTCACAAAGCTTAACTGATTCTGGTGTAGCCACCTCACTTTTGGTGATCCGCTCACACGCTCAGAACCCTAACTCACTCTTCTCTCTCTCAAAACCCTACCACAGATCCTGGCGCAAACTGCCTCACGGTCGACGATCTGTTTACGCACTCAGGAACACTAGCTCTGATACCACTGATGGGGGATGAGAAAACACACAGATGCAAATCCAAAAAATTTCATTACATTAACTGGAATAACACTTACAGATACAGCCCGCAGGCTTTACAAACAACCAGCGCTCGACTTGGTTTTCTCTAACCCTATCTCTTAGTGCGTTCTCCAATCCACCACCCCACCTATTACAAAAAATTGGGTTTTTATAGAGGCCCTGACCCTCTAAAACATCTTTCCCAAAAATCAGATCACCAACCCGATTAATGGCTCCACTCCGCACGGCCCCTGTCATCGTCGCTTCCTGTCAGATCACTCTGACCGTCGCTCCCTGTCATATTACTCTACATGACCCATCCTCTTTGTTTCTCGTGCTTCTAGGTAATCGCCCGCTTTAACTGCACCTTGGTGCCACGTGTCATCCTTGCCCTGCAATCGTCGTCTATCCTCTATTGTCTTCTTCCTCTAGCTGCACTGTGACAGGTGTCGCGATATCGCGACATGTCATGATATCGCGACATGTCACGATATCGCGACATCTTCCTCTTCCTGCCCCTCCTCTTCTTTTCTGGTCGTGATATCACGACATGTCACGATATCGTGACCTCTACACCTTCAAGCCTCTGCTTCTTCTTTATGTCATGATTTCGTGACGTCGTGATATTGCGACCTCCTCGCCTTCTCGCCTTGTCTTCACTCTGCTGTCATGATTTTGCGATGTCGCGATCTCGTGACGTCACGATATCACGACCTCCCCGCCTTCTCACCTAGTCTTCACTCTGCTGTCACGATATCGTGACCTCCCCGCCTTATTACCTAGCCTTCACTTTGATGTCACGATTTCATGATAGTCGCGATTTCGCGACATGTCGTAAAATCGCGACATTTCCAACTGCCTTAGCCTTTGGTGCACTTTTGTCGCGATTTCGCGACAGTCGCGATTTTGCGACATGTCACGATTTTGTGACATGTCGTGAAATCGTGACATTTCCAACTGCCTTCTCCCCTCGCCCGCTTCTTGTCACAATTTCATGACATGTCACGAAATCGCGACATTCCCGGCTTGCACCTTCTCTCTCCTCGTCACGTCGCGATATCACGACACTTTTTCTGTCGCGATATCACGACAAATTTTCCTCCTCGCACCCTTCTCCTTTTTTTGTCGCAATTTTGTGACATGTCGCGACGTTTTTCCTCCTTAGCCAACTTTTCAGAAGTGGCCTTCCTGCTACTGGATGCCTCTGCATCAAGTGCTGCTGGATGCTCCTGCATCAAAAAGACAAATGTATCCACAAGTGACTAGCAAATGATCTCCTCAATGGTCTCAAATAGTGGCAATGTACTCAACAAGTAACCAACAATAATCTCCTCAAGCAATGGAAAAAAACCTCCTCAATAATGGCAATACTCTCAATGAACTCCACTTAAAGCAATAATTAACTTAAGCATCAATTTTATCCACAAAATTGATTTTCTAATTCATCTACTTCTTAATAGCCAAGGCACATAATCAAGCAATTTGTCTTCAACTTCAAACCCTAACTCATGTGCATGTCTTCTAACTCAAGGTAGCAATTAACTAGGTCTCAAGTTCCTAGTTTAATTTCATAATTAAATCATGCACTAGAACATATAACAAGTTCAACACTTTCCAACCTTGACTCCCTAATTTTTATTAATACATATAGCAAACACCTATGCTTTTATTTTTAATTCCACACCTTATAACTCCACATACAACAATCACAAATATTTAACTTCAAACCTTATAACTCTCTAAGCACATACAACAATCATTTATTTTTACTAAATACCTTATAACTCCCTAGTTATAATAGAAATGATTTTCAATACACCAAAACTTTGGCAATATTAAATATTACCATGCGCTAGAGATAAATACCTTTTTATGAAATTCGTAGCCCTTGCAACCTTCAAAATCAATAATGCCTTTTCCAAAATTAATGTGCCTTCACCATCTTCGAAATTGTTAATGCCTTGCAAAAAACAATGCACCTTCACACCTTTGCAAGAGTTGAAATCTGTTCCTCTCACTTAGCGTTGTGAAGCACTTACCACGTTGGTGTCAGCCCACGTTGGGATTTAATCCCAAACACCCAACTTTGAATGTGCTCAAATCTGAAAACTCAAATTGTCTTCCTTAGCAAAAAACTTTGCCCCTGGCGGGATTCGAACATCGAACCTGCCTTGTGCAAAGTTCGTGCACTACCAACTGCGCTATAGGCTCCTACGTGATGTCACTTTCCCGCACTGTCTCCTTGACCTTGCTCTCAAACAAAAATTATTTTTCTTTATTTCTTCGTTGCTCCCCTTTTGATGATTCTCACTCATGCGCAATATTCCCGATCTCTTATAAACAAAGGTTTTACCTTTTATTTATATGCACCTCCATGCCTTCGAATGACGTCGACGAATTTTATTAATCTCCCCAACCATTGCACGTCAACGAATAATAAAATTCAACTTTAGACCTTAGAATTATTAAATAAGAATTTAATAATTCACCTCTTAACTTTGAATTGGGATATCTCCTTCATTCTTTTGAATTTTGCCATGAAAATTTTTGCACCTAGGTTTTATTTGAAAAACCTTTTCATCCATAATTATTTGGAGAAGTCTTAGCATAGTGGTTTTAATGAAAAATCTTTTCCAATGGTTTTAATAAAAACCCTTTCCATTGGTTTAAATAAAAACCTTTACCATTGGTTTTAATAAAAACCCATGCCATTGGTTTTAATAAAAAAACATTAATCTAATATTTAAAAATTAAATATTATATGCCTCTTGTGCCACAAAACCTTGTATACATCCATGCTCTCCAAAATATCATAAATGATTATTTATGAAGTGTTTTTGCCACCAAAACTCAATGTGATCCATGTGACATCAATGACAACACAAAATAACTCAAATTGCCAACAACCTATTTTATATGATTGAGAAGGAAACCCATAGTGAGGACAGGAATGTAGTATTATAAAGTATTGTAAGCTAGCTAATATCAAGAATTTAGTTTCTTTAAAAAACTAGTCAAGCCCTTCAAGTAAGCAAGAAGGCACCATATAAACTAGTAAAAGGAAGATCCTCACTTGATCTATAAATGAGTTAATTATGGGTATTCATTGGTAGAATACCATGGCATGGGGATTGGCAACATGGAACTTCATATTGAAGAGTTTGCAGTTAATCAAGAAACACATTAGGTGGTCAAAAATTTCTTGTATGATGCTTGGTTGAAACTTATCATCTTATCTATAATCTAAATGACAACTATTGACTTGAGCATATTTTCCTATATATATTCAATAGTCAACATGGTTGAAACCATTCAAAATGCAACTACTGGTCATGGCCTTTTTGACTTATTCAAGAGTTAAAATATATATTTATGTGAGCAACAATTTTAATTCTACAAGGCTTCTATTAGTAATATGGTTGAAGGGGAGGACCTCAAATAAAAAGTGGAGGAGATGATATTTTTAAGTTCTATTTGCCCTTGGTTTTACAAAAATGAGTTAATTTAGAATTTACCAAAAGATAGTGGAGAATCAAGTTGGGATATAAGACTTCAAAGCAATCAAAATTTCCTACTCCTAAGAATTTTCCTTAGACAAATGTTTAATTACCTAAAACTCTCCTTAAGGCCTCAGCACATTCATATTGTTAAAAATCAAAAGCAAATTATGAATGATAGTTTACAAAGAAAAATATATCATAGACCTTTCGAGGTATGCTTTGTGTAAGGAGCCAAAACATCCAATCATCTAGTTTTTCAATGTCCCCTTGATTCCACCATTTGAGGCTACTTTTTTAAGAAAACCAATAAACTTGGGTGATTAATTGATGTTGGAAGAGATGATAAAATGTTTAATCAATTGTTTCAAAGCTACAGTATTAAGCATTCTATAGAGGATTGGTCCTACATTATTTTTTAAATGTATGGCTTGAAGAAAATAATAGAATTTGTGAAAATAAATATTAAAATTCTAACCGCATTTGGGCTCGTTATATTGCCTCTCTTATAGAATTTTTATAGGTATGGTCCTTGTCATAGGAAGTATAAGTGTGAAAAAAAATGTTCTAGCCTCCTATTTATAGGATTTGAATATACATTTAGAAGTGATTTGTGATAATGGAGTTAATGTAAAAGTTCTATGTTGCTCTATATTAAGATAGAAATCTCCTTATGTTGAGTTCATAAAACTTAAAATTTGATGGTGCTTCCAAAGAAAACCTTGGGAAAGCTGAAGATGGTGATGTTTATCAAAGTATTAAAGGTAAAATTATCCTCACCTAGTTAGATCATATGTAATTTCAACAAACAATTATGCAAAGTCTAGGGAAACACTTACAAAGATAAACAATGTGATTACAAAAATATGGGGGATGTATTTTGATAGGGATTCACACATATTATTAATCCTATCAAGAAAAATGAATGTGCAAATTGGATCAACAATAGCATTAATTTTGCCCATGGATTTAGAGCTAGTAGTGAAAGGCAAGGTGTTTTCACACCATCAACCAAGGTTACAATCCTATGGGTGAAACTTACCATTTAATCAAATGGCATGAGCTCAAATGGTAAAAAAATACAAGCTCTCAATGTAAAGAACCAAGTTCATATCTTGTCAAGCAATAATTGTATAATTATTTGTTGTGATACTATGTGGTTTTTTGAAATACCATAAAAATAGAATCATGATGTAATACAAGTGGAACTCATTTCAATACCATAAAACCAATTATAAAAATAATTACAAAAATACAATAGCATTATTTTTATGTCCATCAATTACTTAAGGAGGCAATATTTTGAAAATGTAAGCATATCTGTAAATAAGGAAACAAGATAGCACATAATTCAACCACCTATAATGTCGATCGTTGTATTGGCATCAAATTTTATAAAATAACTAACCAAGAAAAATTTTCTCCTTATGAAAATAGTAGCTAAGATTTGATAGAGAAAGAATAGTGGTTTAAGAAAGATGGAAAATATTTCATAGAAATATTGCTTGGATTTGGTTTAATTGACTTAAAAACAAATGTAATATTTTTATGGAAATGGTTCCCAATAGAAGTCACATATAAGTTAAACATATTAAATTTGACTTTCATTCATACTTCATTATTATCTGTGTATCATCAATATATAGCTTCTAGGGAAGCTTGCATATTTATACCACTATGGCTACATAGGTAAGGTTGACCATAAAAAGGGTCATGATTTACTATTATATATAGGATAAATTATGACCATCCTCTATGTATTATCTTTTTTATGTAAGGTAACTAAAGCAAATTATGTTACTTAAATTCTCATTACAAATAATTTCATGTAATCCAAAACCTTAACCCATAAAACCACGATAAGATGAGCATAATAAAATAAATAAATAAAACAAATAGATAGTTTTTTGGTTCACAAACTAAGAGATAATTGGTAAACCATACAACCCACCCAAGTACCCATTACACGTAAATGAAAACAAATTACTGCCCATTAACCTTTGTCAGCCACCTTAATGTGCCTATGCATCTCTCATCCAAACATGGAAGATAGTTGTACCTACAGTTTAGATCGAGTGTGTTCCATGGTGGGAAGCTTGTATTTAGGATGGTTGCAAAATGATTAATGGTTATCTCTAGTGCTTCATGCCCAATCAAGACTACTTACACATTGATCTCCTTTGAGGGCATATTCACCATGGTGATTTTGCTTTCGTTGTAAGTCATTATCCTATTTCACTATCTCCTTGAACTTGGGCTAGTCTCTTTTTGTTTCTTTTTTTCAAACAACGTCCTCAAATCAACATAAGAAAATCCCAACTCTATCATTGTGATCACTTCCAAAATTGATACTCTACTGCAAGAACCACCTTCACAAAAAAAAAAGCAAAAGCAAAACTACCTTTCCATTACCATTCCTGAGAGTGGTCTCTACTACATGAATCTTTTTCTCAGCTGAGACAAACAATATCTTAGTCATTGTCTTCTAGAATATTGAGCAAAGTTTCAAAGGTCCACGACATTAAATGAGTGTTCATCCAACAATAGAGGCTTCCCAAAATAAGGTGGCATGCATGATGGTCTCATTACAATCTTTGACATGGATGAACCCAAGTAGATACCATGAAATCTCAAGCAATGAGTGGGAATCCCATATACAACATTGTCACCTTCTTTTATCTCTTTCCTACCAAAATAGAAAATGTCAACTCAAAGGAAGAGCATAGAATATCCTTGAAGTACCATAAGCTTAGATATAAGGGTATAAATGATTTGGTTAACAAGTGTGCCACATATCTTCAATTAGGTATTCCATCTAGCAATGAAAGTGGTCATTAATCCCTCTATCAACTTGTCCCTTTCAAACCTCTCAATAGTAGCACATGGAGGAAATCAAACTCCCTCATTTGAAATATGACCTAAGGTAACTACCACCTTCTTCAAAGATTGCCACAAAAATATGACCATTGGTAAGCTACTAATTTGGAAGGGACAATGGACAATTTTATATCCAATATAAATAAAGGAAAACCAAACCAAGGTTCAAAAATATCATTGGAAGTAAGTATTGATCTTGTGGTTTTTCCATTTATAGGATATGGCCAATGCATGGAATATCCATGTGTGTCACGTGACATCCAATTAATCATCAAAGAAGATTTTAAGGAACCTTGAATTCTAAGGGAAAAATTAGAATCTCTCATGTTTGAGTGATGTGTATAGGGGATTCAAATGAGTATCTCTTGATTTCAAGCAATTCAAAGTAAATCAAAGTTAGCAGGATCATAAACTACTAGAGAAACGACAAGCATACCCTTTTACCTTTCAAAAACACCACATGCACCTCTTTCATTCTTGACAAATGACCAAATACCTAACAATATGAAAATTTTCTAGTTGATTGAGTATTATGCCTCGATAGTGCATCTATACCCAAGGATTGAATCCCTCTAACAAGCAGCTCCTTCCACCCTAGCCTTTCAACCTTCTATCAGATCTTTCACATTTTCTATAATAAACTTCAATTCTTCTAGCAATAAGGTTTCTCCTTCTCACATAATTTGATCCAAAATACCTACTCAACTCAACAATTACCCAATTTGCCAGTATGTCAGCTGCCTTATTTTGCTCTTATGTTGAATTTGAGTGCTCTTGAATCCATCTAATATGAACAGGATATTTTCTAGCGAAGATTTTCACATCTACCTTTCTATTAGCTTTTACCACTAGAAAAAGGATTATGCCCTCAAAAGAGTATTAAATTTGAGTTCTTAGATTTTGCCAAACTTAAGACTAAAGCAAGTGATTCCAATTTTCACTTTTTGATAACATCTACCACTAGCGTAGAATCAACCTAGAAATATATTTTATCTAGATTTGTAGATTTTACTAACCCTAGGAATATTGCAAGTGATTCAAATTTTGCTTCAATGTTCAATCATTCTCCCATGTATCTCACATAAGCCAAAAACACAGGAGTCCTTGCCATAGCTAGATTCCTCTTTGACACTCCATCAATTAATCTTGCTTCAGCCTTCTGATGGAGGTTACCATCTCAACTTTAGTGTATCCTATTTTTGTTTCTTAGCTTCAAATTCTTTGGTCTTTCTCTTCACTACTTGAAATGATTCTTCTAGAGTTGCTTGACATAGAGGTCAAACTAGAAAACTTTACATTCTAAAATTCCAAAAAGAAAAACTCTTTTAGATTTTTGTCCACAAGAACCATGGTGATAAATATTTGGATATGTTCCATTTAAGCATGGAGTCATCATCCTTCATTCAAATCATGTTCTTACAAACCAATGTTATGGATCAACCTGCCATGAAGATATCACACCAATTTAAAAGTTTTCAATTGCCTCTACATATGTCCCTTGCACAAGTAAATGTACAAAAAGACAATATGTTGATTCTCTTATTTCACAGAGAGGACATCTAGAATGGCTTGGACATTTATTGTAACAAGCTAGACATAAGAACGCTCTTGCATTAGGCTAGGCTTTCTGATTCCAAATTGAACCAATCACAGGTTAGGTTTTCATTGTTTGGAATCAGGTTTTGTTGTCCTCTTAACTCTAGAGTGGCCATTCTTCATTCTTGCCTAAACCAAACAACCTCATCTCAAACAACCTATTCCTTTGTGTTTCTTGAGGGTGGCCACCAACCAATTCCAACCACATACAAATTTTACTTCAAAATTTAGCATTTCAAAGATCTTTCTAGAAGTCTTTCCCAATTCTCAAGCCAACATGTCTTCACCGTATCTCCCCATTTATTTACTAACTTTGTTGCGAGGCAATCAAGTTACCCAACAAAGAGGGGGAAATCTAAGATATAGGAAACATTCCACAAGGAAATATTTGCTTGCCTCACATCCCTTTTCAGTATGGTCCTTATGACATCCTAAAAATTCCATACAAACTTCCATACTGATAATATGTTATGAACCTCTCTTCTCATTAACAATAAATCATTCACCAATATGCAAAAATATCAAACATGCATCCACAATAATAATCCACATAATAAAATAAATATAGATAATACCCTTGAGATAGGGCAACACCAAGAATACTCCTTAAGAAAAAAATTACTCCACAAGATCTCAAGTTACACAAGCCAAGACTACTATAAAGAATACTTGACATGACTTTCCTTTACAATGGGGGGTACATCTCTCTTTATACAAGAATGTAATGGTTCACCTTCCATGAGTTAGAAGGTCACCCATGTGGTGATTCACCTCGAATGAGTTAAAAAGTACATAATATTATAACATGGTACTATGTTATATATTATTATAGTTTTATGTATCACCCATGCCATAATACTATATACAATATCATTTCCCGACATTCTTATACCTAGGTACATAACATTCCACCCGCCTTGCAAATGTTTTGTCCTCGAAACATAAGAAGAAACTAAATAATATGATCTTCTAAGCAATGATGACAACTTGTACCAATCTTGATTATCCCTCCATCCAAGTGAAATCTTGATTGGTGGTAGTTTGCAATGTTGCCAAGTTGCCCTAATACCATTTTAACCCCCATAGTAGTTGCTCTTATGGCTCCACATACATTCATTGTTGTTCTTATGTTGCTCTATGCCTTGTCTATGATTGTAGCCTCTCATGATGGTGTGGATGGCGATATGTTACAACCTTACCCTATTTTATTTTCTGACTCACTAATATTTTGTTCCTTTATTTTAAACTCTTATATCACGCTCTCATCTTGATTTATCCTTAGATTTTGTTTTTTATTTCTTCTTTGATCTCTACTACTACCTCCTCAAACTCTATTTTATGTTCTTTACTTCTTTAATTTATTCTCCTACAATAGATTCTTGTTTTTTCTTATACTGATAAATATCCTATAATATTACCTTCTTCCTGTATTGTAACTTCATGAACTTCTTTTGCACATTAATATTAATAGTACCCAAAGAATTTATCCATGGTTAACAAAGAATAATATCTACATAACTCATCTCCATAGCATGAAAATCTAAATGTAAAATATATTTATCCATGATAAATCTTCAAATCTTCAAAAATATGAACATACTCACCCTCAAGCTTTATGTTTTTATTTTTATTTTTTTGTTGAAACCTGCAAACTATTAACCAAGTCTCTCCTCACTAAGTTATGTTTGTTGCTAGAGTTTATGGAGACAATAATTTTTTTCTTTTGAATGTAACCATGAACTTGCAAAATAAAGTTTTTATATTCAAATAAATCTTTTCGAACATTGTTTTACTCATTTTTTCCTTTGTCAATTTCTTGAATTTTTGCAACTGTTTTTAATTCCTTTTGTTCATCCTCGAGCTCAGCTCTCTTTTCATATTTTTTCTTTAATCTCTATTTGCTTAAAGATACAATTTCAAATTATCCATTTATGTGTAAAAAAATATGGGCATGAGTATAGTTCATATACCAAAACTAAAACTTCCTCCCACAAAAAACCAAAACTCTTATATCTCCATTTACCTAAAGAAAAATTAAAGAATTTTTTTTCTACTTCAACCATTCCCTAGCATCACGATCATTCCTTCTAGTAAATCACTATCATTCCTTCTAGTAAATATTGACAACTCCATGATCTCAATAAAAAAATTTCCAATGCAGTTAGGGGTGTAAATAACAAAAAAAAATCTTAAAAATGAAATTTTTGAGATCTCATCTATTTATTTCTTTAACCAATAATATCTATAAATTTTCTCTAAAACAAAACAAACAGTAATTGATTCACTTAATGAGGTTGAGAAAAATGAATTGTTTTCCCTTTGCACGAAATTTTTGCATAGCCCAAAAACAACTTTAAATACCCAACCTCAAACAACTATAACTCCCTCAATACTTTTCAAAATTTAACAAATGACTAGTTTTTTAAGTATTCAAGAAGCTCTACACAATGATACAAAAATTTTCTAAAAATGACTGCTAACAAAATTGATATTTGTGCAACCAAAAAACACCATAAATGTCTCAACTTCAACCAGTTGTAACTTTCTCAATACTTATCAAAATTTGACAAATGAACGATCATTTTTATAGTACTCAAAAAGAGGTACATGCTAGTACAAAAATATTTTGATAATGATTGCAAAAAAATTAATTAGTTTTTTTATTTTGAAAAAAGTCGCGCAACCAAAAAAATAGCATAAATAACCCAACTTCAAATGACCATAACTTTTTGAATACTTATCAAAAGTTAACAAATGAGCAATGGTGCCAAAAAAAAATAAATGATTGTTGAATTATATATCTCAACAATATGAGACGTTTTTCTAAAAACATTGCCCTAACTCTACAAAAACAACCTTGCTTTGCTAGAATCGCTGCTCTAATACCAATTTTTATGAACCTCTCTTCTCATTAACAATAAATCATTCACCAATATGCAAAAATATCAAACATGCATCCACAATAAATTTCATAATAACAATCCACACAATAAAATAAAAATAGATAATACCTTTGATGTAGGTCAACACCAAGAATACTTTTTAAAGAATGAATCACTCCACAAGATCTCCAGCTCCACAGGCCAAGACTGCTACCAAGAATACTTGATATAACTTTTCTTTATAACGAAGGGTATACAAGAATGTGATGGTTCACCTTCCATAAGTTGAAAGGTCACTCATGTGTTGATTCATCTTCCATGAGTTACAAAGTATATAATATTATAATATGACACTATATTATATATTATTATAATTTTATGTGTCACCCATACCATAATACCATATACAATATTATTTCCCCACATTCTTATCCCTAGGGATTGATTGGATCAAGATAACTCTCATAATTATGCTTCATATACGACCACTTTTCTATGCTCTAGATTAGCTTTCTTCTTAATCCCTCGGTCATTACTTTAAGACCATATGCCAGCTCTGTCTACAATTTGAGAAGGGCATACTTTCTCCCATGCTAACAAAGGAATCTGTTGTCTATTTTATGATCCTTGTCATATGCCACTAGATTATTGGTGTTTGCCAAAATGTGAAGAAATGGAAATAAATATACAAGAACTAATAATGCGGAGTTCACTCAAAGGGCAGCAATGTCCTGCTCTTCTGGAGAACCTATCCAGCCATTACATAATTCCCTCTTGTTCCATCCACAAAATAGAAACAACCAAATACTAGCTGGGGAGTGGAGAGATAATGAAGTCAAATATGTTAACTATAGACTCTGCCTCGTAGCTTAAGGCTATAAGCAAATTTGTACATTGTTAGACACACCCGTATGTACCTTATATATGGGATTGAGGCGAGAGTATGGAAGCATATCCTGTCACAAAGAATCTTAGATGCTACAGTCAGGATGCTCCTAGGATTTGTTAGGAAAGATACATCAGGAAAAGGTATAAATACAAAGCTCTTTCAAAGTGGTCAGTATGAAGTATAAACAATAAATTTTAAGTATTTGCATGCAAAACCAATGAATGAGAATTGAAGGGCAAACCATGTGAGCAACTAAAAGCAATGTATGTAAAAATAGTAATTTTTTCCTTCTTTCTTTATGCAATTTATAAGAACTCAATTAAGGTAATCAACAAAATGTGCAGCAACAAAGTAATATTTCTATCAAATTTTGGTCCACTATAATTTATGTTCAATTTAAGTCTTTCAATCTGAGTTTAATTTCTGGCCCATTTTTCTTTCCAAAGAAGCCTGGTGCCAGTTTTTAATGGCCTTCTCTGTCAATGCTTGTGCCTCAGCTATCTCCTGATTTGAATATTTATGTTCAACAATGCCAAGAGGACCAGGCTGCAAAACACTGATTACAACATCCATATCCCGCTCCAATTGCCTGAACAGCATACAAATAAAGATAATAATCGGAATACCAATTATGTAATAAACATGAAATAAATATAATGTGATGTGTGAAAAAATGTGGCAAGCAGACATGCAAGTCATAATATGTATCGGAAAAATAAAAATTATTTGGATAAGTAAATCCATTTGCTGTTCCACCAGCCTTAAGCTCTTTCCCATTATCTGATGATGGCACTTTTCTTTTTAAAGCAGCCACTGATAGAGGCGTCTGTAAGTGGAATATACAAGAGAATATGCTAATATTATTTGGTAGAAGAAAATCTATCTAACAGACCACTAATTGTCTTGTAGGTTGAAGCATCTAAAGACAGTACTCGTGAACACATAGTGAGTTTGCCATGTCAGAATATATATCTGCACAGAGGATGTCCTCTGAATGTCATTTGCTGACTCATTACAGAATACAACCAACACCTAATAACTTGAAGGCCCAGTGGCTGGATGGCAAATCATTATTGTTCTCATTATTTTGATATCATCTTGATTAAAGACAGCTTAGTAATAAGCTGCCACCACCCCCATGAGAACATGCATTTTTAAATTCATCTTTCAAAGCTGGTGTTGTGTCTTGTCTTGTTTTGTTTTGTGAAATATAAATAAGTTAGTCAGTCAGTAGATTGAAGCCCTGGAAATACACCTCAGAAAAGGGGTAACAAAAGGACTATCATTTCCAACGATCAACCTTGTACACTTTCGATACAAATATACTTGCTCTTAAGTGAAAATTAGCATAACCCACACACAGCTAACAGTTTGCCAAATAAACTAGGAAGACACTTACTGACTTCAAAACATTGCACAAATGGTAATGAGAAACTGCGGTTTTGACAGCAATAGATGATGGAAACACACAAAAAAAGTCGCTTGCAGCTGGCTTGATCCTGCAGATGCAAGGTGCCTACTTCATGTGGATTACAGTGAAGTAATTGTATCTCTAATTCACATCAAGCAGGTTCTCATGCACAATTATTTAATATCTAAAACTACCATGCTAAACTAGCATCTGTTAATAAGCATCTACCTTAATGAGCTTCATGTTGAACAAAAGAAGAGTACACTGTTATCAATTCAGATTAAGACATCTGCGATCTAGGTTTTGTATTGAGAGTTTGCAAATCAACTGTCCAGATGCTGAGTGGAGCTAACAAATGTTTCAGATCTTTCATCCACTCCACCTGTCACATCCCAGGTTCTCAGATTTGATATATTAAATTTGGAAATATAGTTGTGTGGCATTTTGAATCAGCATTATAATTAATGTTATGATTTTTTTTGTTTTCTTTTACATATAATAATAATAATAATAATAATGATGGCTGTAATGGACTTAACTTGTTCTTTCTGCAGCAAGTGTTCACAGGTTACCCTCCAGAAGTGGAACGAGGGAAGATATCACCAGGGAGAGGACGACAGATCAAAGAGAAGCGAACTGCTGGAGAGACGTACACACACCACTAAATAGAATATAATGTGGGATGCATGATTGCTTGAAGTATCATACCGCATACTCGACACTTGAATGTTACTGAAATATGTTTGATTAAATGCTTGCTGGAAAAAGTGGCGGTTGGTGGAATTTGAAAGAAAACTTATGTTTCTCCTCCATGTCGCATAATCAAACCTTTTAAAACTTTGACATTCTTCACTTACCTCTTTTGGCACCAATCAAAGAACCCTTGTCCTCTTACTAATTTAACTCCTCCTTTAGGGCTCAGTGGGGGTTTTTCTTGGATGTTTACATGTTTACTGTGGAGAAGGTAAGAGGTTGAAGGCAGAGTGGCCGCTGGGAAGGGGTTTAACTCTTCCCCCTCTCGCAAAAGTGGGCATGCTCCTCTGAAAGCAAGAACTTCTCTGGATTTCCTTAACAAAGCCCTTGAACCTGGGAAGTGATGGGTAGAGGGTCATTTTGGCTAACCCCTGAAGAATGCTTTATTTAACCACTCAACCTGTCTCATGGAGAATGTCATGGTGTGGATTAAAGAAGTAAGGAGACCCAGGAGCAGAGCAACAGAGGAAGTTTCAGGCCATGTATCTTGTCTCTGGAGAATGAAGTTGTTTTCTTTTTGGTTGTTGATCTGCTCGTCTTATTTTTGTATTCGGAAAAGCAAGAAAAAGTTGCATTAGCAAATTTACATAATGGGTACTCTGTTTTAAGTGTTATCTTTCATGTATGAGTAAACATCTGTTTTGGGTAATCTGTTTGAATGGTTATCTTGCATGTATAAGCAAAGATCTGTGATGGGTACTCTGTTTTAACTGTTATCTTCCACGTATGAGCAAAGATCTGTGATGGGTACTCTACTCTGATTGAGTTCTAGCATGTATAAGTTCAAAATCGAAATGGGTATCCAGCACTGTTGAATACTTGCATGGAAGAGTTTAGAAACTGTAATGGGTATCCTGCAGTTGGTACTTCAGGAGGGATTTAGCTTAAATTCTATAATAGGCATTTCTGCATTTGATACCTCATGGAATGTTGAGCGTAACTTAAAAAGGATAACCTTACTTGTTTAGAAAAAGAACAGATCTGCCTTGATAGGTTGCTGTATGGGTTTTTCTACTCTGAAGATGCATTCCTGCAATCCATCGGAATATAAAAACGAGTGGCCATATTTTGGGGGTTTAATCCCTTTTGATTTGATATGCTTGAAGGGGTGGGAAAAACTCAGGGTGAAACCATTTGATAGGTAAGGAATCTCTTAAGAAAATGGAAGACTTCCTGTGCCTAGTTACTCTGGAAACCATGTTAGAGAACTGTGCTGATCTAAAACCTCAGGCTGTGCATGCTACGTTGAAGGGGACTCTTAACATTTTTTTAATACTAATTCATGTCTGAAAACGGGGCATAAATGTGACTGTAGCATCTTTCCTGAAGTAAGCAACCTGGGCTGCAGCAATTTGTTTTGCTAGCTGTTGACTGCATCATTTTGGCTGGATGCAGGAGCACTTCATTTAGGATGCCTGCAGCATTTTTGTTAGTTGTTTGACTGCATCATTTTGGCTTGATGCATAAGCACTTCATTTAGGATGACTGCACGATTTTCAAAAGCTAGTTTCTTGACTGATATATGTGTGCTACGTATGTCTAACTGGGCTTGATGGTCATGTTATGCTAGAATCACTGTGGCATTGTGAATCCAGCTAAATGGACTGTAGCCTCTCATGTTGAATACTAGCAGTTTGATTGTATTAATTTTTTTGACTTGATAAATGTATACATTTCTAGTATTCGGAAGAATGTCATTTTAGAGTGTTCGTATGACCGAGGCAAGCAAAATGGGCTAGTTTTTGTTTGAATGTAAGTTGCTGGTTGGGCTAGTTTTTGTTTGAATGTAAGTTGCTAGTTGTATCTTTTTTGCTTGCTTCATGAACACAAAGCAACAATTTGAGGCATGTCTTTTGATGGCAGTATTCTTTTAGGAGAAAGAGGGAAAAAAATTGTAAACTTTTGTATGTGAGTGCTAGTTTATGACTGCAATTTTCTGGTTTTGCGGCATGGGCACAATCAAAAATTAGATGTGTGGTTTTCATGAATGCAATTAATGAAATGCAGTATATTTTTCTCTTGTAAGGTCTGAATGAAAAGGATTGAGATACTCTTTCATAAGTGCTAGTTGATAAAAAGCCTCCTTTTTAGGGTGCAAAATTAAGGTACTATAGTACTACAACAGTAGCAACTTTTTTTTTTAAAGATGCATTACCGTAGAACAGTAGAATGAAGAAATGTGGCATTTCATTCAGAGGTAAGTAGGGCAGAAACTATGATAAAAGGAGAGCAACTGTCTGTGTCTGTATTTAAAGACTGTAGAATTTTTTTTATGGTCTAAGTATGTATCTGATGCAAAGTTCTCTTCTTTTTGCACTTAGTTGAGTATATGTCCCTTCATGAAGGGTTGGAACTTCATATGTGACATTGAGACTGGGGTATTTATTTGAATACCACTTAGTTGAGTGGTAAAGCGCTCTAGTGATATCTTCCCTCCATCAAATCAGTGGACAGCAAGAAACCTATTCAAAACAAAATTCATGAATTCAAGAACTTGGAAACTTTTTGTACTTAATGAAACTTGTAATATTGTTAATGTTGTACAATGAATTGTATTGGAAAGATAATTTGGTTGTGCTTGTACCTTTGAAAGGATTGTAGTATGAAATAAAAAACTGATATTGAATTTTTTATGACTGTTTGGGTCATGGAAGCTTGTAATTTCATGTACTTATATAATGAGGATTCAAAAATAATGTATGAAATTGGTATGGTTGTCCTGTTCATAGAGCTATAAACGATTGATTACAAATCATAGACTAGCAAAAAAAAATGAATGCTCATTGCTCTTGAAACAAAAGAAGGCAAGTCACATTAACTTTTGTAATAACTTGATGTGAATGCTGTACTATAATATCATGCCTGAAATGAAGTCATAAATAAGGCTCTCTTTTATGGTCTGTACATGGTACTCAATAGCGTATAAGATGAACTTATTACGCTGGAGAAAGCCTAGTTACCTTCTTGTTAATACATGGTAACAGTATATAGAACACACAAATAAGACTTGATCAAATCCGCTAGTCTTAAAGAGGGGACATGGATGGGTTGAACTGAAAGCAGGATTATTAGTTCCAAATGGGAACATCGATGGTAGTCTTCATTAATCCTGGTCCAAGCATTGTACATAGAAGGATCAAAATAGTACTTACTTCAGAGGACCCAACGGGCATACAACTGAAGTAATAACACTTGCGCCAGTAGATTTAGCTAAGACAATCCCTGGAATGACCAATAGCATAGAATGAACTCTCTGGCTTGAAAGTCAAAAGGATTGACGCATTCTCTTTCACTGTTTTCTGAAATGAACATGGATGTGTTAAAAGAAATGGACCACACCAGTGTGAAGATCATCCTACGAATAGTTAACAAGCATGGAAACTGCAAATGCATATTATGGAAATGAGTTGGCTCAAAATATAATTAGAAATTACAATGTAAAAATACCTTAAATAGCTTGTAAAAGAAAAAATATATATCTTGCCAATTTTGACTTGGACTCAGGACTTGGCAAAAGGTTCTGAAAAAACTCAGCAAAGACTTGGCAACAACAAAAAAAAGTTTAAAATGCAAATTTTCATTGACTTGGCAAAATCTCAGGACTCTATACAAAACTCAGAAACTCACGAGTCAAGCCCAAACGTTTCGTTTGGACCGACTTTGGGAGTTTTGTAACTATGGTAATACTCAACCCCCACCTCTAGGTGCTCCTATGGCTACTAGCAGTGCCTACGCATGGGAATGGAACCTTGGCGTATGGCCATGAGACTATCCTGATTTGCACTTTATGCCAAATTTTTTCTTTTCGTAGTTCAAGTAGTTTATTCATTGCAAAGTAGTAGATATTTTATCAAATTTAGCCAATATCCATCTGCATTGATTAACAAATGCATGCATAACTAAGAATAGCTAGAAATATAGATTTTCATTAGCAGTAAGAAACACAATTCCAGTCTTGAATGACACTGCTGCCGCATTCAACGTTTTCAATTAGATATAAAATGAAAATTTGGTACTAGTGTTTTTTTGGCAAAGCATGGACAGTGCAGAAAAACGTATTATAAACAATAGATGTAACTGTAATATGTTGCGATTCTACTTGCTTTTCTTGAAAGATAAAAATATAATAGATGCATTTTCTAAATTTAGCTGGGCAAAGTTGAACTTTAAGTACTCACTTTAGGTCATTCTTTTTTCTTTTCAATTGGTTATATGGGATTGAAACGGGCTTTACCCGTATTACATCATCACCATTTAGTGATATTACAACAGCTTGGATATTATCTATGTATCACTTGGCAATATTCGAACATAGATCTCCTCCTTGAATATTGGAATCTAATCGATTGAGCTAATACCATTTGATCACTTTAGGTCATTCTTGAAAAATATATTGTACTGAAAATTGAAAGGCATTGCTCCTTACAAAAGGAATGCAATTATAAATCTTCTCCAGTGCCATGTAATTTGAATCTACAAGTAGAGATATTCATTCTTCTAAAATAATACAACCAAAATTACCTTGTTATGTCAACTGCTTCGGAAAATGTATCCAAGCTCTAGCATGTTACTAGATTCGTGTTTGTATTTATGCTCAGCAAGTTTGAAAGTCAAAATAAATTTGGCATAGAAAAATTTCGGGAAAAAAAGTTCAAGCAATGAAAATATATAAATACATTCATAATTTTATAAAATTAAATTAAAACATGATAGAAAAACTAAAAATATTTTTCCCATGCCTTTAAAAAAAATTGTCTTTCATGTTCGTTAAGTTCAAACCACTATCAACTTTTATATTTTTAATTGGTTATTTAGGATTAAAACAGGCACCACCTATATTATTTCATCACATCACCATGTTACAATGGTAATTCCACCAACCACATAGTGGTATTTAAAAAAATTATAATATCGCAGCATTACATATCACCTAACAAGATTTGAACCTAGGTCTCCAAATTGAAAACCCACAATTTTAACTGCTAGAACTCATGCCATTTGATAACTATTATCATATATAAGGTTCTAATTAATACTACTACCTCTATAACTATACTAATACTGCTAACTAGATTTAAATAAAAACGTTAACTCCATAAGTAAAACTTAAATAAAATAAACTTATAAAAAAATTAAATAAGATTCAATAAAATTAAAAAAATTTCAGCCTAGTCCCTATAGTGAGCTTTACCCCAGGTAAACATTATATCAGACGTCACATGACATATTCAGCCATAACTTGGCCTAATCTTCCATTTCCCAACCTGAAGCTGTATTGTGGAGCAGTCAGCCCTTTCATTTCAAGACATGGAGCAGTGCTGCGTAACTGTTTTCAGACCAGGAGAAGCAGCATGATGGCATTGTCAAAAAAGCTCCTGACAACCAGAGGCAAAAGAGCAGCAGGCAAAGAGGCACAAGATAGTTAGGCAGTGCAATAGAAGCCACAGAAACACATTTAATTGAATGTCTTCAGGGCCCTTTGAAGATCTACGAATTCTGAACCTAAAGGATTAAATTCAAGTAGAAGGTGGAAGTGGTTGGATTTCCTTTTCTGCATATATTTTTACAAGAAGCTGAAGATACCTAGATTATTATTATTATTATTTGAATTGGTTATATGGGATTCAAACAGGCCCCACCCGTATTACATTGTGACCACATAGTAGTATTACATAAGCATGGCAATTATCCATGTATCGCTTGGTAAGATTCGAACCTGGGTCTCCTCTATGAAAGTCAAGGAACTTAACCAATTGAACCCATGCCATTTGATAAAGATACCTAGATTTTTGCCTTGCATTTGATTTTTCCTTTTCTTCCATATGTTGCCTTGCATTTGATTTTTCCTTTTCTTCCATACATGCAGTAGTCACAATGTTTAGTACATTCTTTGATCCAAGTTATGTGGGCACTTGTATTGTGGAGCAGTCAGCCCTTTCATTTCAAGACATGGAGCAGTGCTGCGTAACTGTTTTCAGACCAGGAGAAGCAGCATGATGGCATTGTCAAAAAAGCTCCTGACAACCAGAGGCAAAAGAGCAGCAGGCAAAGAGGCACAAGATAGTTAGGAAGTGCAATAGAAGCCACAGAAACACATTGAACTTGTTTACCCTCTGTACTTGAAATGGCAAACAGAACAGGCCCTTCGAAGATCTACGAATTCTGAACCTAAAGGATTAAATTCAAGTAGAAAGTGCAAGTGGTTGGATTTCCTTTTCTGCATATATTTTTACAAGAAGCTGAAGATACCTAGATTATTATTATTATTATTTGAATTAGTTATATGGGATTCAAACAGGCCCCACCCGTATTACATTGTGACCACATAGTAGTATTACATAAGCTTGGCAATTATCCATGTATCGCTTGGTAAGATTCGAACCTGGGTCTCCTCTATGAAAGTCAAGGAATTTAACCAATTGAACCCATGCCATTTGAGAAAGATACCTACATTTTTGCCTTGCATTTGATTTTTCCTTTTCTTCCATATGTTGCCTTGCATTTGATTTTTCCTTTTCTTCCATATGTTGCCTTTTATTTGATTTTTCCTTTTCTTCCATACGTGCAGTAGTCACAATGTTTAGTACATTCTTTGATCCAAGTTATGTGGGCACTTTTATTGTGGAGCAGTCGGCCCTTTCATTTCAAGACATGGAGCAGTGCTACGTAACTGTTTTCAGACCAGGAGAAGCAGCATGATGGCATTGTCAAAAAAGCTCCTGACAACCAGAGGCAAAAGAGCAGCAGGCAAAGAGGCACAAGATGGTTAGGCAGTGCAATAGAAGCCACAGAAACACATTTACCTTGTTTACCCTCTGTCCTTGAAATGGCAAACAAAACAGACAAATTTAATTGAATGTCTTCAGGCCCCTTCGAAGATCTACGAATTCTGAACCTAAAGGATTAAATTCAAGTAGAAGGTGGAAGTGGTTGGATCTCCTTTTCTGCATATATTTTTACAAGAAGCTGAAGATACCTAGATTATTATTATTATTATTATTATTATTATTATTGTTATTATTATTGTTATTATTATTATTATTTGAATTGGTGATATGGGATTCAAACAGGCCCCACCTGTATTACATTGTGACCACATGGTAGTATTACATAAGCTTGGCAATTATCCATGTATCGCTTGATAAGATTCGAACCTGGGTCTCCTCTATGAAAGTCAAGGAACTTAACCAATTGAACCCATGCCATTTGATAAAGATACCAAGATTTTTGCCTTGCATTTGATTTTTCCTTTTCTTCCATATGTGCAGTAGTCACAATGTTTAGTACATTCTTTGATCCAAGTTATGTGGGCACTTGGATTTTTGTCTGTTTTAATCACCACTTTTCATATGTGAGTAAATCTTGTGGTTGCGTAAAGATTTTATAAATTTGGGCAATGATTTTTGTTTCTTTTAAATGGGAGATAATAAAAGATAAATCGAGAGGGTGATAGAAGGTCAATTAAATCAACGGTCAACAGTTCAACCTGTTTGGAGTGCACATCATTGCATGTAACCAAAGAATAAACACAAAATAGAATAAAAATTTGTACAAAACCCATATAAAAGGGTAGACAATCCAAAGTTGAGCTTTATGCAATAACTACTTACACCCATCAACCAATCATAGTTCATAGCCTTCTTCATTTGCTTCTTGAACTTCAATTTTTTCCCCTTCTCCTCACTTTCCTCCCTTGAAAAGGTACTCTGTATGGAGATATCAATCCTTTCAGAGATGCATAGGCTCATCCTCTAATCATTAGAAGAAAACTTGTTCAAAACTGAAACTTGTGAATGCAGAACTTGTATCAAAAAGCTAGGCTCTATGTTATAATTTTGTTTGGACAGTTGTCATTTATTATGTTCATTGTCCACATTCTGTTATTTCGTGTTTCAAATGCTTTGGTCCCCTAGGTCATGATCCTATATGTGATACATCATTGAAAAGATGGCGTCACTTAATGTTGGACCTAATGCAGAACTTGTTCAAAATTGAAACTTGTGAATGCAGAACTTGTATCAAAAAGCTAGGCTCCATTATTTTGTTTGGGCAGTTGTCATTTATTAAGTTCATTGTCCACATTCTGTTATTTCGTGTTTCAAATGCTTTGGTCCCCTAGGTTATGATCCTATATGTGATACATCATTGAAAAAAGGGCATCACTTAATGTTGGACCAGCAAATGGTGCTGGGCAAATTGCATTAATGAAGATATATATATTTATACAAAATGAGTGTAACCAACTCATCTATATGGGTTTAACCCATTACAATTCAACTAACATGCAATGATGTAATATTTCTAACAATCCCCTCTGATTGCTGGTGACTGAATTTGGAAAAAACTCAATTGTTCATCATAGTGGGAATGGCTAAACTGTATTTCAAAACTTTATCCTTATCATCGGTGACACTTTGAAGATTGTACTGGATTCACGTAAGGAATGCTTGGAGCTCTTCCTCAATCTCAATCCTTATAGGATTCACAATCATGAATAAGGACATACAACCAATCACAAGTTAAAAAACTCCATTACGATCTAAATGCAGACAATCAATCGGATTGGTCCTTACTAAGCTGCAAAAAACGGTGAATAGTAACAAACTATTCACATCCTGAAGGCATGGGCCTCTACTCTCGAAAAATATCTTTAAGTGTGGCAATGGACCCATGCTTCACCTCAAATGAAGCACTATCTCTAATGGCAGTAAAGAATGTATTCATCATCTTTGATCAAAATATATCTGGATCAAATTATGACCCCCTCAATCATAAGAACTTCTTGATCATGTGATCTTCAAATCACTAGCACAATAATCTGCTTCTCTTGCTGAATAAATAAGGCTAACACATTCACTTCAACAGCAACAAAAATAGTTTGTTGTCCTGAGCTCAAAAAGAGCTTTCCAACAACTACACATAAGCCTATGTTTGCAAAAAATAAATTATGCAAAATAATAGGTTTTTGAAGGCTTCCCAATCCAACAACAAAAGACTTGCAAAATAAACTTCAGTATGTCATGCGATGATAATGCTATATAAATTCTAACTTATCCCGTACTTGGTATGCAGGATAATGTTTTTACTTCTTGTAAGACACCTCTTTCCAAAAGTACGGACCGTATTTGGAAAACAAAATAACTCCTATATATATCTGTCCCCATTGTACCATTCAATAACCTTGGGATTATTGAAGTCCTCAAACCTCTCTGCCACGTCCAACAAACTGAAACTCGTTCTGGAGGAACCTCCGGATGCTCACCACAATCATGGGCATGTTGTCCTCCAACTCCCAACAGTGCACCATGTCCACCAGCAATTCTATCGTCTTCTCCAGGCTCTTGCCCCTCTTGACACACTACCCGTGGACTCGACAACTGGTGCTTCAAGCAGCATTTGCTCAATCTCCTAAAAGATGTTCATGTTCCATTTTGGAACAGAGTCCTGCAGTGATCCCTTGCCTGCGCAAGCAGCTCATTGCCCGCTTCGCAATGCCCACCTCCAAGAGCTCTACTTCAACTATGATGTGCACTGCCTACACAGCTACGATGTAGTCACTATTCTAACGTTCCCTTTGCCTCCATTTGCTTGCACATAATGTAAAAACTCATTGATTCTTTGGAGAACAAACTGCACTGCTCGCCTTACAGACTTTAACGGCAACACATTTGACAATGCAACTCAGCATTGACTACATAAGCTCCTTAATGCCAATGCTAACACTAGAGTGAGATGGTGCAAGTGCTTACAAAAGACCATCCCTTGGAATCATTGAGAATATTCAAGCCCACAATATGCTTTATATACAATTGTGCAAATAAATATGGAAGTGAATAAATGCTTTCTACCTGGTCTCAGCTACTGTTCAACGTCACTCCTTCATGAATGAATACTCTTCAGGCTCCTCAAAATGCAAAAAAATTTGTAACATATTTGTTTACACAAGAACTTTATGAATTACTCATCTGCTCTTCCTTCAACTTGGGTAGATGTACCACCTCCTCCAAGAATGCCTAAAAAGCCACACGTTTTATGCTACACTCTTTGTAATATCAAATATTGCCTTCTCCAACTTCAAAGCATACGTTCCCTTCTGCTAGAATGCGTTTGGTAGCATTTGCCTGCAAGCAATCTGATTTTTCACTCCCTCATGGAACATTCAACACTCATGTACTCGTCTCTCCATCAATACTGAGTATGTCTCCTTAGCACATTTCTTTTTCACGGACTCATCTAACGAATGAAAAATTTTTATTCCCAAAAAGGTCAGGGAATTTCCTCCAATGCCAAGCCACGTCTCACTTCACACCGAACTTTGCACACATCCATACTACCAGCAACCCACAAACAGGCCCAAATTGGCAAGGAAGAATGGCTTCCAATGCTCAACCTCAAAACTCTCTCACTCACAAAATGGTCTGGAAGTGAATGATATCAGTTTGATAAGTTTTGCTGATTCTCTTGGAAATATTCACGTTCTGGAATGGCCAAGGAATGTCTCTACATGCAGAAATTCATTTTCGGAAACACTCAGTCACTGGGAGAAAAATAAAAAATAAATACAAGATTAGCAAACAAACCTGGTAACTCAACAATGTTTTAAGTGCTGATTGCTCACACCTTCAACCATGTAACTGCTTGCCCAACAAATAGAGCTTCAACTGCAACAAACACAAACACGTTTTTATTGCAGTAATCTCTAACACTCTCATTCACACTCTCGGAATGGCCAGAGAATGTAACCACCCGCTATGATATCCTGCTCTGATACCACTGCTGGACCAGCAAACAGTGCCGGACAAATTGCATTAATCAATATGTATATATATTATACACACACATACACAAAATGGAGTTGGTTTTCTTTTCAATAATCAAATCACCTATATGAGTGTAATCTGTTATAATTCAACTAACATGCGATATGTAATTTATCTAACACTCAAAATGTCTTTCAAGGTATCACATAGGGGATACCTTAAACTGTCATTGTTGCCTCTTTCAAGGTAATGTGAAAGCGATACCATACTTTCATTTCTGCCATTCCAATGTATCTTGAAAGCAATACTTTTCACAAGCTGTCGCCTCAGCGATACCTTAGTAGTCACTTTCAGGAACCTCACATGACATGTTACCTAGGTGATACCTTGAGCCAAGCCAGTGGCCCATTTTCTTCTTGAAAAATGTGTGTTTGAAAGATAAACAACACAATTTTCACCTTGTGTGATAAACTTATGGCCTATCCAAGGTATAGCACAAGTAATACCTTAAGTTGGCTCTGCTAAAAACGTCAAACAGGGTATTACCTGGCAGAACTTTAGGTCATTCTGATGCTTCCCTCTCCTTCCTCTTGTAAAACTGTATGATTTGGAAGATTCGAACACGACGTTGAGAGGGAAGGGAGCTCAAGGATGCGGGAGAATGCCTGTGAATGGCGGTCGAGGGTCGGAGGTTAGGACGGGCGATATTGAGCCAGGAGATGGCTTTGTTATTGATCGGGTGGGAGATTCATCGCTGAGAGAGATAAAAGTGAAGTTCGGAGATTTATGAAGGTTGTCGCGTGATAGGTCCCGTGAGGACTTGGTAAAACTCGAACATGATGCTTCACTGTTGGGTTTCGAAAACCCACTTTTCTCTGGCGAATCGTTCGAAGAAGACATGACTCTTCTTGTTGTGAAAGAGTTATCGAAGTCGTCGAATGAGAAAGTCTATGCTTCAAAGAAAAAGGTGTCTGGAGGAGGAGATCTGTGGCTTCCTGCGGAAACCTATGAGCACGATGCTGCGAACTCTCAAAGCAACTGGGCGGACATGGCTGAACAGGTCGGCTCAAAGGTTGCAACGACTAAGAAAAATGCGGATGGTTCTGAAACAGACAGCGGGAAGAAAAATTCTGCCGCTCCTGTCAACAGGGTTCATAAACTCGACCCTGCTTTTCTGGCGAGTTTGAGTAAGGTTGTTGCACAGTCTGCAAAGGATTCGAATACACTTTCTTCTGACCAAGCCTCGCAAGGTAAGGGTGGGGAAGGTAGGACCTTTGCTGAGGTGTTGAAGGAAGCGCATGAAGGGGACTCGGTGATCAAAGGTTTGGATGCCGAAAAGTATCGTTTAGGAGAAGACGGAGGCAAACTGATTGATTCTAGTGAAGGGTTTGGTCATTTAAACAAAGATGAACTAGAGGAGGATTTGGCCTTGAAAATGGATCGTTTGGATTCGGTCATGGCTGATGAGGATGACGAATTTACGTTCTTCGCTGCTGATTATGATGAGTACATGAGCATTCAAAAGGATCTGGAGGCAAAAGGCATCATCCTTTTTTTCTTGCATAGGGTTCCAGCTGAAGCTGACTTTCATAACTAGATCCGACTTAACTGGGAGGCTAAAGGGTTACATGTGAAATCCTATTGGGGTTTGGGTGGGCGCTATGTTTCAATGTTGTTCGAGAGGGCAGATACAGCTAGGCATGTCTTGCAGTTTGGCACATGGAATATTGCAGGGTCTACGGCTTTTGTGCAGACATGGCGCCCAAATTTTGATCCAAGGGATACTTCTCAGGCCCATTACCCCCTTTGGATCGAGTTTGTGGCCATGAAATCTGAACTCAGGTGCATGTTGAATTCAATGGCTCAGCGTTTTGGAAAAATCCTTTTGGATCCGGCAGGGAGTAAGTCTCTTAGATTCAGCACGTGTTTGTGTTGAGGTGGATTTGACAAGGAAACTTCCTCAACAGCTCAAAATTATTATTACTCCAGAAGGTCCTGTGGTTCAAGAGGTAAGATATTTGAATTTGCCTAATGCATGTTTTGGGTGCCAGTCGCTAGATCACATGATTCGGAATTGCCCGTATAAAAAGAAACAGCCTAAGGAGGTGGAAGGAGACACTAAGAAGGAAGAACCTGAAAAATCAACAGAACAGGAAAATAAAAATAAAGATGAGATGGAAGATGGTTCGAATCCTCCGAACAACGCTTCCAATTCCTCTATTGGGCAGCAAGAATGGAAAGTTGTTCAGAAAATAAGGGATGTGTGTGACTCTCCTGCTAGGCCTAATAAATCCAGGAGGGGAGCAGTTTCAGTAGATAACTTGAGTCAGACTCATAAGAGCAGTTCCCTAGTGTCCAGATCTGGGAAAGTAGATAATGTTGTTGAGTTTGGGGTTCAGAACGGATCTTCTCCAAGTGGTTCTCTGCAGATAGCAAAAGAAAGCATTGATGGGGGAGGGAATCGGTTTCAGGTTCTTGATTCCTTAAGTTCTCAATGAAATTCGATATTGCTTCGTGGAATGTGATAGGGATGACTATCCCCACTTGTAGGAGTTTTGTGAGTAGTTTTTTGAAATCTGTTTTTGCTGATGTAGTCTGTCTTCAAGAAATTAAGATTGTTGGGTTTGAATTGCATAGCTACTTAAACAGCTTCTGGAATGGTACTTGGTGGAGCTCTTCTCATTGTCAAGGGTCTAGGGGTGTTGTTTTGGTTGTTAGACAATGGCTGGCCTCTCTTTTGCTAGATCGGGGTGAGGACCCGAAGGGGCGTATCGTTTGGGCTACTTTTGCTTTGGCTGGCCAAGTGATCGGAATATGTTCAGTGTATGGTCCTAATGCTGCTAATGATCGAGCTCGTTTATGGGATTGGATGCAATTTAATCTTCCTGAGGCATGTTGGTTCCTAGGAGGGGATTTCAATATGGTCGAGTGGGAAGGAGATAGAGAGGGTGGATTGGGTTGCTGCATTACTGGCACATAAAAGGATTTGTGGCCGAAATTGAATTCTGCTCTTCAAGTGTTCGACGTGAATTTCAAGCAAAAACAATGAGTCTGGCGGTTGGTTTACTTGGTCAAACAGAAGAGCAGGCGCGGAAAGAATCTTTGCGAGACTTGATAGATTTTACACGGACAACCTTTTTACTTGTGTTGGCAAAGGAAAGAGGCCCGTGGATGTTGATTTGGGAGTTACTGGTTCTAACCACGCTCCTATTTCTACATGTGTTCACATTGGTGCGATGCTTGTTGAGAAGAAAAACTTGCCTTTCAAATTGAATGTCTCACATCTTGATTCTACAAATTGTAGAGAGTTGATTCACTATGTCTGGAATCTGGAGCCAAGACCTTCCGGGAAGGGATGGGTCTCTTGGTGGGATTCTGCTGTCAAAAGAGTGGTTAAATTTCTAAGGGGATGGGGGAGACTTTTGGCTAGAAAAAGGAGGAGAAATATGAAGTCTCTCAGACAGAATCTTGAGGATGACAGGAGGAAGTTGGAAGTTGATCCTTTTAATTCTTCCTTACAAGAAAAAGTTGGTGTTCTAGAGGGAGAAATCTGGAAAATCGAAGATTATATTGGTCGAGGAGTGCAAGTGAGAAGCAGGATCCATTGGATGAAGGAAGGAGATGCTTCGACTAAATTCTTCTTCAATTACATTCGTAAAAAGAATGCTTCGGAAAATATTTTAACTCTGCAACGGGAAGATTGTACTCCTACTGAGGAGGAGGGAGATAAGGGAGCTTTTTGGTAATCACTTCAATAAGATTTTTGCGGCGTATGAGAGCATTGTGGATGTTCAACATGCTAGGGAATTGATTATAGATTGCATTCCAAAAAAGGTTTCCAGCTTGAGAGTGATTGCATGGCCGCTGATTTTTCCGAGGAGGAATTGTTTGGTGCTTTATCTAGAATGAAGAATGGTAAGTCTCCCGGTCCGGATGGTCTTCCAGCAGATTTTATAAGTATATGTGGGATTGCATCGGCGAAGACTATACTAAAATGGTACAGGAAGTGTTTGAAGGAGTAGGATTTTCTTCTGGGCTGAATCAGGGTGTGATTAAATTAATCCCCAAAGGAAGTAATAAGGACAAAATTGGTGGTTGGAGACCTATTACTCTTTTGAATGTTTCGTATAAGATAGTTGCCAAAGCTTTAGCTTTGAGGCTGCGAGACATTGCTGCCAAAATTGTTAGAGAAGAACAAACTGGGTTTGTGAAAGGGATATTTATCTTGGATACTGTTCTTTCTGTTTGGGAGACGATGGAATGGGCGGAAGAATCTCAGCAGCAGGCTCTCTTCTTAAAAATAGACTTTGACAAAGCCTATGATAGGGTTGATTGGACATTTATTTTTAAAATGTTGGAATGGCTTGGGTTTAGCAGATCTGCAGTTCAGAAGATCCATATGCTCTTCTCCTTAGCTTTTGCCAAGGTGGTGGTCAATAGGAGAATGTCAGAAAGTATTCAGCTTTTCAGATCAATCAGGCAAGGTTGCCCTTTGGCTCCGTTGTTGTTTGTCTTGTCTGCGGATGCTTTGGGGTATATGTTGGAAAAAAAGAGGTCAGCTGGGCTTATTAGAGGCATTGCTCTTCCAAAGGGACATCTTCTAAATAGTCATTTTGCTGATGACTCTTTCCTTATTGTGCAACTGGATAGAGATTCCATTTTGGGTATGCAAGATTGTCTTCAACAATTTTGTCTTGCTTCTGGGGCAGTGGTGAGTGAGGCTAAATCAGAGTACTGGCTGATAGGAGCTGAGAATATGCCTGGTGGGATTAACACTGGCTGGAGAAAAGTTGATGATGGAGAAATTGTTAGGTATTTGGGTATTCCCTTTGGCATGAGGATTTCCCTCAAATCTATGTGGGATTGGTGCATGGATAGGTTTGAAAAGAAGCTTCAGGCTTGGAAAAATAAGATGATTTCTTTTGCTAGGAAGCTCACTGTTGTTAGTAAGATTCTCCAGAATTGTCACATGTATTACTTCTCTTGTTGGCTCCCCAACTTGACTCAATATAGGACGTTGGAGACTTGCATTAGGAGTTTCTTGTGGGCTAATATGGATGGTTCCAGGCGTGTTCCCTTTATTGCCTGAAGTATTGCACTGTTCCTAAGAAGGAGGGTGGTTTGGGGCTTTTGGACATTCAAGTTCAAGGAAAAGTTTGTAGACAGCAGTTCTAAACCCTAGGACTGGCTGGAACATTATGTCCATCAATTTTGAATTGTACATAGCAATTTTGGTATGTTAATGTTTTGATTTGATTGGAAAAACAGCCAATGAAATGAAGGCTGAATTGTAAACGCATATGGCATAAAAGGACAAGAACAACCGTCATTGTTAGTGTTTTGATTAAGGTTCTAGACGACTAGTTAGACGTCTAGTTAGAAGACGTCAAGTAGTTAGACGTCTGAAGCAATTAGTTAACAGACGCTTAAGGATAGACGGTTGGGGTGGTTCAGGAATCGGTTGGGGAACCACTTTGCCCCTCCTATTTAAACCCCCCTTTCAAACATTGTATGGATCATGAATCATTCTATTGCAATGCCAATGTTGTTATGTTGTTTACGTATTCTGCGTGTATGGTGAACTGGTGATTGTGTTGTAAGTTGCAGGTTGTGATGCATTAATGGATGAGTTGCAGATGGTTCTATGCTAACTGTGTTGCAGGTTTTTCCCATTGAGAAGTGTTGAAGATAAGTTGTTGCAGCAGGGATAGAAGTGTGTTATTGCAGGTATATGGAAGAAGACAGGAGCAGTCATTGACGTCTAGCCCCTGACGTCTGGCAGTCGTCAGACGGCTAGCCCTCAACCCCAGAGTCCTAACGTCTAGTTCTATCCCCCTAACGTCTGCTCCTGCAACTGTGACGTCTGTGACATCTAGGCCTGCTCACCTGACGTCTGATCCTTGACGTCTACCTGCACTGTTAGAGGATTGAACTTGTAGCCTAGATAACCATTGCCGATAGCCTGAAACTGACTTGTCATCACCCCATCCCGGGAATGTACTCACCCCTGTCTACATTTGGCGTCGTTGCCTAATTAAAACCCGGAGTATAGAGACATAAGTGATAGGTGAAAAAGGTGAATGACTGATTTCTGGTCATAGAACAAAAATCAAATACCGGTAAGAAGAAGCGCACGACTGGCGAACTTAAGGACACACGAGGCCACAGAGGTGTCTCACCCTGAGGTGGAGAGAGTGTGGAACATTGAAGAGGAGAATAACGCAAGCATTGAAACATTGTTGGTGACTGCAGAAAACGAAGAAGAACAAACAGCGGAGGAAGAGCCCATCATTGAGAACTGGACGGCAACACCAAAACCAGCGAGGGAGGGGTGGCCAGAGGATACTGAAGGAGAGAACCTTGTATCAGGGCACCTACGCGGAGGTTCGTGGGGAGGAAGGTCGGAGCCACGTTTGGTATATTCGCGAAGAAGGTCGCGAAGTAGAGACCAATTGGAGACGGGAAGAAGGCTATTTGAGTACAATTTTGCACCACCAACAGTAGATAGACAACCGAATCAAACGCTACAACCACCAACACCAGGAAGTCAGAATACCATGGCGGTAAACCCCGCCAATAGAACAATACAGCAGAAATGCCCACCTTTCTCAGGTGAAGGGAAGGAGGATCCATCGCGGCATGTGGGAACTTGCATTACCATTTGGGGAGCAAATGGAGTCACACAAGACACACAATGGTTGCAACTGTTCCCAGCCACATTGCGAGGCATGGCGATAGACTGGTACTTAAAAAGACAAAGTACGCGAGCATTTACACAATGGGATGAGTTGAAGACGGCATTCATAGAAGAATTCCGACCACTGAGGGATGACACGGACATCATCACAAAATATGCGTTACTAAGCAAAAGTCGGATGAGGATGTCAAAAGCTACAATAGAAGATTGAAACAACTGACAGATAAAATGGAGATGACACCTGCTGACGGTATGATAAAGCGGTGGTTTTTGGATGGGCTACTACCAAAATTCAAGAAGAAAATGAAGGCAGTACCATCCTCAACGTATGCAGAAGCACTGGAGAAGGCTAAAAACTTCGAAAGTGAAGGCAAACAAACGACCGCAGGTATCGGAGGATACTTAAAGCATACCGAAGATTCGGACAGTGAAGCTGAAGACAAAGTACAGAGCATGATTCACACCTTCCGAAGGGAATTTGATAAAATTCTAAAAGAAGCAAAAGGAGAAGGCCGAAAGGATCGGAAAGAAATTTGGTGTTCAGACTGCAAGGCAGAGGGACATTCAAATGTAAACTGTCCAAAGAAAGCATATTGCAATATATGTGAAATTGCAGGACATCCTGTCGTCGACTGTCCATTCAACCTAAAAAGCAAGAGGCATCAGACATTGGCAATACAACAGGAAGAGCAGCCAAATGCACAAAGGAATGGACAAGGAGCTACTAGCGGAGGATACAGGAATAGTCGCCGAGGAGGAAGACAAGGAGGCCAGAGTCGACTACAATACGACTCTGACGGTCGGCCGATTATTCAATGTCGGAATTGTCAAGAATGGGGCCATTTTGCGAAGAATTGTTCCAAACCCCAGAATGCAGGTAATAACAATGGTAACAATACCACTCAAATGTGTAAATGGTGTGGTCCGGGAAACCACAAGGAGGCTAATTGCCCGAACAAGGCAAGTACCAGTGGAACTCAGAATATCAACCTCATCGGCATTGGAGAAGTGACAGAGGTAGACAAAGAAGTCTTGGCTGTAACAAGAGCACAGACCAAGAAAATGGAACAATATCCAAACCCTGCCAAGGAGAAAGAACGATGGCAGGAAGCCCAAAAATTGATCGAAACAGAACTAGCAAAGGAGAAACAAGGACAACTAGTTCTAGAGAAAGTGTTAAAGAGACCAGAGATCACTAAGAAGGCATCAGTAGAAGGCTTGGTAACAGAGGTACTAAACACGAAGGTGAAGATGAAGGTAGCCAACCTATTTAGTATAGTACCTGAGTTGTATGCTACGATCGGGGAAGCCATCAAGAGGAAGGATGAAACTCGACAAGTAGCAACTATCAAGCAAGGACAATTCATCGATCCAACAATCCTGATGATTGAAGCCGAGCGGAGGCCAGCTATAGTTCAAATGGAGGTTTTGAACCATAGGCTGAATCAGGTGATTGTAGATGGAGGGTCTAGTGTGAACGTGATGCCAGAGAAGACATGGCGGATTCTGGGGCAACCCACCTTACGGTCTCCAAATTTCAAACTATATGGCGCTGATCAATATGGCATTGAAACAATAGGCGTTTTGATGAATCAAAAGGTACGCATAGCAGAGCAGGACTTCATCTTGGATTTTGTTGTCATTGCTATGCAGAAACCCGCATATGATGCACTACTGGGACGAGGATGGTTGAGGACAGCAAAAGTCAACCATAATTGGGAGAAAGAACGATTATCTTTCAAACAAGGGCAGCACAAGTACATAATTAATCTGAAGAATCAAACAGTAAGTCGGGACATAGCTACTTCAGATGATTCGGGATCCTCTTCGTCAGATGGTGAAACGGGATATGAACCAGATGAGGAGGGAGTGTTGCACCTTGACGACTGCACGGAAGATGAGTATGACCAAGATAAAGGCTTACTACACTGGCAGTTGGAAGACTATGAGATCTCTCCCCAATGTCTTTGCATAGATGCGGAAAAGGAGATTCAAGAGGATGAGATGCAGGAACCAGAAAAAGAAACCAGCAACAAAAGACAGACAACAGCAGAGAAGGACAAGGAAAGGGAGAAGTGGACATTTCCCAAGAATTTTGCAGAATTCACGATGGGGGAGGCAGTCATTGAAGACAAACCAGCGCACCCCATCGCTGCACTAAAGGCAGCAAATGAACCTGAGTCAATCAAATATGAAGGTCCAAGAATGATTCAGGTAAACTTGGGAGAAAAGGGCGAGGAAAAGATGATCAAATGCGGAGATGATTGGGATCCAGTCCTAAAAGCGGCAGCATTCAAAATTTTCCTAGACTATAAGGATGTTTTTGCTTGGACATATAAAGATTTGAAGGGAGTACCACCCGAACTCTGCGTACACAAGATTCCTCTGATAGAAGGTGCGCAACCAGTAAGAAGGCGTCCTTACAGAATGAATCCCAAATATGCAGCAAAGGTGAATGCCGAAATCGAAAAGATGTTAGATGCAGGCATTATATTCAAAGTTACGACAAGCGAGTGGGTCTCACCAATTGTGATCACTCTAAAACGAGAAGTAGATAAAATCCGAATCCGTGTGGATTTTAGAAGTTTGAATGTCGTAATTGTAAAAGATCCCTTCCCGATCCCATTCACAGACTCCATACTGGAAGAGGTAGCCGGCCACGAGATATATTCATTTCTGGATGGATTCTCGGGGTACAATCAGATTAGCATAGCAGAAGAAGACAAGTTGAAGACTACTTTTGTGGTAGAAAATGGAATATATGCATACAATCGCATGCCATTTGGACTATGCAATGCGCCCGCTACTTTTCAGAGGATCATCTTGTACATTTTTTATAAGATGTCCACAGGAAATTTTAAAGCCTTTCTGGATGATTGGTCACTATATGGGAAGACACAGGAACATTTAAAGGCTTTGGAGGAATGCATGGGCTTATGCAAGAAGGCACGGATATCGCTTAACCCAAGCAAATGCGTATTATTGGTGCCATACGGGAAGCTGTTGGGGCATATAGTATGCCAAGAGGGTTTGAAGCCCGACCTAGATAAAATACGGGTAGTATTGCTGATGGAGGAGCCACATGATGTGAGCTCGGTTAAGACCTTTCTGGGAACTGTCGGATATTACAGGAGGTTTATCCGAAATTATGCATTAACATCTCATCCACTAGACGCGCTTACGCGTAAGGGTGTTCCATTCAGATGGACAGAGGAACACCAGGGGGCATTTGAGGGATTGAAAGGGCACTTGGTGAAAGCACCTATCTTGGTTTACCCAGATTGGGAGAAAGAATTCCATGTGCATGTGGATGCCTCAAATTTTGCCATTGGATGTGCATTGGCACAAGAAGGCCAATACGGGTTGGATCAGCCCATATACTTTGCAAGTCGGCTACTGTCCAGAGCCGAGAAGAATTACAACACAACAAAGCGAGAAGCACTGGGAATGGTGTATGCGGTGCAAAAGTATAGACACTATCTACTGGCTAACCCCTTTGCTTTCTATGTAGATCATCAGGCTCTGTTGTACTTGATCAACAAACCAACGATCTACGGACGAGTGAGTCGATGGCTCGTCACCCTGCAGGAATTCGTGTTTAGAGTGGTAGTCAGGCCAGGGAAGAAACACGTAATAGCGGATCAGTTGTCAAGGATTCGCTCAGGAGAACCTGCAGAGGGAGGAATACCGGATGAATTCCCCGATGCACGTTTGTTTATGATTAATGCCATACCAGGATGGTATAAGCATATAGGGGAATACTTGTCGATAGGGCAGCTGCCATAAGAGTTAACGACAATCGATCGGAGAAAGAGTGATTACGAAATCAGCACCCTTCACCTTGATTGCAGGATTGCTTTACAAGATGGGGGAGGACCATATATTGCGAAGATGCATAATGGAGGATGAAGTACAACAAACCCTGAAGGAGACACATGAGGGATTGGCAAGAGGACACATGGGACCAGATGCGACAACCAGGAAAGTGTTGTTGGCAGGTCTATGGTGGCCCACCCTCTTTCACGATGCAAAGAATTTTGTGGCAGCATGTGATACGTGTCAAAGAACGGGGAAACCCTTGAAGAGAGACTTCATGCCATTACATCCGTCCCAGCCTCAGGAACTCTTTGAAAGATGGGGGCTGGATTTTGTAGGTCCTCTAAAAACAAGTCGAAGGAGGAGATGTCGATACATCGTGGTTGCCACAGAATATCTCACAAAATGGGTAGAAGCAAGGGCTTTACCGGACAACTCGGCAAAAAGCACGGCTCGCTTTTTGTACGAACAGGTGATTACAAGGTTCGGGATACCTCTACAGTTGACAAGTGATAGAGGAGGCCATTTTGTGAATGCGATTATCCAGAACTTGACGGAAGAATTCAGGATTTTTCACTCCTTGTCAAGTCCGTATTACCCAAGAGCAAATGGGCAGGCGGAGGCAACAAATAAAGTCCTGGTTTCAATCATGTACAAGACATGCGGAGTAGAAGGAGCCGACTGGGAGGAGCGGTTACCAGCAGTTTTATGGGCATACAGAACCACTTTCAAGCCCACTACGAATCACACACCCTTTCAACTGATGTACGGACAGGAAGCAGTTGTACCAGTTGAATTCCTTGTACCTAGTTTGAGGGTGGCAGTCGACAATCGATTGAATGACGAGGAAAGCACTCGAGAACGACTGACAGCTTTGGTACAACTGGACGAAAAGAGGGTGATGGCGCAATGGGCAACGGAGATCGCACAAAGAGGAGGAAATTCTGGCATGATAAACATCTCCGAAAATTGGATCTCAAGGCTGGTGGACTAGTTCTCAAATACAATGGTAAGAGAGAACTCAAGCCGGGAAAGTTAAAAACCTTGTGGCTTGGACCCTTCCAGGTAGAAGAAGTACTCGAGAACGGGGCAGTAAAGTTGAGGAAATTGGATGGAACGTTATGCCCCGAGGTAATAAATGGTTCCAAGTTGAAAGTATACAAACCACGTGCTCAGGTGAATATGATCAACTTGGGACAAACGGGAACTTCCAGAACAGAAGAGGAAGATCCGAGTACACAACCTTCTGGAAGCAACGAGCAGGGTAGCGTTGTTCGAGAGGAGGAAACTCATAACCTGGATTGGTTGTTTGGGAGTGAAGAAAGGCAGGCAATGGAACTCTCAAATTACAGCGAGGACCGACTCCAAGTTCTGACGGAGGTCGCTCAACAGGAAGTTCTGGGAGAAGAAGAAGAAGATGATGAGGAAGGAGTTAGACTTCTGCAACGAATGAGATCGGAAACACAAAGGTTGCAGGAAGAATATGAAACTCTGAGACAATATAATAATCAGCTACGGGAACAGGTGATCCAGGAGTTGGACACAACCATGCAACGAGTAAATGAAAGGCACGAAGCTCGCCTCGCGGAATGGGCGGAGCTAGAACAGGGGGAACTCAGAAGAAGTGCGACAGGAAACTCTTCAGAAGACAGTTTATTTTCCTTGGAGGAAGAACAGGAAGATGTTGTAAGCCCAAGGGAAAATAGAAGAGGAAAAGCAATAGCAACAGGTGCACATTCTAGGAGTTCTTCTTCAGCCACATTGAAAATCGTGCTAAATACGGAAGAATCCTCAAGCGCAGAGTCAGTGAACCATCAGGAGATGAAAGATTCTCCAGAAAGACCCAGGATGTGGGAAGTAGGACAAAGCTCGACTGCCAAATATCAGATAAGCAGGGAGGAAATGGCAGCCATAATATGGAAGGATATCGAGACAGTACCAGAAAAACCAAAAACTGGAGGGTGGTTGGAAGAGTCAAGTAGTGACGACAACCTACCTCAAAATCCGGATATTCCATATGCCAGTCCTAACCCAGATCGTAGGAGACAAAGGGATGAAGATCGCAGTCGACAAGCAGGTGTCAGATTTATGGAAACTGCACACATAATTGAAGATGATGCTTCACTGAGCCCGCAAGACGAATACAATGGAGGATTAAACGAGGACGTTATACCAGAATTACCACCACCTCGTGCATGGAGAACACCATATGCGGGAGCCATGAGACGTCCAACTGAACGGGAGGAGGTAGCCAGGTATCGGATGGCTGCACTTGACTTACGACAGCATAGAAGGGAAGTAAGAAGATTGCAGCAACGGGTTCAAGAAACCTCGGAATGGCCCATGAACACGGCAGGAGATGGAAATGACTCAAGTACCGATTCAATCTTTTCAAAAGAGTACCAGGAAAATTTAGCTCATTGTGCCATGCAACGACACTTTGAGGAAAGCAGATGGAGACGAAGACTGATAAGGGCCGATAGGAGACTGAGGATCTTACACCAATTAACACCTGCGCATTTACACCACCCACCGGAGACAAGAGCACAACTGATAAACGAGGCCCGTAGCAGAGACAACTTAGGTACTCTCGGAAGACCGCAAGGAATTCCGAGAGCACCTGACCAAGGGAGGAGCGTGGTTGACCTCCGTCCCGGTAGCTTGAGAGGAAGAAATTCCCCTCCGGCTACCAATAGGTCGACTGGTTCTCAGTTTGGACCGCAAGGGCCATCTGAGAACTTAGTCCAAGCCAACCCATTACTACGTGCTCCTGAGAACAGACCGATAGGTCCGTCTCAACGAGCTCGTAGGAACCGAAGACGTCGTCAAGAACGACTGAGGGACCGACCGAATCTCGGGCAGCTGGGAGTACGACAGCCCAACATTAGAGAGATTCGATCGGAAAGAGGCCGAGGACGCGGTAACCAGGTCCGCGGAAGAAGAGATTGGGACAGAAATCCCAATCTAGAACAAAGGGATCAAGAGAGGGCAGTTGCAGGAAACGATAGAGGTCGAGGACGAGGTCTAAGAACTAGACGACCCCACCAAAACAGGGAACATCAAAGACGACAACAACCCATTCAACATGAACTTGATCAACAAACGCAAGAAGGGGAGAGGTTTCACTACTTGGATGATTGCATAATAATCCGGCGAAATGATGGAAGAACGGAACGAATCCCACTGGTGCCTGCCCATCCAGAACGCCCAAATATGACCAGCAGAAACCTGGAGGATGTAGCAGCATATCTGGAGGACAATAATGCCAACCCAGAAGGAGAAGTCCACATGGCAGAAGAATGGATGGAACAAACGCGTCTGGCAGCAGAAAGAAATGAACAACCCACTAATCATGTCAGACGACAGACCAGTAACCATCAGTTCCGTGAGCCGGGAATACAACATCAGCCGGACAGAGCAAAACAACCAGACTGGCGCATTATACCACGAGATAGGACAAGACGCCAGCAACAGTCATGTCCGGAAACTCCCCCAAGACGAAATAATCGTCGGAGACGTCAAGCGACGGAGGAAATAAACAGTGACAGTGATGATGACTTCAGCAGTTTCGGAGAAAATAGCCGTCATCACCGAAGTGAGACACCAGATGCATGGGAACTGTGTATTGGCTTGGCCATACGGTTCACCCGTCGACGGTAAAAGAAGACGTCACATGCAGTTTTGAAAAATAAGAAAAATAAAATAAAAATAATAAAAAGTCAAAAAGAAAATAAAAAGTCAAAAGAGAAAGAAAAAGACAAAATAGAGAAAAAGACAAAATAGGGAAAAAGACAAAAAGGATACCTAGACGTCTAAATAGCCGACGTGGCGTGCATGCAAGGAGGTAGTTGCAAGGTGGCGGTTGCATAATGGTTTTAAGGATGGAGAAGCAACTATAAAAGGAGAGGAGGCCATTCATTTGCAACATCACTCTCATAGGCAAGGAGGAGGAGAAAGGCAAGAAGCACACAGCAGATAGACGGTTAGGTAGCAGCGAACGGCGAGCAGGAGTGACGTCTGGCCCATAGAAGCGGACGGCTAGCACCTGACGGCTAGCCTCCCTGATGTCTGGCAGCCCTTGACGGCTGCACCACCCGAAGGCTAGCCCACCTGACGGCTGCACCACCCGACGGCTAGCCCACCTGACAACTGCAGCACCTAACGGCTGGCAACACTTGACAGCTGCAGAACCTGACACTTGATGACTGCCACACCTGACGGCTGGCAGCACCTAACGGCTGTAGGACCCGACGGCTAGCAAGGTTTGACGGGAGGCAGATTGAACGAGGAAGACGTCTCAGGCAGAACCCGACAGATCAGCAAAAGGAAGCAATAAGGAGGAAAAGTAATGCAGATGGCACACCAAAAGTCAGGAAAAACTCCAATCCGCAGTGAGCCCGAACCTGAATCAGTGGTTGCTAAGAGATTAAGGCACCAACAAGAAATTGAGATGAAGGGACAAATCAAAAGCTCAGAAGGAGGACAAGTTCGGAATAGAAGAGAAGCAGCAGAAGTGGCAACCCGCAAGAATAAGGAGATTCATCAGAGCGGCAAGGCACCCATACCACTGGAGGAGATCACTTGGGTATGCCCAACAGGAGAATATTGCCGCCAATGGTGGGCAGAGGCACCAGCTGACCACCCAACACGAACAAAGTTGAAGGAGGCGGGAGTGCACTTCATCCTACAGGCTCCTCATTTTGAGAAGGAAATTTTTAAGGAGTACCTGCTACAGATGCTGGAGACATACGATGCTGGGAGGCACAGCAGTCTCGTGGAAATAGAGGGTACTGCACTAGTAATTGATTTCTCTCCCGGAGTCTTTCAGCGTACTTTTGGACTTCCACAGAAGGGCAAGCCGGTGTTGAACGAGAGGGTGGATCCGAAGAAGACACCAGAACTAATTATGAACGTCACCACCCTGAAGAGGGAAGAGGTGGAGGCTATGTTGAGTGTCCATGGTGGAAGAGGAGTTAAGCAGGGACAACTCCAGAATGATGGACTGGAGGTGATCATGAACGTAATCATGGCAAGGTTGTCAGGAGAGCAACGAAGTACAAACTTGCCCATATGGTTGATTCCGTATCTGCAAGGAATAGCACAGGGAATACAGTATGATTGGGCGACATATTTGTCAACACGTATACAGGCTTTCCTGATGAGAACAACAAAGAATTTTTCTATGACTTTTCATGCCATTGGCTTGATCTTGGATGCGGCAGGAAGAGCGGAGATCCCAATCCCAGATTTTGATGCTCCAAAAGAATTACCACCCCTAGCACCATCTATCTGCAGGTGGATGGAGGCCCAACCAGCAAAGAAGACGACGCCGGCAAAGAAGATACGGGTCAAGCAGCTTTCACACAAACCAAGTCAGGAGAAGCTGGTGGTTGCACTAGAAGGGGAGGATAAGAGAGCAGCACAAGCTCGGGAAGAAGAAGCACAAAAACAGAAGGAGGCTCAATCTCCAGAAGAGCCTAGACGAAAGAAGAAGAAGGGGCGATTTGACGTACCACCCCCAACTTTCTCACAGGAAGCACTGCAAAAGATAGCTGAGAATTTGGAGGCAGTTCGTGCTCGGGAGCAACATCAGTCAGCACAGGAGGAAGTGGATTTCACCATACCTCCAAATTTTCAGGATCAAACAGCGGGAACCAGTTCGGCTGAACAATTTGGACCTGCTGAGTACCTGGCAGAGGCGGAACACTTAACCCGCACGGGATCGCCAAATTTGAGTGAAATACCATTGGCAAGACCGACTTCACTAGCAGCTACCTTGATGGGCACATTTTCAATTGATGATATGTTTGCCACAGCAGCTAGGGAATCAGCCGCCACCGGTAATCTCAAAACAAGCAGTAACCCTGGGGTAGAGGAGGGCCTACTGCCATCGGTTACAAAACAGTTGACACATGGGGCAGAGAAGCCTACTTCGGAGGAAATCACAGTGTCTAAAAATCAGCCCCTAGAGATAATAGTTCTAGAAAAGATGGAGGAACAGGAAGGGCGGAACAGCCAGAGCCCAGTACAGTCTGGAGCAATAAACAGGTCACCTGTTCACCACACAGGAAGAGGAAAAGAAATTGCACAGGAGGAGGAACAAACAGATACTTGGTCCCAGGAATTCCTTATCCGAGTACCCAATTTTATGGACCCCTCGGATAAGATGGACGAGCAAGCGGCAGAATGTTTTGAGAAGTTGGAAAAGATCATGAATAGTTTTACCTTCTAAGTGGATTACCAGATGCCTGGAGGGTAATTTTGGCTGGCAGCGGTTGTTGAGATACCGGATTCAGACTTGTATCAATCTTGATGGGATTCGTGGGGCTTTCAGCTTTGAGGATATTGTTGGGCATCCTAGTAGATTCAAAATTAGAGGAGGCATCTTGATTAAAAGGATTTGGGAGGCCTAGAAAGAGGTTGTTGGAATGGTTAAATGGGATATTTTGGATGATAGGAGAGGTTGGACTCTTTCTTCCAAAGCTATTTTTCTTTGGCAGAAAAATGATATGTATGTTGTGGATATGCCTAATCTGCAATGTAAGAGGCTTAGCAAGAAAGGTCTCTTTAAATGGGCTGATCTATGGGATGGGAATGTTGGGCAGTGGATTCCTTGGCAACAGTTTCTTGTTAAATTCAAATTAAAACCTTATGCTAAATTCGTTGTTCAACAAATTCAAAGCCTTCTTCCGTCTGAGCAGCTATATAAGCTTTCAGGTGGACTTCCGGGTCCGATTTAGAAAGACTGGAGGTGGAATTATGGGAAGCCAATTTGGTGCTTTAAGGCTTCTAAAATTTATCAGCTGATGCTTCCTAGTATCCCTCTTGGGGACATATTGAATGGTAGATGGGGTCTGAATTGTACATGCAAGAAATGGAAGAAACGGTTGCCTGGAGTTTGGAAATTCAGAGTCCCAATGCAGCTAAAGGTTTTTGCTTGGTTGGTGATGATGCAAGGTCTGCAAAGCAAAGCTCGGTTAGTCAAATGGATGCATATTTCTGATGTTTGCGCTAGTTGTGGTCGGAGTGAAACTTTTAAGCACATATTTTGGGAATGCCCAAGAACAAGGAAGGTTTGGAGAGCAGCGGCCTGGATTTATGGCAGTGTTTCTCAGGGTCATATTGGGTGGAAGAAGATTGTTTTTGGTGACTCACTTGATTGTGCATCTCATAGGAGGGTGTTTTGGCATGTTATCAGGATCTCTATTCTTTTCAGCATTTGGAAGGATAGATGCAGCTTGGTTTTCAGAATCAAGGAGGCCCCTGTTGATGCTACTATTAGTAGAGCAGCTAGTTTTATTTCTGGTCAAATTAAGGTTTTTAGGGATGAAATTTTGAAAGACTGCCTTAGCATAGATAAAAGTGCTAGATCTGATTGTTTGCTTTTATTTCGCAAGCTGATGTAATGGCTCTCTGTTTTTTGCTGATGTATTTTTTATCCATTCTTTAATATGAAGAATTTATTCAATAAAAAAAAACTGTATGATTTGTTAGACAATGAGACTCAATTTTGAGCTCAAATGATCAAGTTATGGCTGATCCAGGGTATAGCAAAGGCAATATCTTAAGTTGTTTCTACCATAAACATCAAACAAGGTGTCACCTAGGCAAAACCTTGAGCCATTATGATATCAACATATATTTCCTCTTTGAAAACTGTATGGTTTGTTGAAAAAACAAAACTCAATTTTGAGTCCAGATGATCAAACGGCTCGTCAAGGGTATTGTGCAAACAATACCTCAAATTATCACTGCTCATAATCTTGAATCATCTTGACTTTGGTGCTCACTTTTGTGTTTGGATGATGAAGTTCAGAAACGTCCAAGGTATTGAATGGGTGATACCTTAGACTTTTGTCTTGAAACTTTCACAAGGTATCACACAAGCAATATTATGAGCAATGTAGGATTTTCATCACTGCCAAAAAATTCATAAATTTCATTATGTAAAGATCATTTATTATTAAGGCCCAGGTATTCAACCAAGATGTTTGAGTGGAGAAAAGAAATAAAGAAATTATTAATATCCATGCAAGGACCAAATAGGTCAATGGAACCTAAAAGCACACCAATCTTAAACCAAAAAATATATATTTAGAATCTCAACTCATCTTGTTTTCTTGATTAACAACTTAGCTTCTCAACAATCTTAAACCAAAAAATATATATTTAGAATCTCACATACGAAGGTCTCTCATTCTCTCAAACAAAAAAAACATGTTTTTTGGATCACTAGACAGAAATAAAGTAAGGTATATGGCAAAATGAAATTGCTCTATGTATATTTATCAAGATGACATGTTCATTAGGTCACTGCATAGACATAAAGACACACGACAAAATAAGATTGTCTTGTGTATATTTATGAAAATGATAGGCATGAGAGGGACCGATGGCATGAGCATAGTTACAAGGTCCAGCCAAACCCTGCCCAAGTTCAGTCCAGCCTGAATTCTTTGGCTGCTCTAAACTGGTCTGCTTTCGTTCAGACCATTTTCTTAACACATATATACATATAGGTGTAAAAATCGAAAGTGATAACATTGCCAAAACAAATGCATGCCTTTACCACACGCTGCCATTGCTGCCCCATGTTGTGAAATGCTGATCAAAGCAAAGGCAAGCATGAAACACAGACAACCCCTAGTCAATCTATATAAATGCAGACCTGGGAGTCCAGGGCAGAGATGACATAGCTGATAAGTGCAAGCAAACACAAACATTTAGAGAAGAAGTAGCATAGCTGATAGCAAGCACAGACATTTACGGCAGGGACTGACAAAAATGCCTTTACCAACGTAAGCCAAGATACATATAGGAAAGAATGATGTTATAAACATAATTAATATTACTGAATTCATATGTTACTTATTCATTATTCATCATGTGCATCCCATGGTCACCATCATCCATTGTTATAATATTCATGAAATTACCATCATTCATATTCTTTGCTGCATATTCATATTTTCTTTATTCATTATATGCACATATGGCATCCTTAATATTCTTTGCATGCATATTCATATTTTCTTTATTCATTATATGCACATATGGCATCCTTAATATTATTCATTGTTGAGAAAATCACCAAAAAATCCCAATTCAAGTTGATTTTTTGCAATTCGCAGGCAAAACAATAAAATTGTCATTGAAATTGGCTTTTTTGAAAAAATCTGCATCGGAATCGGCTTTTTTGAAAAAATCGGCAAAATATTGCAAAATCGCCCACAATCGCATTGGTAGAGAAAATGGCATAATTTTTTTTTTTTTTTTTCAATTTTCCCTCGTTTTGCTTCTTCCAAACTTGAGAGAGAGAGGTCTGCCTACCTACTACAACACCAAACAAAACTCTAAAACGCATCCTAACAGCGAAATTTTGGGAGTTTGAAGCCACCAAACAGCGGATATTTTGGAGTTTAAAGAAATTTGACAGCCACCAAACAGTGGATATTTTGGAGTTTAAAGGAATTTGACAGCCACCAAACAGTGGATTCATTTGAGGTAACCAAACTTATTTTTTTCTCTTATTCTATTCCAAGCAAATTTTTCGTTCTTTTTATGTATAAAACCAAAGGCAACAAACTAGGGTTTAGGTTTTCTTTTTTTTAAGTAATTGTTTGTTGTGATTTGCTGCCTGAAACATGTATGCAAGTCCATCTTTTCAGCTGTCAATGTTAAAGCTTTAAACAAGGGTTTAGCATTTAGTTTTTTTTTTTTTTTTAAATAATTGTTTGTTGTTATTTGTTTCCTAAAACCTATGTGCAAGTCCATATTTTCAGCTGTCAATGTTTAAACTTTAAACTAGAGTTTAGATCCTTAGGGTTTAGGATTTAGTTTTTTTTGAAGTAATTGTTTGTTGTTATTTGTTGCATGAAATATGTATGCAAGTTCATCTTTTCAGCTGTCAATGTTTAAACTTCAAAAGTTCAAACTAGGGTTTAGGGTATAGTTTTTTTTTTTTAAGTAATTGTTTGCTGCTATTTGCTGCCTCAAATATGTATGCAAGTCCATCTTTTCAGCTGTCAATGTTTAAAGTTTCATACAAAACTAGGGTTTAGGGTTTTTTTTTTTTTTTTAAAGCAATTGTTTGTTGTTATTTGTTTCTATGTGCAACCACAGGAAAATGTCATCGAAAAGAGATCCATCATGGAAGTATGCAAGGGAAGGGGAAAAGAAAGGAGAAGTCTATTACAATTTCTGTGCGTCTATGATGAATGGAGGGCATATATCGCCTCAAATTCCATTTGGCAAGGAAACCGGGTGAAAATGTGAGGTTATGCCCACATGTGCCGTAAAATGTTGAGAGAAAATGCATGACAATCATCACTCAGAAAGTGGAGAAAAAAGAGATCAAACGAAGATAAAGAGAGGCCATGTCATCCCCCCCTTCTTGACCTTGTACAACTACAGATTATGTAGGCAGCACCTTTAGCCGATTTCACCACAAAAGTTCAAGTCCATTAGTTGCACACCCAAGGAGTGGGACAGATGAATCCAATATTGGGGAACGTTCCACACTAAGGACACAACCCACGCTTGAGGGTATGGCCACGTGGAACCAAGAGGCATAGGGCAACGAGGAAGGCCATTGGCACTTTTTGGTATTTTTTCGACCTTCCCTTCAATGTGGCAAGGTCTCCATACTAGCGGGGCATGGTAGATGCCATTGCAGGTTGTGGCACAAGATTTAAGCCACCAACTTATGATGACATTAGGGACCCTCTCCTTCATGAATGAATGGATGACATTCAGGTTGTTCTTGACAAGCAGCGCAGGGATTGGTGAACTAACAGTTGCACTATCATGTCTAATGGGTGAAACGATGGGAGGAGAAGAACCTTAATTAATTTTTTGGTTTCTTCTGCAGGAGGAATGGCATTCATCAAGTCAGTGGATGCATCGGCATAAGTTAAAAGTGCCAAAATGCTTGCAGAGTTGTTGGGGGAGGTTGTGATGGAGGTCGGGGTGGAGAATGTTGTCCAAGTCATCACGGACAACACAACAGCATATGTAGTAGCTGGCCAGATGGAGGAGAGATTTCCCACCATTTTTTGGTCCTCATGTGCAACCCATTGTCTCAATTTGCTCCTCGAAGACATTGGGATATTACCTTGGGTGTCAAAGGTTGTACAAAAGTCTAGGGCAGTTACAAAATTTATTTACAACCATCCATTGGTCCTCAACCTCATGAGGCATTTTATTGGTGGGAGGGAGCTAGTGCGGGCTAGAGTTACATGCTTCACCACAAACTTCGTGACATTGCAGAGCATCTACAATACAAGAGGGTCATTGAAGCAAATGTCTGTGAGCAATGACTGAAATTCCAAGCAAGTTGCTAGATACCAATGCTCTAGTGAGGGAGAGAAGGTATATAACTATTTGTTTGAGGAGCCCTTCTGGACAGCCATGGATGAGGCCATCAAGGTACAAGACTGATTTTTTTAATTTAAAATATTTTTTTACTTGCAAATCTTGTACTGTAAAATATTTTTATTTAAATTATTTTTCCTTTTTTTCAGGTGTCAGAGCCTTTGGTGAAGGTTCTCCGTCATGTTGATGGAGAAGAATCACCAATAGCATATGCATATGAGGCTATGGATAGGGCAAAGGAGGCAATTGCCTCAGTTTATGGACATGTCCAAACCAAATATGGTCCCATTTGGGATATTATTGACAAGCGATGGACATCTAAGCTCCATAGCCCTATTCATGCAGTGGGGTACTACCTCAACCCCAAAAATTTTTACTCCAGCACATTCCATGTCGACTATGAGGTGATGGCGGGCCTTCGATTATGTGTTGACCGCATGTACCCTGATGAAGAAATGAGGGTTAAGATACAGTGTTAGATTATAAGAAATGTGAGGGCATCCTTTTCCTCTCCTCGTGCATTCGATCCGGATCAACTATGAGGCCAAGTAACCCTCATTGAATTATTGTTTATTTTGTCCTTTGATTTTGTTTTAAAAAATAATCTCAATTTACGATTTTACATGTGAATTATTTTTTTTTTTTGGTTGAAGGCGAAGTAGAACTGGTGGCACAACTAATGGCCACACTCCCTGGGGCACAACGGAGGCCTCCCTCCCCATTACATGTGAATTATTAAATTTCCTTTTCTTGGTTGTTCTAAATTTATGGTGGGAGGACTTTGGTGCATATACACCCAATCTACAACGCTTCGCCATAAGAGTTTTATCTCAACCATGCAGCACTTTAGGTTGTGAGTGCAATTGGAGTATATTTGAGCACATACACTCCAAGAAGCGCAATAGGCTTACACAAGAAAAGTTGAATGATCTTGTGTTTGTTCATTACAACCTTCACCTCCACCATAAGAAAATTACAGGAACAAGTACCGAGGCCTTTGGCCTAGTCGATATTGATCCATCTAATGAATGGATCATACAGCAAAGGAACAACAACAAGATGATCTCTTCACCATGGATGAATTTGAAAACTTTGAAAACCTAGCAGAGGATATGGCAGCCAAGGCACAAGAAGAGGCACGGGCAAAGCAACAAAGGGAGACTAGAACTTCTGCTAAAGTAAAGAGCAAAGGCCTTCAAAGACATTGATTGAGGCATTGTATTTGACATTTGTCATGACTCATGACACATTTTGTAATTTGTACCGTTTTATATTATAAGCAATACAAGATGTGTTTTGTCACTTTCATGTGTAGTAGTTTAAAACTTTGGCTTTAAGCTTGTATCACTTGTCATTTTCATGTGTAGTTTAAGCTTGTATCACTTGTCATTTTCATGTGTAGTTTAAGCTTGTATCACTTACAGTATTAATATTTGATTTGCATAGTGTTAATTCATTGTGATATTCATGAAAATAATTTTTTTCAATGAAAATTTGCATTTTCTTCCATTTTTTTTTTTTTGCTGATTTTTCCCAATTCCTTTTCCATGCCAATTCTGATTTTCTCAACTATGATATTATTATAATGGTCATGGAATGGTGTCCTTGAAATATGATGTTACTAATGATATCATAGTATGCACAAGAAAATGCATCCTTAAAGCCTGTTATTATATTTTGAGACACAAATTTTATTTATTTGTATTTTTTCAAACAAAAACCTTTTTTAAAATCCAAACCCCTCAACTTGTTTGCCCTTCCATTCAGACCAAACTTCCCAAACACTATAACTATTGGTAATATCATGTATGTACTAATATTTCCCTATTCAACCATGCAAATGATAGATAAATAAAATGCATAAGACACAACAATAAATACTCTAGATCTTAGTTAGGACGATTACTTGTTCAAATGTCAAGATAGTCCACAATCGCCAATTGCAATGAAAAACGATGCTAATGCAAGGCTTTTATAACATTTCAGTCAGTTGGCCCCAAAAAGGTCCAAAGCAAATTAGTAAAACAGCTGTAAGAAGCAATTATTGTGAGTAGACCGTCTTATTAATGCCAAACTGTCATGGTTCATTTGCCTGGAAAGTGAAAGTTGATGGGTGAACACAACCTCCAAGGTAGTATTATTTGTTAAAATTATTGACATAAAGTTGACAAATTAGTCATACTGATTTGCACCAATAGTGGGTAATATAAAATCACAAGCAATTTATCAACTTATAATGTTTTTGATAACAACATTCCTCACAGCAAGCCTGTATCTACATTGCTAACAAATAGTAAAAAATTAATAGATGCAAAAGTATGTGTTCATTGCAATTACCCATTCATAACAAATATTCTTGTTGAAACAAAGCCAAAGTGAAGCATCTTATTGCAAACCTACATTTCTGAATAAACTCCATAGAGCATATGCTCGTAGAATACAGTGTGGTTTCAAGATTGCAGTTGATGGAACCAGTCTGTTTCTCATGTGTTCTCAATAATGGTATACTTTCATGGATATTGATGTCTCCATTACTTTGTTAAGTCTGTTCAGTAACGATGCATATTACTGGGGCCCATTAACAAGAATATTATTTTACTGCTGCTCTGAAACACGGACTGTTTATCATTTTTGAGAAGATATAACGAAGGAGATGCAAATGCGTTGTTAAATTACCATTTCAAAACTTTGCAACGGACAAAGAATGTGATTCAAAAGCTTGCAAGAATAAAACACTAGTCTACATGAAAATAACATACTGAAGAAGAGTGTTTTATAACTCTCCTAAAGTTTTTGGGTAATCTATTAAGATGCATAAAACAGTCTCAATAAAACTGATGAACATAAGCTTAACCAATATGATGCCTTTTTTATTCATTGCTTTAGAAAGGGAAAAAAAAAATGTATGACTTTAGGTTTTTGTCATTACATACACTATTTCAATGTAAGCTCATAATCCCACATGTACCTAGAAAAAATATCTAAAGTGGAAAATGCTTACTGATAAGATGCAAATATTAAAGGACAGTTCTGGTAAAAGAAAACTCTTGTGCACAGGTTGAAGCTGAGTATTTGCCACGGCAGTCTCCACACTCTCATTCGATTCGGGCCTTAGATGACGATCATACCTTCTCTTGAAAGCTTCTTTTGGCTACTTTATGCTTTCCAGCCTAAAAGTTTATATCAAGATTGACCATACCAATATTTATGCTTTAGAACTTCCTGAGAAAGCATTCGATTTTAAACCACCAAACACAGAAAAGCCTTGGTCATTGGCTATAACAAAACACCATGGTTTGAACATATGGACCATGCCAATCTTTATGCTTTAGAACCTTCTGAGAAAGCATTCTAATTTAAAGAGCCAAACATAGAAAAGCCTTAGCCATCAGCCATATACCAACCCCCCATGGTTTGCCCATAGTTTACGTTTTACAAATGCTTCAGCCTGTTGTATTAAAGCAAGAGACCCATCCTTAACAATGTAAATCCCCTTCCCACATTCTCTCCATTTGAGCACATCAAACTGTGGACAATATGTAATCCTCTTGCATTCAAGCTCCTAGAAAAAAAAGAATGGAGCCCAGAAGGTGCAACATCTGTAAATAAGGTGCAATTCCATTATCACTAATTTCAAGTCATTCAAGATGTATGCATTTCTATAATACTGGCATTATAACATAATGCATATAAGCTTTGTGTCTGCAAGTATAACTTTTTTTTTTTTTGAATAATATTTCTTATAAACATCCGCCGTGGGGATTGAACCCGGGTCACATCATCGATAATGCAAGTGGTGTCCTTGCCGGTAGACCACACTCACGCGGATAAGTATAACTTTAAGGACAGCCAACTATTAATACAATATAAACGAGGCTTTTGCTACCAAGAATCTTCCCAAAATAAGACCCTATTTCTGACAGTCACCTCCCAACTTATCTTATCCTTAAGAAACTCAACACCTCCCAGTATATTCCTCCAACAGCAGTAAACAGTGTTTCATTTATCATGAAGTTTACTCTAGAAGCAATCTATTTCTTTTACTGAAACAACATAACTCCATGGTACTTGACACTTGTACCTCCTTTTTGGGCTGCCAAAGCTTGGTTTTCTAAGGACACATCTTGAAGATTAGCCTCACCTACCTTCAAAGGATACTTTTTGTTTTCATGCAAGCAAGGGAAGCTTTATTCCAGAAGGGGTCACTAGCCACAAGTTCAATTGGATCAAATTTTATGCCTGTGCAATAATTACATAGCTCATAGCATTGTAGCATCCACAAATTGCAAATGAGTTTGTGGATCAGCAGAAGGCTTAGCACAAAACCCAAGAAGTTTGTTTTAAGATCATGACACTAACAATTGATGACTTGTAGCCACTACCATTATAATGAACAAACAGGTGATTAAAGATTATCGTAGATTATCGTACTGAGTTATACGTATTCCATCAATGACAACCAAATCCAAACTTGGCAACATTATTAAGAACAAAATCAAAATTAAAACAATCAAAAGCCTTTGACACGTCCAAATTATTAAGCATGCCAGAGAACTTAGCATGGCATCTGAATGCACTGCTTCTTAAATAGCAACAACAACATCCAACATCTGATAAACTTTAATAAACCCTTCCTGTTAAATAGAAAAAATAGGTCACAGATTTGGCTGCAAGCAATTCACAATTATTGAAATTATACATAAATGAGCTAATGCAAAATTATCCAGGGACTCCACATTACCTTTTGACAATCAACTCCAAATGGATGATATTCATCTCACCTATTATGAATGTGACCTTCTAGATTCTTCAATGACTACCAACAAGTCATACTTGCAGTTACTTATATGCCAAAAGTGTTTATAAAAGTCTAAAGACAATTGGAAAGTCCCAAAGTAATATCTATTCTCAATGAGAAAACAAATGTCTTCAGTTCAGCTTACATGAACAGCACCATAAGAGCGACAAATCTCTTCTTCTGCCTATGGATCAACCTGCAATCTGGATAGAAGCCTGAAAACTATCCTCTGATCACTACAAATATATCACTAAACTTGTCCAACTATTTTCCATTAGGTGCTTATAAATGAGTATTCTATTTAATATTCCTTCAATTATCAACAAATTGTATAACCCTAAGGTAAACTTAGTATTTCTACCTTCTTCCTTATTCCACAAAGTCTGATATTTTCATGAAAATGCTTCATCTCTAGTATATAGATCATCTTATTGTAAAAGCAAATATTTGTCTCATGTTTAAACCATGACTTCAATCAGACATATTACTGAGCAGAATATTCTCCTCAGCAGCCTTTGATTAATTTTCCACGGTTTGTATTTGATCAAAGGTATGTGCAAAATTATTTGATGTCCTTCTTAAATTCTGTACTATTTTATACATTTTGCAATACTGTTGCCTTTGTTCCACAAAGTTTTCACAAGATCTAAAGTATCAGGATGTCTCAACTGCATTTTTTTTTTCAAATTTGAAAGGGTAATTTCTTCTTGATCAATTTACTTTCATTTCAAGATATGCCGACCAATGCTGTGAGCCAATACCGTTATGAATTTTGGATATTACATCAAATGATCATCAAGATAAAAGTCTCTATAAAAAATTTATGGTGAGTAGTTTGAAATCCTATCATTGCCCTTCTTTTCATTGTAGTACAAGACTCTTTTAAAATCACCATTGATAATGAGAGAGACACGAGCAATATGTAATATTTAATTAGAGATAGAAATCCAACATTCAATCTCACAGGATGAACCCAGGGAGGCTTAAATATACTGATGTCACAATGGCTATTAGATTCATAAGAGAGATAATAATCAGTTACCACCCAACTAACTTGCATGTACCCATTGATTCTGGTCAAAACTTAGTGATATCCCACCTTCTAGAGATGTTTACCTGCAGACTTTTAGACCTATATACAGAAATTTTGCTTTAACGTTTGCGTGCATAATCCATTCTGAAAGAATCCAACATAGTCTCTTGCAACATAGAGGATCAGGATTATCCATCTTAATAAGGGTAGAAATAGCCCTTTGCTTAAGGTCACATGTTAGATCCTTCTGTTCCATAGGAGACACCTTTAAGAGGATTTATTACTTAATCTTCTCTAACATTCTGCTTAATCATAATAATACCATCTCATGTCCTTAAGTCCTCTTCATATCATCTTTAAGCAATCAAAGCTCTGTCAACTAATGCTTAAGCTTTTCAGAAATATGTGTTGACATCTGTTTTCACCTAGAATTTACAGAATTCCAACATGATATTCCAAACGAGAAATGAAACAATTTTCTTAACTGCTTGAATATTTCCCAAAAAGTTTGTTATTCACCACCAGGCTTACCACCCCCAATCACTGCATGCAAATTAAGATCTTATTAACGAAGTTCACATCTACCTTTGTATACTCAGATGATTCTGCATGAATTTCTTCTACAAGTATAACTTTGGCGATGACATGTCTAAATAAGAATCACCATGAGATGTTGCACTCCTTAAAGCAAAGTCATTGAATCACCATGAGATGTTGCACTCCTTAAAGCAAAGTCATTGAATCACCATGAGATGTTGCACTCCTTAAAGCAAAGTCATTGAATCACCATGAGATGTTGCACTCCTTAAAGCAAAGTCATTGCCTTCTACTGAAGTAGGGCCTCATAGGGCATCACTAATTGAATGTTCTTTTGGATCAATGAAAGAAACACACTATACGTGGTAGAAGCAGCATTAACAGAATCATTAGTTCATGAAGCATGTTTAGATGTTGGGGGCAATGACTTCTGTGATTAGTCCTCATCAACAACATGAAACTAACAACGATTCAGATGACAGCTGCAGAGAATGTTTGCTGTTTATCTTCATCAAATCTTTGTTGCTTAGACTTTGATAAGGGGTGATGTATCTAGTCTGATTAATATAAGCACTGCTAAATAGTAAAATACTAAAGTGCCATGCTGAAACTGATCTTGCAACAAACATGACACCACACTGTCAGTTGTTATCGGATAAAGTCTAGCAAGATGCCCATGTTTATGGTATTTTCAACACTTACATAAATTGTTTTTATAATCAAGAGGTCAGTTTGATGTATAATCTAAAATCTTCAGCCTTTCTCATGAGGTAGAGTTTTATCCAAGTCCAGATTTACACAAATTCATGAATAGGCAATAGTGCTTTGACTGATGATCAAGTCAGATACCAAACAAACTTGTCTAAAGCACCATACATAGTTTTAAAAGCAGGTTTAAAGCGAAGAAACAAATCCAAACAGATGCCGTTGTATTCATTTCCTCTATCACTAGGGCAAGAAACCCTATTCACTAATATCTCATAAACAGTCTCCACCTGTTAAGAAACTGGGCCTGCATTGGAAAGATTTATCCCAATTGTACCGGTCTGCAAATGATACTGCAAAAACATCCTCGAGCACCTAACATATTCCAATATGTCCCCTCACCTTCAATTTTAGACAGAAGGCTAGATATCCATGACCCTATAGATCAAAGTATTCTCTTTCATCCACTATTTGCTCTTCAATCATAACAACCTGAATACTTACCTGACATGAGTTGTCAGCTATTTGACAACAACCATTTTTCATGTTTCTTACTAGGTTGTGTACTGTAACAAGCTTGAGAGAGAGCAATACAAAAATTCACAATTTTATAAAAGATAAAAACTTATTACAAGGTTATGAGTTTGATTTGGTTTCCAAGACTCATATGCAGGACCACTATTGCCTTCAAGATCAAACTGGTGGCACTCACCAACATTGCTTACTACCCGATGTCTTCTTACCAAAGAAGAAGCCTCGGCATTGTACTGTCAGCAGTCAGGAAGGAGGGAGACAAAGAAACCTGAGTGACAACAGCTGAAGCCCCCCTTACCACAGTGGGAGCATCATCCTAACATCATCTTCTGCATATCATCAAAATTACCACAACTTCATACATGATCTTGCTCTAAAAATTTCAATTAGGGTAGGCTAGAGTGGGTTATGCCTTTTGGAGTTTCTTAATTATATCTTACCATAAGATTCTAGCCCCCCAACTCCAATTTGGGCATCTTCCATTGGCGCCGTGCCTCCTTTTCTCTTCCATTTTCTCAAATAGATGTGAGCAACCTTCATAAGAGGGATCAATAATAATGAAATATAAAAATGAAATAATAATATTAGGAGGTTGTAGACAATTTTGAGACAAATTACCTCATTCTCAGACTATAAATTCTTGTAAGTCCTCTTCCTCTCTAACCCTACCAAATCACTGTGTACATAATGGCAGGCTGCAGGGAGAAACAACCTTCTTGATGCTTAATCTTGTCTTGAACCTTATCATTGCACTCATATGTATTATGTGTAGGAGTTATGAAAATCAAATCAATCATTCGGTGAAATTGTTGTTACTTCCTGCAAAAAGGGGCAAGGGTGGGACAGGATGGCTGAAAGCTTTAGGAATATCACAATATTAAAATGAGCTACCCATTGAGGGTCTTTATTCAATAACCTTAAGCATTCATTTATACAACCATATCTTATTGTGTTGCTCCTTTCTTCTTTTACTTTGGTACTTTTGGTCATTTAGGCTTTGTTGGCTTCAACAACAACGTACACTTTTTTTTTTTTTAATACATAAGCATGTCTGCTTGTGTCACTTCTAACTAAATGTCAAAAGTATTCAGCATATATTGCATGGAAACAGACACAGTATCAGATATGGTTATAACAAATTTTCAAGACTCCCTAATATGGATACAACTGGATACAAAATCATAAAAAGCATATATATATATATATAATATATATATAGAGAGAGAGAGAGAGGAAAATATGCATATATAGCTTTATATAGGATATTTTCATTAATTGAGGATTTTTGTTGTTTTTTAGCGTATGTTCTTCTTTTAAACTCATGTCATGGATACAGCTCTAGACATATGCCCAGGACATAACCAGATGTATTAGATATGGACCATATATAGGCATGTATTAGGATATTTCAGGATGTGATATTTGTGTATTTGGATATGTTTGGATATGGTATCTGGAAAGTATCGTATCTATCTGGGCAGAAGTGCTCGATCTGGTAATTCTGTATAATTCAAGAGCTTAAACATCATTCAAATATAGGTCCAATCCACCTTCAAGGTTTATTTGTTTAATCCTGACATTTCTTGCCATGCTACCTTGGGTCCTTGTTCCGCACAGCCAAATACTTCTTGTGTACCTACTTGACTATTTCATAGGAGACATAACATAGTAGCTAATTATTCTTTGCAACTGCTATTCTCGGTACAAGGTTTCTCCTTCAAATTCCATTTGAAAATTGACTCAATTTGATAAGACTGGCCACTCTTGTACAATCTCTTCATCTTCCTTCTCTTCTTTCTTTTATTCTCTCTTCCCTTTTTAGCAGCCTGCCTAGGCTGTCTACTCTCTTGCTTCTCCCATGCCTTTTTTCTTAATACTCTCTCTTTTTAGTCCTTTTTCTCCTTATTGTTTACTTCTAAACAAAGTCCCACAGTTTTTCATGAAGATTGTTCTTAATATTTTTAAGATTTACCCACAATTATTTGTTTCCTTTACACTTGTTGTTCTCTCCACTTGGCTGCAAGTTCCCTTTGATGCCTAATGATCTGTGTTACATTGATTTTACGTATTGCTCATCCTAACACCCTTCAATATCCTGTGGTTCCATCACTGTAGATCTTTAGCACAATCCTCCTTTGCACCACCCTTACTCATGCATAACATGCTAAATGGACCATGCCATGTGCTTCTCGATCAACAGTGACTTAGTCTCATAGGAGAATAACCTTACTGAATCTGCAAGAAAGCCATCTTTAGTTCCTTATAAGGAGAAAAGAAGAAACCATTTAGAAGCCTAACGAATATAAACCCTCAAGAACATAACAAATACAGAATGAGCCATCTTTTGTGACAGAAAGATAAAAGATGAGCTATAGAAATATGGCACTGTGTGTGGAGTCTTCAACAAGCTACCACACATTATGGGATACTGAGTATCGCTAGTGGTGCTGACCACATAAATGCAACTCTTAATGGAAGACTGTGATGGTTGTAATTATTTCCCCAGTGGTAGAGAGGGTACAGTCACAGTGAATAGCTCAAATGTTATATGGCCATAGCGCTTGAAAAGGTCACATTGCTTACTAACCATATAAATCTATCTTTTGTCTTTATCTGTTTCAAAAGCGATCACAGCAATCCCTTAAAGTTTATAGCACATAAGGAGAAAATATAAGAGAAACAACAATGCATAATAGTAGCAAAACTTCAGTGTTCAGGAAGCTTTGACTTAGACAAAACCTATTTCTACAGAATCTTTTGCAGCCACTGACCAAAAAGGAGCCATTAGAAAGGGGAAAAAACTTATGTGAATAGTGCATGTTTACATGAATAATTTTCCCAAAGGATCTAATGTAATGAAAAATGAAGTCAATCAAATGGCATTAGCTCAAATGGTTAAATTCCAAGACTTTCAAGGATTCAACCCAGGTTTGAATCTTGCCAAGTGATACATAGTAACATACATACTAGCCAAGCTGTTGTAATACCACTATGTGGTGATGATGTCATATGGGCAGGGCCCGTTTCAATCCCATATAACCAATTTAAAAAAATGGAAAAATGAAGTCAATCACTCGGTGCATCATAAATAATTTTTCCATGATTGAACCTTACCAAACTTAAACCTTGTTAATTTTGTTAAAACTTCTTCTCAAGAAACCCCTCGAACTAGGAAGGCCCATATATCTTATAATTAATTATGGTCTTCCCTTCTCCACGTCAAACTTCCATCATTCTCATCAAATTTACAAAGGTTTCATGTCAAATCCCATGCTCATGGGAAACTCCACCCATTGCTTCTCTGAATTAACCAGAGCCAACCATAGTGCACACATCCTCAAACAGACCATGAAAGAGACAACCCAGGAAGTAAGACGCCTAAGTTGGAAATAAGAAGAAGAGAAAATATATGGTGAGTTTGATTTAGGAAACAAATGGTATGCCAAAAGTGATTATTAAGGATGAGATGATTGAATTGGTGGGAAATTGAAAAGTCTTTTGCTTTCCATCAATGGCACTACCCTCCTAGATTACAAAATGTGCAATGATTAAGTCATAGCCCTTTTTCCCATCTTGTTGTTCCCCTCACAATTTCATCTTAATTAAATGAGAACATTATTGTTATTCAAATTCCTCATATATTTATTGATTGTGCACTTTCTTTGCTACAGTTATGATTGTATTGGGTTATATGCACTGTCATCATCGCAATTGGGTTATATGCATTATCATCATCTCCACAACTAGAAATACTCATTCTCCCTTTTGAAATTTTATTTTATGATTCGTTTTCAACTTAATTTTCAAATGCATGTCAATAAGAGAAGATCTAGGACATTTTTGCAAAGAGACACTCATTGTATCCAACTGCAAGTTTGGTGGGATAGATGAAAGATTTGTCCTTCCAATGTTCATCTCGGTTTCTCTCTTTTGTAGTAGTTTCAAGCATCTATATTCTGTGACAGAAAATAGTTTGTGCAGAAGTTAGGTTTAAGAGTTGTTTTTTTTTTAATTAAAATTTTATGCAAGGTATTTCACTTGAATTAAATATTTATATTTCTCAAAGACATTTTAGATCTCATTTATATACACTATACAGTTGTCTTCCTGTTGTTACTTGACTGCTCTTAAAAAAAATTCACCATGACTCCATTGCATTTTATCTTCTTAAAGCATTTCCACAATTCATGTATTACATGCTTATATCTATATACAACCTAGATTTCAATTTGGTGTGGCAATTCCAAATTGCATTTCTACATCCTCCTATCCCCTACATTATTCTTTGTGGCCTTGCATCTCCCTGCATCTCTGCATATATCTTAACTTCCACTCATATTTGATCATGATTTGATTCCAATGCGAATAAACAAACTATTCACAACACAATTTTGCATAATAAATGAACATGCAAGGTGTGGCAACATTTTCGAAGACCACCAAACAGAAATACAGTCTGAGTTATACCATGCCAGCAGCTCCCAGTACATGATCCCACTCCACGAATTTAATGTTAGTTCAAGCTTTTCTACTGTACAATATTTGTATTAAATAGACTTATCAAGAATCCATGCTTATATATTGGGATCTGATTGGATATGTGTAATAATGAGATGACACATGTCATCCTTCTCAAGGTATCACCTCAGGAATTAGTATAAGCTTGAAGACACAGTTAATCCCCTTACCCTACACGCCCATGTACAAGAAGGATAAGGATAAGCAGTACTTGCTATTCCTTTGATTTAATGATTAGTTTCCTTTGAATTTGATCTTCACCCAGCAGGTATTCAAAGCCCACACTTTTCAGTTACTATTCAAATTATCAAGACCCAAAATTTGCATTTCTCTACAACACCCTCCCATTACTGTTTGATAATTTCTCTTCCTCTTCAGATGTCTATGCGAAGAAAACAAATTTCTAATGAGTATCGTTCGATTGTTAATAGGATATTTCCCTGGATGAGTGATTATTTTGCTCCGACTCTTGTGCCATTATCTGGAATTATCAGTATTAAAGACTACTGCACTTCTATAAAAGTATTTATTATTATTATTATCATCATATATTTTTCATGAACCGTTGTGCTTGCCAAAGGTAAAACTATTGGGATTTTAAAATTCGCAGGGCATCCTATGATTATGTGTACTACCCGGGTTCTCGAAATTGCCTTCCTCTATGAACTGTGCATCTACCCCAATGGAGGGTTTCTCCACAGCCAGCTTTGAGCCTTGGCATCCTAATAGACGTGCCGTAATGCTTGAACCCTGAGCCTCACCATCTCAAAATCAGATTTAAAACTTCTCAGTAAATACATTGTTAATATTTTTCGTGAGAAATAGTTAGATAGCTATCCCTTCTTGCTTGTGAATGAAGAGATAACCATAAGGTACCCCAGTGTTCTTTATGAATATTGTTTCTTATCAATACCACATAAATCTCCATCTCTCAACAAAGTGTGACTTGTATATTTTCAAAAAAAATAATGTTTTTATTACGAGGACAATAACCTCTCTACAAAGTGATGCAAATATGCAATCCATGTCTGTGAAAAGTACTGTAAAGGGTTTTCTCAGACAGAATTTAATTTTGTCAAAAAAAGGGCTTAAGGTTTATTTAATTTCATCAATTTACGTACAAACTCTCTGAAGGATGCTTTTTCTGGTGTTTCTTTGACCAATTAACAATTTTCGTAGGAAGCAAAAACACCTGTGCGTCACTTGACAGAAAGTGGACAGCATCAATTTTAAAATTATTTACAAGAACCTGCTAGTGTAAGGTCTGAGATTTAGGCCATTGAAATGTCCAGTAAAATGTGGCACCCAAAAGCCATAAATAAACAATAGCAAAATTTAGAGCAACACCCACTCATCCCAATTTAAGTTAATTGTACTAAAAGAAGTTCTCATTTGCACGGAGGATTCAATTACTATTGTTAAACATTAGATGAAAAGAAAAATGTAAATCTAAAAACCTGAATGAAGCTGCAGACATAGAAATAAGCTGTCCAATCACTCTCCTCATCCCCTCCTCAAATTGAGTAGATCCTAAGAATTCCTGTAAAGTGATCTGAAATAAGAAAGAATAGATTATTCTCTATGAAATTCAACCTTGTGTCATCAAGAAACCAGGGTGCTATCTGGAAGATGTCACACTCCCCTAATGTCAAGACTAACAGGATGAATGTGTGAATGTACTATAGGATTACACACTTGCTAAGATGAATCGCCACGTGTAATTTGGAGCTCGACACTTAGAATAATGAGAGATAACGACGCTTAGGCATATGAATGAATGAAAGATTTTAATTACGTCAGCGAGACCCAAATATGGTCTATGGGACCTCAAATATGGAAGTACAATTACTCAAATCATATCATATGATCTTTAATATCTTTGAGAAGGTTGTTCCTTCTCCTGCTTGATTTGTGTTAGCAATTCTCCAACTTTTTTTATTTTCTTGTCTTCAAATAAATCTGTAATAAACTCGTTCTCAAGTGTTTCTTTGTATTTGTCACGGATATCTGAAAAACTCGGGCATTTATAGATGAAGTGTTCCTCTGTCTCTACTGCCCTTGTCTTTGCATAGAGTACATATCCTTTCTTCCCATTGTTCTTTGGGCGTTGTCCATCTCCCTGTTTCACATCTAAGCCTATGAGAGCTAGTCCTTATCTGAGCAATGAGTATTTTTTCCTTCCACTTGATTTCAGCGCCTATATACGCTTTTTCCTTGTGGTCATACGTTGGGTTAAAATTTGCAATATAATATTGTCTTTTCCTGCTTGCATTTTTCCACATTCCACTTCGAACTTTTCATTCACATAATTTTTAATGTCTTTGTTGACATTTGGGCATTCATTTATGTTGATTTCCCAACGTTTCATCCATTTCCGATTTTGTTTCATCCACGTATTCTTTCGCCTATGTAACTCTTCGTCTCCTAACTGCTCTAGGCCATCTATCATTTGTCATGTTTTCTGTTTTTTTCAAGTAACATAACGACTTGGTCATAGCAATTGCTTCTAAAGGGAACATTCCGAGTTTCAGCTAGAATAATTTCATAAGGGGTTGTGGCCTTAATTTTGAGAAAGTTTGTGATTAGATATTTTTGAATCCTTTCTATTTGTCTCCATTTTGCATTTGTTGTGCCACTAGCCCACACCTCGCAACCATACAACGGAACCGGTGTAACAAGTAGGCCAAATAAGACCTTGGTGGTCTTCCGGTCCCACAACTCGGCATTCCTACACTGTTTTGAAGTGCATATAGTGCTCTCCAGCCACTTTGAGTTCTTTTCATCCTACATGTATTCCAATTAAGTTTGTCATGAAAGTCTATGCCCAAGTATTTGTATTCTACTACTACATCAAGCGGTTCTCCTGCAAACTGAAATTTGAGTTGTTGCTTCTTCTTTTTGCTGAAAAAATCATAATTTTTGTTTTGCTCGTGTTCACTTGCATCCCAACTTCTTTACAAAAGAGTTCTAGAGCTTGAAGGTGATCTTCTAGATCTTTCGCTGTTTTGGCCACAAGAATTACATCATCTGCATACATGAGGAGTTTTACCACATATTTGGCTAAATGCACACCCTCTCCCCCAAATTTGTTTATCCATTCTTCTAACTTGTCAATGTACAACCCAAATAAGGTCGGAGATAGAGGGCAACCTTGTTTGACACCTATGTCACTACCAAAACATTCGAGATAACCCTTCATGTGTTATGATTCTAGCTTTTACATGCTCATATAGTCTGTGAACTGCTGCCCTGTAGTGAATTGGAACCTCTAGTTCTTCCATTCTGCTCCATAATTTTTTCCTAGGCATTGTGTCAAATGCCTTTTTGAAGTCTACAAAACAGCAAAAAGCCTCCTCTTTTTCTCCCATATTTTTTCCACTATGTGTATGAGCGTGATACAGTGATCAATAGTTGAGTGTTTGGGCCTAAAACCTGCTTGCCCCTTTGCTCTCTTTCCCTTTTCTTCTACCCATATGCTGATCCTCCGCTCTATCATACTCCCAAACAACTTTGCAAAGAGAGGGTTGATCATGATAGTTCGATAGTTTGAGGGATTATTTACATCTCCACTTTTAAACAAAGGAATGGTCAAGCTAGTTGTCCACTCAGTAGGGAAGCCATTTTGTATGACCTCATTGAAAATTTCTTTGATTTGCGGTGCCAAGATATCTACCCCCCATTTTATATGCTCTGCTTGAAGATTGTTTATGTCACGGGCTTTTCCAGTTGCTAACTTTTTTATCCCTTGAATAATGTCTTCAATTGTGAAAAGTTCTTTCTTGACAATGATAGTAGGTGGTGTCTCCTGCTTGGTTACTACGCTGATACGAGTTGTTTTGAATACTCCAACCAGCGATTAAGCTGTTATGTTATTTTCGGTTTGCATCCTTTTCACGCTTAGTTCCTTCCAAAATTTCTTTGGTTCATGCTTCCCTAAATAAATCAATTCTTCCCTCCTTGTTTTAGTGTATTCTTCTTTTTTTGCCCTTACCAGTTTCTCATATGCTTTTTTGTTTGCTCTTGTTTTACCCGTTGGTTCCTTTAGTAATCTTCGCATTTTTTTGCAATCTTCATCGAACCATGGGTTGGTTGGGAAGCTATTCCTTTCTTTCTTTTTAGGTTTAGCTCTCTTGCATTTTTTTAGAGCTTCTTGAATAACTTGCATTAACCATTCACTCTTCTTGTAATCTCTACTATTGTGATGTAGTTCTTCCCTTTCCTGTAACTTATTATTTAATACTGCTCTAAAATTTTGCCGATTTTCATCTGTTAAGAGAATGTTTCCCTTGTGAGGATATTTATTTTGATTGCCTTGCAAGTTTTTTTCCCTTGGTTTGTCTCCATGCATTCGAAGTTTCATAACAATTGGGTTGTGATCTGACTTAAGTTCCACTGGAGAATCTTCCACTTCTAGCTCCTCTATTTTTGGTATGTAATTATGTGAGCATATTACATAGTCTATTACACTTTGTCCCTTATATGTTTTGCATGTATACTTTCCTGAATTTTTCCATTTGTTCATCCCATTGCAAATAATCAAATTGTATATGTTGCAAAGACCTAACAACTCTTCTCCATATTGCGTGATAGCCCCATGTTCATCTTCTAAAGTCCTGGTCCATTGTTGATTTTCCTCTTCTGGCATCCAAAGAGGATTAATCTCAATATATTTGTTACCTTCTAGAATGTTAGCTTGCTTATTTGTTGTCCTTGCATTGAAATCTCCAATTAATATAATATCTCCCAACTTACTGTATATTGAAATGTCTCTTTTTAGGGAGGAGTATGGGTCTTCTCTGTTAAGGTCATGTTTCTTATAGAATTTAGAATTCTTGGGAGCAAAATAATATGCTTGCTATGCTAATAACTGACTTATTTTCTAGGATCTTTATCCAAATGTATTGTTTGTTTTCATCTTGTTTTTCAATTTTAATGACCCTATCCCATTCCTCTTTTATTAAAACCATAATACCCCCATGCCCTTTGCCATTTTCTGCTGCTTTATTCCATCTTGCTATTTTTTTGTATCCCACAAATTCTGGAGTCCTACATCCATCGTGTTCATGTGTTTCTGTCAATATGATTATATCTTTGTCTCTAGCAATGGGCCCTAACCCGGGTCCTCTTCTCCAAAGGAAACCTCTACGGTTCCAACTTACCATTGTAAGATGTTCCCGGGCGGGCCATACTCCCTATTTATTTTGGATTTGTTTAGATGTGATGTATGCCTTTCCATTTCTTAAATATGCCTGTTTCCCTTCATTCCTTGCTGCCCTCACCTTTTCCCATTCCTTATTTCTTTCTTCCTGCTGTAAAAATGTTAGGTCATCATCTAAATAAAATTGTGACCCTCTCAGCATGCCTCTGTTTCTAAGTAACCTTATTTTATCCTCGTAGCTCATCAATGTGACCCGAATATGTCTATCTCTGCCTCCTTCTCTCAACTTGCCAATTCTTGCTTACTTTTTTTATCTGACCCTTCCATTGTAACCGATCTGACAAGAAGTTCCTGGTTAAACGATTTGTGTCTTCCCTGTCCCCATAATCTTTCAACCCTTTGATGATTATATTTGTTAACTTCTCATGTCTTTCTTTCTCTTCTGTTATTTGAATTTTTACTTGCTTCTCTATCAACTCTTTTTGTTGATTGACTGGTTCTTTTACTACTTGAGACCATGTCTTTGTCTTTGCTAATTCATTTCGTAGCTCATTTTCTCTTGTTTCTTGAGAAGAGGTAACGAATCAGTATCATATGAACTTCTACTATCCCCATAATTTTAGTTTTCATGTTCCAGTTTGCATTTGATGTTTTTAAAATTCGGAAAAAAATCGACATAAAATTCTATATAAAATAAATGTATATATATTTTTATATAATTTTATTTTTATTTTTATATAAAATATAAAAATCAAATATACAAAATTATAATATATGTTTTTAATAATATTTTTAATATTTTTTTAAATATATATTTTAAAATATATTAAAATATAATAATTTTTATAGTTTTATGTAAAGACCATGTCCTAAAAAAAGGCACTTAGAATATCTTATATTATTAAGTTTAAAAAATAGAAAACTTTAATTTTAGGTTTATTTAGAAACTAGGGTTAAAGTGCAATGTTTTTTTTCTTTTATTTTAGGATTAAAGAGCAATGTATTTTTTTCTTTTATTTTAGGGTTAAAAACAATGTTTTTTTCTTTTTATTATAAGGGTTAAAGAGCAATGATTTTTTTCTTTTATTTTTAAGAACTGACAGATTATTTGAAAGCATTTCGAATAGCAGGTCAAGAAATATAGAAGTCTTCAAATGGGAGATTTGTTTATCAACTACAACTTTAGGTCAACAAATAACGAAGCTTTCAAATGAGAGATTTGTTAGTCAACTACAACTTTCTTTCAAATAATGATAAATAAATAATAATAATATCTCCATGATGTTTTTTTTGAAAAATTTGACAAAAACTTGTATTAAAACATTGATCAGTTACAATTGGGATAAGACACATCCCAGTCGAAAACAATGAAAGCACATGATTACAAGAGAAGAGGAAGATTTGCACTGGATCCAAATCTCTTGAACCAATACCAAGCTAGCTGAGAGAGCTGATAGGTCTGTTACAACAACTTATCACGAAAACACGTAGCAAACACCAACTTCACCTTTGTCCGCGAAAAAGCTACAAGTCGCGAAATCGCGACACAAGACTCCTCTGACCGCAAAAAAGTCAACCTGTTGCGAAATCGCGACAAAAATCCATCCTTGGCCGCGACGGAGCAACATGTCGCGATATCGCGACAAAAATCCACCAGCGGCCACAACGACGCAACATGTCGCGATATCGCGACAACTTTCCTCCCTTGGCCACGACGGTGCAACATGTCGCGATATCGCGATAATTTTCCTCCCTTGGCCGCACCGGCGCAACATGTCGCGATATCGCGACAACTTTCCCTCGGCGACAACGACGACACAACATGTCGCGAAATCGCGACAACTTTCCTCCCTTGGCCGCGATAGCGCAACATGTCGCAAAATCGCGACAACTTTCCCTCGGCAACAACGACGGTGCAACATGTCGCGATATTGCGACAACTTTCCTCCCTTGGCCACGACGACACAACATGTCGCGATATCGCGACAACTTTCCTCCCTTGGCCACGACGGTGCAACATTTCGCGAAATCGCGACAACTTTCCTCCCTTGGCCGCGACGGCGCAACATGTCGCGATATCGCAACAACTTTCCCTCGACGGCAGCTGCGACAACTTTCCTCCTTTGGCCGCGACGGTGCAACATGTCACGATATCGCGACAACTTTTCCTCGATGGCCGCAACGGTGCAACATGTCGCGATATCGCGACAACTTTCCCGCATCGGCCGCGACAGCGCAACATGTCGCGATATCGTGACAACTTTTCTCCAGCAGCCACGACGACGCAACATGTCGCGATATCGCGACAGCTTACCGCCAATGGCCGTGATGGTGCAACAGGTCACGAAATCGTGACAAAAACTACCCTTAGCTTTTTCATTGATCATTGTCTCAAGGATCTTTCAAGGCCCTACCTAATCACCTCATCTTCAATAGGCATGTCACTGTGCAGCTGCACCCCTACCTCTTTCGCAGCACCCATCTTAGCCAGGAAATCGGTCGCTTTGTTTAAATCTCTGCTCACATATACTGGAATCATATCATCTAATTCCCTCCATAATTTCTTGATTTGAGAGACCAGAATCCTCAACCTCCAAACGTTCAACGAAAAGCTCCTCATGCAGTCTAGAGCTCCAACCAGAATTTGAGAATCAGATTCAAGAATTATCCTCCTGTGACCCTGAGTAACTGCCCAAATAGAGGCAGATTTGATAGCAATGGCTTTTGCTTCATTATTTGTGGCTCTACCCAAACCCTGCAGTTCCTAATAAAGCATTGATCCCTCATGATTCCGACAGACCATGCCAATACCGACGCTACCCGGATTGCCCTTTGCAGCTCCATCAGTATTGATTTTAATCCAACCTTACGGGGTGATTTCCAACTGGTTCTATTCTGTCCCTCTCTCTGGTCAACTCCCTCTTTCATTGGCCCAGGAACAACCTGAGTTTCCTCTTTAGCATAGACGACAACAGTTTCTGTGACTTTGCTCCAAATGACCTGTCAAACTCCATCTAACGAGGAAAAGGTTTCTCTAAAAATTCTAGCGTTTCTCTCCAACCACACTTGCCACCAAATGAAGTATAAACCAAGCTCCCACCCAATTTGAAGAGCTTTGGATGTAAATCTACCCCGCTTCCATCTTTCCCAAATATTAGTCCGATTCATGTCACCATTAACTTGGATTTTATAATGAGAGAGCCAGCGCTTCCAAATCGACGCGTGAAAGGGCACTCAAACATCGGGTGATCAGTGTTTCTTCGTTCTTGTGGCATAAAACACATTGAGAAGGGCCGATGATTCCTCTACATCCGAGATTGTCAAAAGTGAGAATACCATTGTGCATAAACTGCCAAGCAAAAAAGTTTACTTTCGGCTAGCCCTTAGAGTGCCAAATATTTCTCCAATCCTCAACCGAAAAAGAATGGGGGGGAGGGTCTGGGAGGATCTTGTCATATTCGTCCTTCACTGTATAAACACGAAGGCTCCCATAGCCCCAAGCTAATTCATCCTCCTCGTCTCTCCCCGTGAGAAACCTTTCTGTCAAGATTTTGGTTAAGATGGGTGCCAACTCCGGGGGATTGGAATTGGCCACTCCTCCAACCTCTTAAACTTCTTAAACTTATACTCCCCCAGCTGAGAAGTGTTGAAATAACTTTCAATGTGGACCCAACCCATGATTTCTATGGAATATTTTATTGGAAGTAACTCGAGGAATTCAACAATGATGGGTGGGTACTGATCCCAAGAATCAGTCCAAAAACGGGCCTTCTCCCCTCTCCCCACTTTCCAAAATAGCTGATCTTTAATAACCTGAGATCCTAGCTTGAGAGCCTGCCACACTAAGGATCCAGTACCATTTAGAGGGAAACGGCCCACCTCATTGGGGTTAACTTGACCCAAATATTTACTCGTTAGAATTCTACTAAATAAGGAAGTTGGTTGGGAAATCCACCTCCAGTACAACTTTCCAGCCAAGGCTTGATTATTTAACTTGGATCCTCTCAGTCCCGACCCACCTTTTACCTTAGGGTGGGTGACTTTATCCCAACCCACTAAGGCCCACTTTCTTTTTCCTTTAGCTCCTTCCCACAAAAACTTCCTAGCCATCCTATCCAACTCTTTCCATATTGTAAGCGGGCGACCCAGGATAGAAAATTTGTAGATTGACATGGCTTGAATGACTGACTGTAAGAACGTCAATCTGCCACCATAACTTAACCACTTGTGAGACCAGTGATTAATTTTGTCCTTGATACACTCTAGCATATTCCTCCAAGTGTCTAATTTCAGCCTCTTGAAGTGCAAGGGGATACCCAAGTAAACCACAGGGAGAGAAGTCCTAGTGAATCCCAAGATTTCTAAAATTTTGTTCTGAAGCCTTTGCTCCAGATTAAAAAAGACCACTTTGGATTTCTTGTCATTAATGACCTGTTGAGTAGCCCTAAGATAGACATTAAGAGTATCCCTAATCGTTCTAGCTTCCCTGATGCTGGCTACTCCCATCAAACCAGTGTCATCCACAAACTACAGGTGCGATACAACTTCATCCCCCACCCTAATACCCAATAATCTGCCCTGTTGTCTTCTCCTCGAGAAAAGTTTGCCAAGACCTTCAACCAGAATGAGAAAAAGATAAGGGGAACAGGGATCCCCCTGGCGCAGACCTCGAGAAGCTCCAAAAGGTTGTGAAGGAAGGCCCTTGATAAGCACAAAGTAAGTTGGGAAGAGACACAGCTCATGATCCACTCAATCCAGCCCTGAGAGAAGCTAAAGGCTGCCATCATTTTAGCCAGGAGGCTCCATTCAACCCTATCATAAGCCTTTGACATATCCAACTTAATGAACATCCCTTTATTACCAGAAGTGTGCATTGAATGGATTGCTTCCTGGGCCACAACCACCCCATCCAGAATCTATCGTCCCTCAACAAAGCCTCCTTGCTCAAAGGAGATAATGTTGTGAAGAAGAGGTTTTAGGCGCTCATCCATTACCTTTGTGATTATTTTGTACACCACATTACATAAGGCAATAGGCCTATAATCTAAAATATGAACCCCCTCCTCCCCTTTTGGAATCAAGGTAATGAACATGTGGTTTATAGCTTTAAGCATTCTCCTATTTTTTTTTGGATTCTTCAACAACAGCCCTTACATCTTCCTCTAAGCAGTCCCAAAAAGCCTAAAATAACTCAATTGGGAAGCCATCTGGACCAGGAGTTTTACCAGTGCTCATTCCAAAGACCATAGTTTTCAATTCATCCCTATCAATGGGTTTGAGGAGGGCCTAATTTTCATCCTCCGAAATAATAGCAGGTATGACAGAAATAACTTCATTTTGGGCCTCTACATCTTGAACCACACTTTCCTTAAAAAGCTTTAAAAAATAATCCATAGCATGGGAATGAATACCTGGAAGAGTATCAAAGGAATGACCGTTCTCATCTTGAAGGGCCTCCATCTTATTCATCTATCTTCGAGCACAAGCAGTCCGATGAAAGAATTTTGTATTTCTATCCCCTTCTAATAACCGGGAAGTTCTTGCTCTCTGTTTCCAATAGATCTCCTCTTGGTTGTCAATGTCCTCTACCGCAGAACGCAAGGCATCATCCTCAACTTTGAGCTGATCAGTTATTACTCCTTCTCTAAACTGTTTGTGGACCTCATCCCAACGGGCCACCAATGGAGCTCTTTAGGTCTGGAAGTCAGATTTATTAGAACTCCTCCAATACTTCAACTGAGATTTGACATATTAAAGTTGTTTGTGGATTCTAAACATAGCTCTCCCATAAGCTGGGCGGCCCTCTTCCCACCATTGTGGAATTTTCTCCCCGAAGTTCTTCTTTCTGAAGCCAGAAATTCTCAAATTTGAAAGGTTTGTGATGGATCCCCATCTTAGTCCCGCTTTCCAACAGAATAGGACAGTGATCAGAAACAGGGCCTACCAAAATCTGAAAATTGAGATTCCATTTTACAAACACCTCCTCTGAAAGCAAAAAGCGATCTAGCTTCACCTTCCTACTATGGGGTTCCCGCCTTTTATTAGTCCAAGTGAAGTTATTGCCAGGACATTTAATGTCCACTACGTGCAAAGCCTGGACTTGAGCAATCATGAACCGGTCCCCTGGATCCAAAAGAGGTGATCCCCCTTCCTGGTCTCTAGAAGATAATTTAGCGTTAAAGTCCCCCACTATAATCTAGTCTATATCTTCCCTTGATGCTCACATGTCATGCACAGCCTTCCACTGTCACCTCTGACCCTCTAGAGTTTGAGAACCATAAAAGTTAGTGACAAGAATGAATTCTGCAGAGACATTATTCCTAAACAAGGAAGTGAGAACACCCCTCCAGGCAAGGTGTTCTATTGCAGACCATTCCAGAGAGTTCCACAGAGTAACAATCCCCCCTGAGGCACCTTGGGCAGCCACATGCATATGACCAACACCCCTCCGAAATATGTTGACTATTTTAGACATAAGATCCAAAGACATCTTGGTCTCTTATAAAAGCAAAAAATCAGTATTGCTATGCTCTAATAATATTTGAACAGCAAATTGATGGGTTCTGTTGTTTAAACCCCTCACATTCCAAGATTGTATAATCATGGGTTACCCTGGGAGCAATAAGAGTCAATTGTCCTCACCAATCCTCCCATGATCAATTTGTCTCCCTGGGCTGCTAGCAGATCCTTATTGGATCTTCTACCAGCTCCCTGAGAATTATTATTTTTTGATTTTTTTTCTATCTGGGTTATCCCTAAACATGGCCTTTCCCTATTTTTCTCTGCTATCCCCATGCGAACATCCTGAGAAACTGTCTGCTCCTGGTTATGGACTACTAAGGCACCAGAACACACTGGCTATGATACCTCAGAGGGATCAACTATCTGTTGAATGACAGGAGAAGATGAGAGGGGGAGTGTCCCAAGAACAACAGAGGTTTCCTTGAAACCCTCCAAGCCCTCCATAGATTGATCCTCTTCATCAACCAATGACTTAAAAATCTCATACCTATTGGCAGGCCTGAGATGAGATTGCTCCTTTCCCTCCTTTTTCTTTGTCCGTATTTTTCTTTTGGGCTATTCAAAACCCTCTCTCTGAGCCTCCTGGCCCTAACTGGTGCTAATAGGATCTTTATTGGGTGCAGCCTTATCCTCTTTAGGCGAGTTTGGCATTCCTGAGGAGGTCTCCATATTGGCATTCATATTAAGAGGACAAAAATGGGCCAAATGTCCATTCTTGTGGCAAACTCGACATCTAAAGGGTAGGGCCTCATAGTCCAACTGTTGAATCCAGGAAAGACCTGCTAGTTCAATTTCCAACTCTACCGACAAAGGCTGGCTCAGATTCATCTCCACACATATTCGAGCATACACCGCCATGCTCCCTTCAATAGTGTCTTTGGCAACACCCAAATGTCTACCAATCGAATTGCCAATCATTGCTAGTACCTGCTCACCCCAGAATTCCATTGGAAGAGCATATAATCGAATCCACACTGGGACAGTAGTAGGTTCAACACGAGGATCGAATCCTACCCTCTAGGGTTGAACAAATAGCCCTGCTGGGCCATGGTTTTTCTTCTCCGACTCAAAAGCCTTATTTCTATCGGCTAGAGCCGAGAAGCTGACAATAAAATAACCATTACTAATAAACCACAATGAAAACTCATCGTGGGGCTCCCAGTTTTGGCAGATCCAAGAATGCAGAAAGCTCAGGGAAGGGCGAATACCCATGAACTTGCAGATTAAATCATGTCTAGCTCTATAGAGGACAGACTCCTCAACCATGCTGGGATCAATGATGATTTTTGGCCTAGATTCGGCCTGCAGTAAACAACCATTCACATGTCGTGCTGAAGACCTATTCCCAGCAGTCGTGAAGAGCTTTTTATATGCCATATTTTGGGCTTCGACATTCTTCGGAGGAGAATCTTCTTTAAACAAATCAGCATAAGAGCTAGTACTTCTGGAAAAGGAGCCGGAGGAGTCCCCATTGGACCCTCCTGGGGCACCGATCGAACCTTCAGAACCACTGTACCCCAAAGACACCTCTGCAAGCCAGTAGAAGCCTGAGATTTTTCGAAAATCCAGAAACCCTAGTTCAGATTCAAAAATTGCCAGAGCTCATTTTCCCGCTCCTAACCGTTTTCAAAATCCTATATTCTTAATATCTCCATGATGTTAAGAATAGATTGAAAATGGTTTCTTTCGATCTGCAAAAACTTTAAGCTTCTAAATTGCATATTGCAAGAGGGTTTGTTCACACCTGCCGTGTTTATAGCATTTTTTCTATATATTTTTTTCAACAATTAAAATTTGATTTTAGAGTTTTTGATGTTTTTTTTTTACCTAATTGTTTTGGCCGAATTTAAGGTTTGTATTCGATAGAGTTTTAAATTCGATGATTTTCGAATTTCATATAGAAAATTCGACGAATTTGATAACTAAGCCCATAATGTTAATATTAATAAAGGTAAGGAGTCCCACATAAGCGGGATCAGTCTTTTTTGGACATCTAATTGGTTTGGTTTTGAGTTTTTTTTAAGAAGACTTAGGATTAAACTATGGAAATGTGTGTTACCAAAAATATAAAAATGAAATAAAATTTTTAAATGTTTGTGTTGTGTTTGGTATGTGTTTCTTTTAATAAGTTATATGTGGCTTTTAATGGGGTCATTTTTCTGAAAATACTTAAATATTATATTTGCAGTAGTAGCATATCTATCTTTCTTTATTTATTTTTAAGTAATTTTAAGATATGGGGGTTTTGATAAGGAATTCCTCAACCTGTTACAATAACTCCACCAGGGAGACACACACTCACCCCCTCACACACTCACCCACGCCACGATTTTCAATTTTTTTTTTTTTTTGTGGTAATATTAAGATATGGGGGTTTTGACCAAGAATCTCCAAACCTGTTACAACAACTCCACCAGGGAGACGACACTCACCCATGCCACAGTTTTGTAGTAATAGCATATTTTTTAATCACAATTTTTTATTTTATTTTTTTAAAATATATTTTTCAACTTCCTCGAAGTGTTATGTTTCCACAATCAGTTATTCCATATCATTTTGATTAAGAGATAAAATCTTACTTGGCCAGTTGCCTTCTAAAATTTAAATTTCATTAGGATGAAGATCAAAACAACAATTCGCTAATTTATCTGCTATTTGATTTCCTTTTCTATAAATATGCTCATACTTTCAAGAGATTGCCTTTAAATGATGAACATCAGCAATAATATTATTTTTCATCTAATCTCCACATCCATTTTTGTTAGTAGCATTAATGATAATTTGTGAATCCTCTTGATTGAAATATATTTCAATTATTTTTTCTATTGCAATTTTAATCTCAGTAACAAATGCCTTAGCCTTTGCATAGTTGTTAGTTGAAGTTCCATATGATTTTGAATAAGTGAGGAGAATTTTACCTTCACTATTTCTACAAACACCACCTCCACAAGTTTTTCTTGGATTTCTTTTAGAAGCACTATCAAAATTAATTATCTCAATTTTTGGATATTTTAATTTTACTGTAAATCAAAGTAGATCATTTGTTTTAATTCCATTATTGCATATTACTCTTCTATGTATGTTCAAATCATGTAGCCAAGTTTTTTTGGGTTACATAGGAGAGTTGGTCACAACTTCACTATTTTTAGTAATTGTCAAGTGCAGGGTTCAAACCACAGGGGCTACTTCCACCAAACCTATTTTACTTCATTATTGTTGATCCGGTGTGAAGGGGATCATCGGTCACTTGGGATTCATACCATCATCGTTAGTCTCTTGCACACTCAGAGGATTCAAATCAAACTACTACCTTTGCAAATAGGTTGCCCCAAAGGTTTAAACCTAGGTGTCTTCTTAGTAAGTGTCTGGCCAGACAAGCACTTACCAAACCACCTAACCCTTGAGAGCTAATCATGTAGCCAAGTTACTAGCACTTCTTTTTTACAATTGAGACATCTCGTGATGAGCACCATATTTGTAGACATTCTACAAGAGAGGCAATAATATAGTTCCAAACTTGGGCATGATTTTGAGATATCTTTTTAAAAAAATTATTATTCCTTTCAAGCTATAAATTCCAACAAATAATGGTGGGGCTAGTTCTCCACAGAATACAGAATTTAGCTTTGAAATAATTAATCTAGCATTTAATCAACTCTTTCAATGTTGATGGACCTACCCAATATAATTTCATATTTAAAAAAAAAAACTAAATGGTGTGAGCAAACAAACAATGAAGAAGTAAATGGTCTGATATTTTTAAGTCTTTTTCACACAAGGCACATCTAAAGGGTCCATAATATCCTCTTATTTGTAGACTGTTTTATGTAAGAATCTTACTTTGAATTGTTAACCAAAGGAATGTTGAGGCCTTAGGGAGAGCCTCTAATGATCAAACATTCTTCTAAGGAAAATTTTTAGGAGAAGGAATTTTGATTGTTCTGAATCCTCATATCCCAACTTGATTGAGTATCCACCATCCTTTGATAAATTCCAAACCAACTCATCCTTTCATGTAAAAATTAGTAAATAAAACTCTTGAAGCATCTTTTGAAGTTCATCTACAATTTGTTTGAATTCCTCTCCTTCAACCAAGTTACTAAAAGAAATTCATGATCTGGAGTTGTTGCTCATAATAATATAGTCTTTGACCTTTGGATCTTTACATGCTAGGCATGCTTGAGCCAATGGTTACCATTTTGGGCAAAGATAAGAGGATAAGGCTTCAACAAAGCATCAACCAAAAAATTGCATAACTCCCCTCATTGACTGGCCATCTAATATGTTTCTTTAACAATTGAAAACTTTTTGATATGAAGTTCCATGTTGGCGATCCTTTGGTTAGAGTTCTTTTCCTAAATAATTTCATTGCATCAAGAGAACCTATATATATTTTTAATTAATATTTTTGCCCAATTATTTCCTTGATCTTTGAATAATCTCCACCAAAGCTTTGCTCCTAATGCTAAATTATAAGTTTGCAATTCTGTAAGCTTGCTCCTTCAATATTCTTTCCTTTGCAAACCCTATCCCACTTACAAAGAGGAAACCTAAATTTTTCTTTACAACCTTTCCATAAAGAGTCTCTTTTAATTTTACCAATTTCCGATGTTATACATGTTGGCAATATTGAAATTGACATCATATAAATAGGGATGGATTGCAATGTAGTCTTTATGAGTTGTATCCTTCCTACCATGGTAAAAAACTTATCTTTCCACCCTGTCGAGCAAGTTTTCATTCTATCAAAAAAAGAATTCCAAAGCTTATTTTTATTTACTTTAACAAACAAAGGAATGCCCAAGTAGATTGATGGAAATTTTTCAATTTTAAACCCCTAAATATTCACAATATTTTGTTATGAATCTAGGGCAGTATTAATGAAAAATATATTGGATTTTGCAGTATTCACCAACTATATAATAGCCTTCTCATAGCATGATAATATTGATTTAAACTCCTTGGCCTCACTAACTCAGGGATGGCCTAAAAGAAAAGTATCATCAACAAATTGAAGATGAGTTTCGAAAGGATCATTTTTTGCAACTTAGCTACTTTTGATTTTTCCTTCCATTTTTGCCTTTGAAAAGGCTCTTCCTAATACTTCTGCAAGAATAATTAATAGATAAGGAGAAAGTGGATCACCTTGACAAAGTCCACAAAATGACTTGAAGTAACCAACAAGACAACCATTGATCAAAATATAAATTTTTGCAGTGCTATAACAACATTTAATCCACTCACACCAACTACAATCAAAGTCAAAATTTGTGAGAATAACATATAGAAAATTCTAGGAAATCCTTTCATATGTTTTGTTCATATCTAATTTCAAAAGCATACCTAGTTTTTTCATAGAATGAAGAGAATGTATGGCCTCTTTTGCAATAATTATACCATAAAAAAATTGTTTACCATGATCAAAGCCACCTTGTTCCTCTGAGATAAGACAACCTAGAATGCCCTTCAACTTGTTCACCATAATTTTTGAAATGATCTTAGAAATCATATTACAAAGGCTTATTGGATGGAAGTTATCAAAATATTTTGTGTTGCCTCTCTTGGGAACCAAGGTAATAAAAGTAGCATTGATCTAACTCATTATAGCATTCCTTTTCTAGGCATATTTAACCACAACTAACATATCACTCTTCAATAAATATTAAAGTTTTTAAAATAAAATTACAAGAAATCCATCGAGGTTGGGTGCCTTGTTAGGATGGAAAGAGAAAAATGCTTCATGGAGCTCATCCATAAATGTCTTCTTCATCAAGATTTCATTTTGTGCTTGAGTGATAATTGGTGGAATATTTAGTAGAAGTTTTTATTATGCATCCTTATATTTTTTCAATTTGTTAGAGGTCCCACCCGTATTACATCATCACCACCTAGTGGTATTACAACAAAGCTTTGATATTATCCATGTATCGACAAGATTTGAACCTTGGTCCCCTCCTTAAATATTGAGGAATATAACCAGTTGAGCTAATACCACTTGATATAATGCCTCATTATCTTGCCTGGTATTTGACAATTTGAAATAGTTAATTGCTTTCTTCCTCACATCTTCTTCGTCCTCAATATTTCTTCCATTTGGAGTTAAGATATTGATATGACGAAAATAAAAAATTTGTTTTTGTTGTAGAATGTTTTTTTTTGTATTTCTATCTCCTTCTTTTAGTCATTTCTCTCTATATTTTTGAAACCAATATGACTTTTTTTCAATGCATTAAGATAATAAAAAAGTTATTATTTTTCTTTCACATAATAATCTTAATCCATTCCATTAATCTCTACTATATTTTGTAAATTTTTGAGCTTGGATTCAATTTCTTTCTTTTCTTTTAACATGTTACCAAAATATTTGGCATTCCAAATCTTCATTTGCTCCTTTAAATATTTCAACTTTTGAACAAACCTATACTTACATGATCCTTCAATTGTTGATTCATCCCACCATAACATAACCATCTAGAAAAATTAGGGTCTTGAAAGCACATAGACTAGAAGTAAAACGAATTTGGATGACCATTATTAGGTATCTCACAAGTCAAAAGAATGGGTTTGTGATCTGATATTGCTTGCAATAAAATATCCAAATATATTGTATACTTTGTTTACAACTATTTATTGGATAACAATAATCTATCCAATCTTTCTACTATATGATTTTTTCCAATGTGTCTATTATCCCATGTATATTGAAAGCTTGAGGGACTAACATCCCAAAGGTCATTTGAATTGAAAAATAAAGCAAAATCTTGCATTGATTTAGCACATCCTAGAATACCACCCTTCTTTTCCAAAGGAGATAGAACATTGTTAAAATGACCCGCAAGAATCTATAGATCACAATGAATCATCATTGTATTTGATAAAAATATGCTAAGGTCCTTAGAACATCTTTCACGAGGAGTAACTATAGTTGGAGTATATACATTTATAACCCTAACTTTGATGTTTTTCTCTTTCTTGCAAAAATAATCCAACAACCCAATTTTTTTTTCTTCTAATAATTGCTCATCCCATTTTCATTTGTTCCATTTTATTGCAATACTACCTGAAGCTCCCGTAGAAGAAACTACTAAAAAATCACCATCTTCTAAATCTTCTTAAAATCATCCTACATTCCTCATTGCTTAATTTTATTTCTTGTATTAAAATGAACTCAAGATTAAAATAACCTATTAATTCCATAATAAATTTATTTTTAGGGGTTTTATTCATACCCCTAATATTCCATGATATCATTTTCATCATCAACATTTTTATTTTTATTAGTGGGCTTAGCCCCACTTCTTGTTAACACTTGTGATATTTTTATTTGGATTCCTATATCAATATCCTTTTGAGTTTATTTTTCTCATTGTTTCTACTTTGATGACCTTCCTCTCCTTCCATTCTCACCAACACTCTCATCTTCATCAGTCTCTTCTATTTGTTCATATTGTTCTCAATGAGACTTATCTTCTAAATATTTATGTTTTCTAAAGATTCAAAAGTGCAAGGAATAGTCTCATTAGCATTTTATTCTTTATCTTGCCTTGAAAATTATAAATTGCATAGATGATCCTCCATGGTCATTACTTTCTTATGTTGGCCTTAGAACCCTAAATTTCCTTGGATATTCTCCATAAGATTTTCTTTATTGCACTACTCTTAAAACCCTAATGTGCAAGGAATACACTCCATACTACTTTCATTTTTATTGTAAGGAGAAGATTTTATGCTACTTGAGGAAAATAAAGGTGATTTACCTAGATTGAGCTTGACCTCCATCTCATTTGATTTAAAATTTGCTTTCCCATATTCCTTTGATTTAAAATTTGCTTTTCCCTCTTCCCTTGCACATTTAGCTCCTATATTTTAACTTACACATTGTACTTATTCATCCCCCGTATCATTTTTTCTTCTAGTGGTTGATTTGAGTGAACTATAATGGACTTTGCTATTTGATGATGTAGAAGGGTTTTTATTGCAACTTTGTTAGGAGTCCTTGATTTGACCTAGTTTGTCCTATGATATGGTCTCCTTGTTTCAAATTGAAGCTACCCTTATGCATAAAATTTTCCATATCTTCCTCCATCATTTTATCTTAGTAATCTCTTGCCATGTGTCTGGTTTCATGACATTTGCAACATTGAAATACAATGTTTTCATAATCCACTTGTTGATCCCATTCTCTTGATTTAGATTTAATCCTAATTGATTATGGTAAATATTTTGAAATATCCATGACAACACATATTCAATTTTATACAACATGCCTTCTCTCCTTAGTAGTTGGTCCATCCTAGATGAATTCACCTAGAGTATTACCAATATTCTTCAAAACCTCCTTATTTATGAGTTGATAAGGAAGTCTAAAAATATTAGCCCATACCAAAAGCCTTTTAATAGTTTATGTGTCCACAAAAAATTCTCACTCCAAGGTCTTAAATATAATGCATATTTACCCCTAAACCATGAGCCTCCATCCATTATTTTATCCCTTATTTTTGAACTGGAATAATAATGAGGAAAAATCATTTTCAAAGAAAATTCATGGAGTAATTTGAATTTAATCCCCACTTCCACTTAATCCAATATCCATGGAACTTACATATTAACCCTCTGGCTTTAAGAACCAATATATCATGCTCAATCATCTCATCCTTGATAATCACTTCTGGTGTAAAATCTATAATTTGGATAGGGTTTACCATAGATTCAATCTTCCTCTTATTGCTAACTAGGGCATCCATACTTCCAACTAGGTCATTCTTACTTTTAGTAAGGACTTTCAAAAATGACTTTATCTCTATGTTACTTAGTATTTTTTAAATGAATATTTTAAATTCTTATCAGATCTATAACAAGAAGTGTCACTTGTTCCTTGACCACACTTTGCTTTCTACTTCCTCCTTCTAGCTTGCATTTCCTCCTCATTTTTGGCTCACACTCACTGCTTCATGCTTACACTTCCTCTTTTCTCCTAGATCACACTCACTACTTCATGCTTACACTTCCTCCTCACTCTTGGATCACACTTGTTGCTTTGTGCTTACACTTCCTCCTTGCTCCCAACTCACACTTGCTAACATTTAGTTTTACTCTTTACCTTGTGTTTGATATGTGTTATAATGGTAAGGGTTGATATTTTTTTTAAGTTCAAGAATGTTGTCTATATTCCATTATATTTATTTTTTTAGATGCATTAAAAGTAAAGGTAAAGTAATTTTTAATATCTATATTGCATTATTATGTATTTATTTAGATGCATTAAAAGGTAAGGGTAAAGTATTTTTAATGTCTACGAGGTCATAAATTTTCAACCATCTTCAAAGGGGATGCTATTTATCTAACATATTATTATTGTCGATAGGTAGTAGCCCTAGTGGCTAAATATGGTGGTTGTTTCTTAGTGGTCTTGTGTTCAAACCCCTTGAGGGTGGTTGTTGATGTAATTTGTAAACGTTCTCCTAAAAAAAAACATAATGTTATTCAACCATATTTTAGTTATCAAAGTATGATTTACAATATTATTCGGTAGGATTTGAACCTTGAACCTCCTATTTAGATTTTTAATTTTTTTATCATTAATACCAATTAGGTTATACAAAATGTTAAGGTTTACTTATGAGATTTGAACCTTGGTTTACAATGTGAAACTTTTCTCTCCAAACCAATTACTCTAAACCCAATGGGCCTAATATTATGTATGAAAGAGAGGATTTATGTTGTATTGTTTGTTTATAGGATGTATATATTTCTTCCTTTTACAAGATAACCACTTGTAGTATAAAAACATCAAAATTTTATTTTATGTTTAAAATAAGGTTAAAAAAATAATGTGTTTCTACTCTTGTATTTATATTAAAACTAGTAATTACCCTTAATGGTGGAAATAAACTTCCATAGGAAAAATTTCTTTTATGTTGAGGATGTTTACTATGTAAAAAGGTCCCTAACTTAGTACAAATAAATAAAAAAATAAAAAAATAAATGGGGAATATATATTTTTGTCATTTTCGAAGTATCACACTCATGACACAAACACCTTGAGATTAGTTTTTTACCACATTCAACTTTAATGTGCCCCTATTTAACACAAAGTAATATTGTTTTAAATATTTTTGCATCTCTTCTAAATTAAAACTTCCACTTAACTTGGCATCCACCACCTCTTTAGCCCATATCTTTTTCTTGATCTTTTTTCTTTTTTTTGGTAAACATACTTTATCAGCCAAAGCATTGAGCTAGGGCACAATGGGGGCAATCCTCCTCATGATTAAAAATTGGACCTCTATAATGATAGCTTAAATACATACCAATGCGGTGTCTAGCATCCATAACTTCTTTAGTCCATCTTATTTTCTTGTTTTTTTAAATATACTTTATCAACCAAAGCATATAGTTGAGGGTACAACAGGGACTACCCTTCCTGAAATTCAAACTTGAACCTTCGTAATGAGAGCCAAAAGACATACCAATGTGATGTCCTGATAGGGACTTCCTAGATATTTTTAAATACCCCTAGATCAAATTACCAAGTTCAACACTCATTATATTAGACACACTTCAACTAATCAACATATCTAACAAGATAATCCTAGAGCTATAAATGCCCACCTTTCTTGTGATGGGAAGATTCATCACCCACTCTAACACCAAGTAATCTCACATACCTTGAATCATTGAGAACATCAACACATGATATCTACCTATTATATTTACGAGTTTAAATTTAAAAACTCTATGATAAAATTGTGTGGTTAAGAATAATGTTATCAGGTTTAACCAATGAAGAATTTATTCCAAGCATTATTCATGAAGATAGATAATCTCCTTTGTCATTCCCATTGCAATCTCAAAATTTTTCTTTTAACCTAAAATATCACCTTTTGTAGAAATATACTTACCTAGCGAACCTTTCTTAATGTACTCATAGACAAGCAACATGTGATATCCATTTACATAAAATACAAACATCTCCACCTAATTTATACGATGGACATTTCCAATCATACTCACTTATACCTAATATTAGTCTTTTCTTTGGGATGTGCCTTCCAATTGCTTTATTTTCACTACCTTTTTTTTTTTTTTTTTTTTTTTTTTTTTGTGGGGGGGGGAGCCGCCACGCCCGCCGGGGGCGGGCCCTTGGTGGCTGGCTCCCCCGCGCGGGCGGGCGGCCCCCCGCCCCCCCCCCCGCGCGCCGCGCGGGGGCGCCCCTCTACCCCCCCCGCCCCACTCATTTAAAACCTTTTACGTGGCTGAAAGCACCACTACCTTCTTATTAGATAACACCCATTTTGTAGATTGTTTCAAAACCTCCTTAGTCCAACCTTATCTTGAAGTTATCTACAAGTATTTTAGTTCCCTAAAAGTAAACTTCTAAAATCTCACAAGGATGGGAGAATATCCTAGACTATCATAGTTACACACATTATTATACATTCTAAACATGTCTTACCATCCAAGGGTGATACATAAAATTTCTATGATGCCAAATGCAACCACAAATCCAAGCAGATACTTGATGACACTTCTCTTCGAAGATGTTCTATAATTGGTAGCTACAAAAACAATTTGAACTCCACTTGAGAAGTTTTGTTAGATGGGTTTTTAGAAGAAAGAATTCATTTATGAAAACCTTAATATACACGTCATTCATGACCTTGAGAGATCACGTATCCATTAAAAATAAATTTTTGGCATAACAAGTATTTAAATGAAACAAAATTCCATCATAGTTATTTTTACATAAGTAAAAAAATAATAATTTTATCTATTTAGAAGGGATATTATTATGAGCATTCTAATTATTCTATATTTGAATTTCTTTCTTTTCTTTTTAAATTAGTAGTTATTAGAAATTATTGTGTTTTTTTGACTTCTTTGCTTTAATAACTTTTAATCATTATTTTTTGTGTGTGGTTTATTGTCTTTTCATTTTTTTCTCCACAACAATTTGATCTATTTATATAATTTAAATTCATTCTAAAATTTGGTATAAGTACTCTTGAAGTTAAAGTTAATACGCCATCCAAAAGAATTTATATTATGTTTCAAAATTGTTTTATTTTTTTTGTAAATATATCTATTGAAAGTCTCAATATTCAAACAACAAATATTTTTTATTGTAATTAAATACAATAAAATGGATAAAAATTAAAACATGTGTGTTTTTATATAAATAGAATACAATTTTAATCATGAAATGTAATTATCTCAAGCGGCTAAAATATAGCTGTAAGCTTATTGCAGTGGTAAGGGTTTTGACCTCTCTTTGAGAGGTCCAAGGTTCAAACCCCACTTAGTATGAGGGGATTGGGACCCCTCATAAAAACTTGTATAAACTCATTGAAAAAATAGTGGTTAAAATATGATTTTCCAATTGGGAGACCTAGGTTAAAATATTTTCAAGTGATATACTACCACTTTGTGATTCATTGAAATATCATGGCAACTTAGTGATGATGTGATAGGGGTGGGGCCTATTTTTTTAATCAGTTATATAAGATTGAAACATTAAAATATTATGGAAACATAGTGATGATGTAATAGGGGTGGGGTCTAATTTTTAATGGGTTATGTGGGATTGAAAGGTATCTACTTTTCTAATGGGTTATATGGGATTGAAACTGACACCACCCTTATTAAATCATTATCACATAGTGATATTACAATTTCTTGGTAATTATGCATATATCACTTGGAAATATTTGAACCTAGGTATCCTTAAAATTTGAGGAATTTAATCGGTTGAGTTAATAAAAATTGATAAGGTTGGGGTCTATTTCAATCTCATATAATCAAATTTAAAAAAAATAGCATACTTTTATATATAAAAATGAATGAAGTTAATGAGCACGAGTTTGGAGTGAGTGTAGTTGTAAGCGAGTGTGAGTGTGAGTCAGGAGTGAGTGCAACCAAAAGTGAGTGTGAACATGAGTTAGAAGTTAGTGTAGCCAAAAGCAAATGTGAGCACGAGTCAAGAGCGAGGAGGAAGTGTGAGCAAGAAGTAGAAAGCAAAGTGACATCCAGTTGAAGAAAATCTAGTGCAAGATAGGAGGAAGTGTGATCTGGGAGGAATTGTGAGCTAATAGGGAGTGCAAGTCAAGATTCAATCATGGAAAAAGAGGAACGAGGTCATTTGGAGTGCATCAATGCTTCAAAACCTTACCATGAATGCATGGAACATTGTTTCCAAAAAATTGCTAAAGTGAAGGAACATCAAAAAAATAAAATATAAGGGCTATTGTGAGCCAAGAGGGAGTGCAATCTAGGAGGGAGTGCAATCTAGGAGTGAGTGCGAGGTAGGAGAGAGTGCAAGCTAGGAATAATTGTAAGCCAAGAGGGAATGTGAGCCAAGATGGAGTGCAAGACAAGAGCGATCCCAATTCTCTAGTATGGAAGGAAAGTCATATTTTAAATCCCTAATGGGAAGTCAATATGCCCTAGTTAGAAGTATAAATGCCCAAGTTGGAGATAAGCAGAAGAGTGAATACATGATAATTTCGATCTAGGTAGTAGATGTTACACTACAAGTGAGTATCAAGGATAAGATGATTGAGAATGATATAATGGTTCTTAAAAGTAGATGGTTAGTATATAAGTTCCATAGATCATGGTCAAGGTTTTTGGAGATTCAAAATTGAATCAAGTGGAAGTGAGGATTAAATTCAAATTACTCTATGAATTTTATTCCTAAAGGTTTTTTCCTCCTCATATTTTATATTTTAGAAATTAGGGATAAAATAATGGTTGGTGGCCCATGGTTTATGGGAAGAGATGCACTTTATTTGAGACCATAGAATAATTTTTTTATTGAGAGAAAAACTATTAAGAAGCTCCCAATATGGGTTATGATTTTTGGACTTCCACATCAACTTATAAATAAGGATGTTTTGACGAAGATTGGAAATACCCTAGGGGAATTCATCAAGGACTAACTACTAAGGAGCAAAATCATGCTATATACTCGAATATGTATTGCTATGGATATTTCAAAACTTTTGCCACAACCCATTAAGATAAAATCTAAATCAAGAAAATGGGATAAAGAAGTATATTATAAAAATATCGCATTTTTTTGCCATATTTTTTATGATATTGGACACATGGAAAGAGTTTTTAAAGTGAAAACTATGAAGAAAGAGAAAAAATTCTAGCCATGAGATAAACTTCAAGACAAAGCAAGAAAATCATATAGTAATAGAAGCTAGATCAGATCAAGGATATTCCACTCTGAAAGAAGAGGTAAAGAAATCCTATCTATAGTATCATTTGGCAAGTTTAGAAGGAATTAAAGGTGCAAAAGAATATGTGGAGAGAAATCCTAAAACAAAGACAACAAAAGAGATCAAGTTTATTCTAGGTAAATCATCTTCATTTTCCTTAAGTAGTTTAAAATCCTCTCCAAGTAATAAGAGTGAAAGGGATGAAAATGTTATCCTTTGAAATTTAAGGTTTCAAGAGCCACCTAATAAAGAAATGAGAATGGAGGAAACCCCATAACAATTTACATTTTTTAGAGTAGAATAAGAAGGTAATTGCCACAAAAGAACAAGATAAACATAAAGATGATAAGTCTTACTATGATCAATGTGAGAAGATTGAAGATATTGATGAAGATGAAAGTATTGTGGGTAATGAAAAAATAAAGGAAGATCCAAGAAGAAAATACAAAGAGAAAAAGAAACCTAATGGGATATTGATATTGAAAAATAAAAGCAAATATCAGAAGTGCTAACAAGAAGTGGAGTTAAACACACAAATAAAAACAAAAACTAACAATGAAAATAATATCTTGGAATATTAAAGGAATGAATAAGAACCCTAAAAAATGTATTAAGAAATTGTGAGGTTGTTATAGACAAGATATTTATAGATATAGAAGTTGGGCAACAAATATTTTAACCATTAGTGGTGTTGAATTTCATCTTGATAGAATTTAAATTTCATAAGGCATTTGATATAAAAGGAGTTAATTGTGGAAACTTAGTAGTTTGAGGAAGATGGAGAATATATTTGATAGAAAGGCAAATGAAGAATATTTTTTTATAGAAAGGTAAATTTGGATATGCTTTAATTAACTTGTTAGAAATGTAATGAGAGCAATGCAATGTTTTATTTTTGTAATGAGAGTGACCCCAATAGAAGCCATACATAACTTATTAAAAAAATTGAATGAAGTTAAAGCACACGAAAATGCTTAAATTTTAACTTTAAAACAAGCATTCACTCACAATATTTACTTGAAAAATCTAATTTGATAGATAGGGTAATGTTAAACCATAATATATTTATCTCATTATACAAATATCATTATATATTTTATTGTAAAGATATCTATTCCTATATAAGGGAAAGAAAAAAAGAAAGGGAAGGAGGAACATCATTTCTATTCATTCATTTTCTTAATATATATATTTTTTCTATCGACACCTAATCAAGTTCCTTCTTATTTCCTTGTAAACAAGAACACTCCTATAAGTTGATGTCAACTTTTCAACTTTAAATACAAAATCCTTTATAGTAAGCATGTTGGAATATATGGTGTTAAGATTCATGTAAGGCCATGAGTGACTTTTGTATTATATTCTTTGTATATCCTGGCCCTTTTACACCTTGTAAAATAAATTTATTGTAATATTTATTATTTAACCTAATTTTTTTTTCTTTAACCTCCTTCTTTCAACCATTTTTATTAGTTAGAGTGTAATTCTACTTTCTTTAGTGATATCTTTTCATGTCTGTGTACACCCTTCATATTGTATGTATTCGTTTGTAATTATTTATGCTTGTCTGAGCAATGTATTGGTTTCATTCATTTCTTGAAAGTATTATAAAATCTAACATGGTATTAGAATGAGTGTGAATCTTCATTAGTCAATTTCTTATCTTCAATAATTTATCTTCAACACTGATTTCAAGGAATAACTTTGTTTGGAAGCAATTAGAAGAAGCTTCATGTGCCATGGACAACTTATTTAAGGATCTATTTAACAAAACCTTAGGTGGGATTCGATCATGTGGATATCAATGGAATATGATAGATTTTTTCTAGGAGAAATATTCATTGATTAGTTCCTTTTGTCTCTCTTGACATTCAATCTATTCATTTTTGACAAAATGAATTTTCTAACAGTTGGTTTGATTTTTTTGAGGTTATTTGAAAACCTCACTTGTATTTTACATATTTTCACAAAATTCCATTTCCTCTTTTTCTTTAGACTTATTATTTTCTAATGCAATATAGATGAGTGGACAATTTGCATATTTGCTAAAGAAGGAAAGAAGAAGTTAAATAATTTTCAATAAACCATGTATGCCAGAGAAGTCATGGGTAAAATTTTATGCATGGAAAAGACCTCTAGTTGCTTAACAAAGTTCCTAAAATGGCTGAATTTTTTTTCTATTGTATTGTCAAGAGAAGATAGCTTAATATCTTATATCTAAGAAAAGTATTGTGTAGGGTGAACCATGATAAATATGGAGGAATCATCAATATTTTTGGATTATTCATGAAAATTCATGGGCCTCAATTTGGTACTTTTAAATATCTTATTTCTAAGTACATATTTTATCATGTCAAACGATTTCTTAATTTTAATCCTATTTTCATGTTTTTGAATCTAAAAAATGGAATATTCCCTTTGAAGAACACAAGCTTATACTGAGAGGGGGTGAAAAGTATAAGATACAAATTCTACTTTTATTTCCAAAGTAGTATTATCCTATTTTAATAATTGCAATAATGAAACAATGCACATATCATCACACACATAAGAGACACAGATTTAACGTGGTTCACCCAATGTGGGCTACGTCCATGGAGAAAATTTTTCTTATAAATTTTCTCAAAAAATCTCTTGGGAACCAATTCCCTATTACAATGTTTATGGGTACAAACCCAAAGGAGGTACAAACCCAAAGGAGACACCAATCCCCTATGGTCAATTTCATGGACCTCTATCCACAGGAGACATCAATCCTCTTTACTCTGGTTCATGGACCTCTATCCGCAGGAGACACCAATTCCATCTACTTTGGTTTGTGGATCTCTATACACAAGAGACACCAATCCCATTTACTCTTGTTCATGGACCTCTATCCACAGGAGACACCAATACCCTTTGCTCTGGTTCATGGACCTCTATCCACAAGAGGCACCAATCCCATTTGCTCTGATATACTCCAATCCTTTACACAAGGCTTGCTCAAATCTACTCAACTCTACTAAAAAATTTGCTCAAAACTCTGCTCAAATATGCTCACTAAACCTGCTCATAAGCTTGCTCAAATTTTCTCATTACTACTAATAAACCTGCTCAAATCTGCTCATATCACCTGCTCAAATCTACTCCAATCCTACATACAAGGCTTGCTCAAATATGCTCACCAAAACCTACTCGAATCTACTTACAAAACCTGCTCAAACCTACTCACAACTGATCCAAAATATTGCATACAAACAATGCTCATTTATACCCAAAATCAATTATAACAATCCATAAATCTTCCATGCTCATCTACTTCCAAAATCAATCATGATGATGCACAAATTGGCTTCACAAATATGATCTATAACTCTTGCACTTTCATTTCCAATATCACTCAAAACCAATGCACAAGTTTGCTCTCAAAAATTATTTATAACTTTCATCAATTTATTTCCAATTTCAAACATAACCAATGCACATCCTTGATATCAAACCATTGCACATATATTCCCAAATTCATTCAAGCAATTACATAATCAATCAATCCTTATGCCTCCAAACATATGACAACTCAATATGTTTTCTTCAACCAAAAACCACCTAGAGGGGGAGTCAGATCACCATACCTCTAAAAATACCTTGATGACGATGTGCCTTCAAAACCTGTCTTAAAAAAATAATTTTCTTTTCTAGTTTCACTTCAAGAACTGGTTAGTAAATCTCCTTTTCAAATCATCCACATTAACCTTCCCAAAAATGTGCACAATAAAGATTTAAAAATAATACCTTATATCTCCTTTTAAATATGCAATATTACAACTTTCAAATAATCCACAATACACCTTATATCCCCTTTTCTAACATGCAATAATCACACTTTTCAAAAAATACCAAAACCACCCTGTATCTAATTTTCACATGCTAAAAATTATACTTTCAACTAGTTCTTAATACACCTTATAACTCCTTTTCTTAGATAAATAAAAATAAAAATTTCCCTTTGTTTAATCAAAAACTAACTAGTGACTATCTTCTTCTCTCACAAATTTTTGTCCTTATTTTTATCAACACAAGGCCAAAAAACTATATCATTTCATAAAAAATTTAAATCAAAATTTTGCGCTCATACCTCAACCAACAAGCCCCACGAGTGCAAGGAGAATCAAAATCATGATATTTGCCAACACATCATCCAAGCCTAGGCTTGGTAACCAGCTAGGCTACCCAGTGGGTAGTAACAAAAATGCAGTACAAAATATTTGAAGAACTCCTTTGTTCAAAAGCATTTTTCCACTCTACCAAGCAAAATAGAACCTACCTGAATTTGACCCTACGACCTTCCTACCCCCAGTGCCTTAGTGCTAGATCAATGACCAACTGGACTAGCCATCAAGTTGAAACAAAAGATGCAACACTATCGATTTGTCTCCTTTGTCACGCTCTCCAAGGAAATAAAACACATCAAAACTGGCACTAGTGAGTTTCAAACCTCACACCTTCTTCCTCGCAATGACTTAGCACAAGTCAAACCACCGCTTGGGCTACCTCAATGGATGATGTAAAGGTGCTACACTTCTCCTTCTTATTTTATGTTGTTTGCACTCACCACAATGGATGATATTTGAATGCACACTCTTAAATCTTATCCAAACCAATGTTTAGTGCATTATTTATATGCATATGCCTCCTTTCACAATGATGTTGACGCTCATATTTTACTTTTTATTTTTGAATTTCATATAGCATCTAATATATTTTGGCGCTCTTTCTTATTAAGCCTTATTTTGATTAGAATATTTTAAATCTAAAAGATTCAAATATTATAGTCTTTAAACCTTTGGCCCTTGGAAATAAATCTTTGTCTTTAAACCTTTACTACCTCTTGTGGTCTTTAAATATTTTTCAAGAAAATATAATAAAACCTTTTAAACCTTGTCCTTCTTCATAATATTTAAATTCGACATATAAATATTATTAATATTTCTCTTAGAAAAATAATTTGGAAATATACCTTGCTTTTGAATTTTATCCATTGTTTGCTATTCATCAAAACCATGGGGAATATTTTTGCCTTAATTATCATGGACCTTTGACATAAATGACAACTCAATATTTCAAATACCCTTAATATTATAATAAGGAGGAAATCATGGTGCAAATAGTGTGCATGCTTTTTTATATGCACATGGTAATAAAGGCATTGCATGACCTATGGAGTGGTTTGACATGCCAAGGAAATTGACACCCTTCATGGTTGGGCTAAGGTGCTTCTTTAGCGGAATGGATTATTGTTATTTATTTGTATAAGTGCCCATTGTGGCTAGAGAGATAGACTATAGTCCTTGGAATCTAGGAGGTCTAAGGTTCAAATCTCATGCTCATTTTTGGATCAATTTCTTGATGGCATCACCCCCTTTCTTGACATGGTATATGATAACCTCTCTACATGTGACATGGTATATAATGACATCACCACATGTGACATGGATCATATTGATGTTACCCATTTATTTGACACTATGTATGCTAATGTCAACCCTAATTTTATGGTATATGCTAATGATGCGATGCGGTACGTACTAATGACATTAAATCCATTAACATGGAATTGGATGATGTGGAACTTGTTGACATGGCACATGCTAATGTGGAAGTTTCTAATATAGCATCGGATGACATGACACCTACTGACATGACACTAGGTGGTGTGGAAAATTATGACAAGATGATGGTCAACATGGTAGAATGGATGTCAAATTTTAGTATAAAAAGGGGTTTGACCAATCATATTTTGCCAACTCATCAAATCATTTATTTTAGTGCTCATATAATCAAAATAGACATGGTGAATTATGAATTCTAAGAGGCACCATAAGGTGACAAGTGACATGCTCTAACTTGTCAAAACCCTATCTAGTGGTAGGTATAGTCAGTGTCCTAGTGGAACCCCTTTGCATAGAACAATGACACCTAGCAATAGACAATTCATTGTTCCTCTATTCAATTAGTGCATAGTTGGCACCACTCAACAACTTAGTTAGTGACACATGGTAAAATCCCATTTGCTAAAGGTACAAATATTTTTTTAATTTTTTAAAATATTTTGGATATATTTTGTGTGATTCTAGGGCCAAACTTCTATTGGCCATAACTTTCACATATGGAAGCATTTTGAGACTTTTTTTAGAATGCATATTTTTTTCAAGTTCTCTACTTTAGTAATATTTTTCTAGACACGATTACATATAAGAGACTATTTTTTAGTAGGAAATTCATGGATCAACATATAACCTTGTTAAATGGGCCAAATTATGCCACTTAAAAATTAAGATGAATCTTTGCTTTGGAGTTAAGGATAGTTCAAATATGTGAACGAGGACCCTCAAAGCACTAATTTTGATGAGAGTAAGTAATTTTTCAAGGATATGAAGGATTAAGTACTTGGTGTGATAGATTTTCATGTTGTCAAGATCTATGATACTTATGTTAGCAACACTTTAGATCCCAAGGAATTGTTTTACAAATTTTAGAATATGTGTGATCATATTGACTTTACAAAAATAAGTATATTAGAGGTAGATCTTCCTACTTTGTACATGGAATATTTTGAAATCATTTATGAATAAATTAATTGATTCAATAAATTAGAAGATCATATCTACACCAGAGAATTTAACAAGAAGGAGCTCGATGATAGTGGCAAAAAGAATACTAAACTTCTCAACATTGCATTCAATTAAAGGTTCACGACATATGAGATTGTTTTTTTTGTGTTTAAGATGCTTCCAATTTAATTTACAAATGATCCTCCTCCTTCTCTTGATAATGTGTTGAAGCACCATATTTATCACCAATCTAGAAGATAGAGGTATAAGATTCATTCTCTTACTATTCAATCTTGTGTAAGAAAAGTGATCAAGGAAGAGATTGCAAAAAACCAAAGTAAGGTGAGAAGAAAGATAAATAGCCCTTTAAAAATCCTATTTGAAATTTTATAAGAAGAAAGGACACAAGGCAAAATTTTATTAGATACAAATCAAGAAGCTTGAGGAAGCAACCAAAAAGGAATGCTAATGTTTCTCTCTTCTATACTCAAGATGAGAGCAACCATGATGGGGAAACCTCATAGGCACATTTAGTCATTCATTTAACATATTAGACATCCACTTCTTTTGATGAGTGGATTGTGGATTTAGGGAATACTTAACACAACCAATAACGACCATGTCTTACTCTATTATAACACTCTATTTTTTGAAAAAATATTGTTATTATGGATGATTCCTATTTATGGATGGTTGGGTGTGGTTAGGTGTAAGTTGGATATTATTCATTTGATAAGGTACTTCATGGTCCTAGTATGGGCCCCAATTTTTTGTTTATTTATTACATTACTCATGCAAATAAGAAGGTAGATTTTAACCAAACTGATGGGTGATCAATAAAATTGATAATGGTTTCAAGATAGTTGCCTTAGGATATTATGATGAGTTAGATAAAAATACAATCTTAGTGATCATCCAAATCCTTTCTCTCCTTAGAGGAAAGAAGTTTTGGCTATGGTGGTATAGGAAGATGGTGTTAGTTAGCAATGGCATCATAGAATTGGGCATATTAGCTATGGTTCCTTAGGGTACATAAGTTGGTAGTTGACTATTGCACTTCTTCCTATTTCTCCCCCTAGTGGTGTTTGGGAGGACTATGTTTAGAGAAAAATCATTAAGAGTCCTTTCCAAAATGGACTATTAAGCATACTACATAACCCTTGGAGGTCATTTATAGTGATATTTATGGACCTATGCATACACCATCGCTTTTGAAGAATAAATACTTTCTTACCTTCATTGATTATTTCTATTGGAATGTATGGTTGTATGCCATTTATACTAAATATGTAGCTTTTGGAAAGTTAACTAACTTCAAGGCATTGGTGGAGAATCAACTCAAATTAATATCATAGATAGAGGATGTGAGTATGTGAATAATGCCTATGTTGATTTCTTAACTTTTTATGGCATTATCTTTTGGAGGACTATCCATTATACCTAAGGAAAAATGATGCAATTGAGTGGAAGAACAAGGCCATTATAAATATGGCTAGATGCATGTTGTATTATAAATAGATGAAGCCCAAATTTTGGGGAAAATTAGTGACCTATGCAATACATATCATCAATAGGACTCCAAAAAGAGTCATTTAGTGTATAACTCCTCTCGAGAGATTAACATGTAACAAGCTTGATATGTCTTGGTTTCATATATTTGGATTCATAACATGGGCCCATATTCTAAAAATTATTTAGAATAAGGAGTCATCAAAGAGTTATAGATGTATTTTTATGGGGTATTTTGATACCTTTGGCGTATAGTCTCTTTTATCCTAAGAGGTATATTTTTCTCATTCGATGAGATGTGATCTTTGATGATGTTTTTGTACCCATTTTTTCATTTCCTCTCCCTTCTATTTTTGTTTAGGATATTTCTTCTATAGTTTCTATAAGGGTCCTAGATACGCCCCCAAATATTCTTATTAACATCATTCTAGTTTATTTAGGGTCTTATAATTTTCCTCATATTTTAATAGTATTATCTCCAATATATTCAGTTTTGGATCTATAAGTAGATGAGCTTGATAATTTTTATCCTTGTGTAATTGTGGTGGATGTTGAGGTGTATGGTGAGTTTTGTTTGGATACTTTAGTTTTAGCTTATGATGTTACTCCCCTACATGATGTGCCAGAGGATTAAATGGTTCATCCAAGGCTCGAGTGGGTTTTCACCTTCCTTTAGGATGCTTAATCCATTATCTCTCAAGAGTGCCATCGAAAGGATACCTCTCAAAATCTACTCTCAAAGGTTGATGACTATGTATATCCTCTGATTATTCTTAGGTTAAGGGTCATCCAAGATATTATACTTACTAATTATGAGTTATTGATGAGTAATCAAACATGGGAGTTTGTTCCTCTTCTAAAAGGGAAGAATGTTACTAGGTGTAAATGGGTCTATAAGACTAAGTATACTTTCAACATTTAGGTGGAGAAGCACAAGGTATGTATTATTTCTAAAAAATTCTCTCATAAGGAGGGAATTGACTGCTTGGAGATATTCACTACAATTGCTTGGATTGATAGGATGATTATTTCCATAACTTCTTGTTATGGTTGGAAGGTAATGAATGAGAAGAGTGACTTACTTCATGACAATATTTAGGAGGACATCTATAACAACAATTATGAGGACATCTACTAGCCTACTAGCTTATATATATATATATTATTGTATTCAAAATAGGCATATTATTTTATTACAACCAGGTGAAGTTTCTATAATATCACATTGGGTTGTTTGTTGTAAGATTAGTTGTAGTTTTTTGGCTTCTAGATTGTTTGGTTGTTAACAAACTCATAGATAACCATTTGTTAGAAGAGTTGTTAGTTAGTTTGTCTAAAATAAGCTATTAGTTATCAACTTTATTTTTTACTCTTCCAAATTGTTGAGGTTGTAAAGAGATTATTATGTTGTAACAGGGCATGTGTGTGCTTATGTATTACTTACATATGAATAAAACTTCAACTTTTGGCTCTTCATTTTAGTTTACCCTTGTGTTCCACATTTGTATCAGAGTGGTAGGTCTAGTGGACTTTAGGTTATTTTTAGTCCCTTATCGCTCACATTGTTGGTATCAAAGTGGTAAATATGTATTTAGTTTATTATATTTTATATAATTATGTAAGCCATATGGGCTATGGTTTACATTGTTATGAAAAACCCATATTATATTTTGTAAATAACCTAAAGCCCACTTGTTATTTATCTTAGGTTAACTTGATTATGTAATTGAGTTTTTGGCATTAGTATAAAAATTCCCAATCACTCCATCCATTGTATTGGGGTGTTGTGATCCTTTTCCATAGATGATACAATGCTTCTTTGTAACAACCCACCAACTCAACCCAAGGGAGAGATATTTTTTTTTACAAGGATAAAATCTTAAAGAAGTCCCAATATTTTTCAGCATTATAATCACATTTTTAGTTCAATGTTGGTATAGATGACACTCAAGTGGATAAGAGTGACAATATTTCTATACTTCTAGGGTTTATCTTTCTAAACCTCATTCTTTAGAAAGGACACCAATAATGGTCCCCCCACATTTCCTATACCCTCATCGATATAGGAAAACTTGGCCACAATGTAAGAATTATTCTTTAAGGCCCATAACACTTGAAGGGGGATGACTTTTCCCTAACCCTATATAAATTAATGTTAGAATTAAGTAATAAAATGTGAAAAATAATATAAACGTAGAAATAAAACATAGAAGAATAAAGCAATACATGAGACACAGATTTATGTGGTTCACCCAACATGAGCTACGTACATGGAGAAAATAACCAGGTATTTTATTTCATCTAGAGAAACAAAGGGATACAACCTACAATAGATCCATTGTAACTTCCTCTTCGCTCTATCATCGTAAATTACAATACGTGTGCTCACACACACAATTCAACCATCGTTCAAAATATCTTTATAAAATAGAGTTACAATTTAGGGAAAAAATACCCACCCAAAATATGTCATCCGATCTATGACCTAGTTAATAAGGGTCTAGATTTACAAAGAGAAAAATATCGATTTTTGGATCCATAAAGTGTCGTTGCCCCCCTAGCAGACACAAGTAGAGGGACATTGCCAATCCTACACCCCCCTTCATGGAGTGGGTCCAAGTGCGGCTGAAAACAAGACCTACAAATTAATCAGGATCCACAATCAACAATCTTCCACTTGGATACTGATCATAATAACTCCACCGCTATTGCACCTGTTGGACTATGCTCCAACTTTGGACCTGGAATTTTTCTCACCTTTACTATCATACTTGAATATAAAATAAAATTGAGCAAGAACTCAATTTCTCCTTGGTTATTGCCTTTGTTAACATGTATGCAAGATTCTAGCTAGTGTGTATCTTTTTTAGCTTCAACTGTCCATCTTCCAAAATTGATCATATGAAATGGTACTTGGTCTATATATGTTTAGTCCTAGAATGGAAGGCTGAATTCTTTGCAAGATGAATGACACTCTAATTGTCACTATATAATATGCTATTCTCCTGCTTCTTTCCCAATTCCTCCATAAATATTTATAACCAAATCATCTCTTTAATAGTCGTTGTACAAGCAACATACCCTGCTTTCGTTGTTGAAAATGCAACAATATTTTGTAATTTTGAAATCCAACTTACTATAGTTCTACCTACATTAAAGATATATAATGTGGTACTCCTTCTGCTATCTATATCACCTGCCATATCTGCATCGACATATCCTTGTAAAATAGTGTTAGTGCCTCCAAAACATAACACATGAGTGCCAATACCTCTTAAATACCTAAGAATCCACTTCACTACCTCCCAATACCTTTTTCTTGGGTTGCTCATAAACTTGCTCACAACTCCCACTGCATGTGCTATATTTGGCCTTGTGCACACCATCATATACATAAAACTACCAACTGCCAATGAATAAGAAACCTTGGAAATGTAGTCTATCTCCTCTTGTGTCTTAGAACACATCTCTTTAGTCAGTTTGAAATGATTCACCAAAGGTGTACTAACAGGTTTTGTATGCTGCATACTAATTTTTTTCAACACCTTCTCAATATACTCACCTTGAGATAATGTTAATTTACAATTTTTCTTATCTCTTGTTATTATCATACCAAGGATTTACTTTGTAGCACCCAAATCCTTCATTGCAAATGAATTTGCTAATTTTATTTTGAGAACATTTATATCCTGCATGTTAGACCCTGCAACAAGCATGCCATCTACATACAATAAAAATATAATTTAGTTACCATTATACAATCTCTTAAAATAAACACAATGGTCAGAATAAATCTATAAAATTTTAGATACCGCTACCTTGGAGCTTGCTTCAGGACATACAAGCTCTTTTCAACTTGCATTCTAATTCCTCCGTCCCTTTGACCTCATACCCTTGTGGCTATTGCAAATAAATCTCTTCCTCCAAATCCCTATGGTGAAAAACTATTTTACATCTAATTAGTCAAGATGAAAATATTCTACAACCACTAAAATTAAAATAGTTCTAATTGAAGTTATTTTAACAACAAGAGAAAAAATTTCATCACAATATATACCTTTATTCTGTGCAAACCCCTTTACAAGTCTAGCCTTATACCTCTTTTTGCCTCCATATTCTTCCTTCACCCTATAAATGCATTTACTCTACAATTCTCTTTTTCCTGTAGGCAATTGAAACTAATCCCAAGTCTGGTTATGTACCAAGGGGTCCATCTCCTCTTCCATGTCTCTCTCCCACTTCTTTCTGGTTTCTACCTACATTGCTTCTTCATATGTTTATGGTTCACCAGAATCAGTCAATAATACATAATACAATAAAGGAGAGTAATGATCAAGGGGTCTACTTAACTTAGTAGATCTTCTAACAACACTTACAAGAGTTTGAGGTGCTTGCTTCTGCTGTTGTTGAATATTTTGATTCTATAGCACCTTTGGAGTTTCATTTTATGTGATTTCATTAAGCATTATGTATTATGTGTTTACCTTTTCTTGTTTATTTCTCTGCAACTTATCTTTATACATGACCTTCTCATTGAATACCATATCTCTACTCCTAATGATTTTGTGATTTTCATAATCCCAAAAGTGATAACAAAAATTATTAACTCCATATATAATGAAGGTACACTTCTTAGAATTTGCCTCAAGTTTTGTTCTATTTTCTTTATCAATATGAACAAATGCTTCACAACCAAAAGTCTTCAAAAATGAGTAGTTAATGGGTTTATCTATTCATGCCTCTTCTAGAATACCACCATATAGGGAACTTGAATATCCTTTGTTTATCAAGTAAACAACAATATCCATAACATCTGCCCAAAATTGTAAGGACAATCCTACATGTAATCTTATACACCTAGCATATTTCATGATTGTTCTATTCATCCTTTCTAACACATCATTTTCTTGTGGTTTTCTTGGAACCATATTTACTCTATGAATCCCATGGCATGAACATAACTATACAAATCCTTGTTGTAGTATTCTCCTCCATTATCTAATCTAAGACACTTCAACTTATTTCCTATCTCATTCTCAACCAAAGATTTCCATTTCTTAAAAGTATCAAAGACATCAAATTTTCTTCATATACAATAAACCCATTGGTCATCAATCCAGCACTACATGCCAGGGTGAGGGCAGACCAATGATGCAACATAGAATGGCCACTACATTGATATGGGATGGATGATCTCCAAAGAAGTTCAATTTCTTTGAAGGTGGTTCCAGCTATCTATGCTGTAGAGCAGGGAAAGAAAAAATGGAAAAAGGAGGGAAAGAAATGGGAAAATGACCATAGCCAGAACTCACAAGGATGTGTATAGCCACATCAAGACTTATGCAGGCAACATACAACATATGAAACACAGACCCCACACCTAACAGATCACCCAATTATACCTTTGTTTTAGCTCCTAACAATGGTAGGTGAGGGATGAATTCTAGAACCAACAAACAAGTGCATGCAATACACGATTTAGAATTAGAGCTCTCATTTCGAAATGGCTTTAGCAAAAATAAACCCTCAACCCGTATTTACAAATGCACACTCTTGAGTCACTCAAGAAAACCCACAAAATCCAAATAGTAGAATATCATAGGATAACTTAAACAACCAGACATACATAGGTATTCATATAATTAATGAAGAACATGGAGACAAAGTTGGAGACCAAATAGTGCAGAATTTATATTTACATAGAGGTAAACCTTACATATGAATTGTAATGGCTAAAGAGCTACCTTTAGGAATGACCAACATTCCACTATTTATAGGTATATTTACATTAAATTCAAAATCATACACTAATGGCGGTAGATGAGAAGACAACTCTTGCAGCTGACATGCATCACCTTGGTACACTGCTTCTTTAGATAGCACTGATCCTCTAGAAGGAGGCAGCTGCATCTAGTTTAATTTGGGCCCTTGGATCCTCTAACGTTCTACCCAATTCATTAATTCTTAGTTACCTCATCCTTCTCCTTGATTGGTGATCCTTTGGTCAAGCGATGAATGACAAGTATTGAAGCACCTTTGGATCAATGTGCCTCAAATTAGTCACCTCCACATATGTTATCAGGTACTTGAATTATTGGAGCAGTAGATAGGTCTTTTATTGAATTTTGGGTGATGGTGGGAGCCTTGTGTGTCGAGTAGATACTTAATTTATTATTATTTTCACCCATAGAGGTATTGGGGAGAGAGGGCAGGCTTTTCTTCAAGGTTTCATCCAATTTATTCATGTATCTTCCAAGATAGGTGGGGGTCATTCCATTCCCAAGGATAGGATAGCACAATTATTTCACCCTCGCTAGCCACTTGGAAGGCCCTCCAAATAAGTTGGGTGGGTTTTTAGAAAGTTTTACCCAATCCCAAGGGTATATTGTTAACCTGGTTTATCACATGCCTTGATTTAGTCCATCGTCTACTTGTCAGTTTGGTCTGCCTACGGTTATTGCTTCTACCACTTGATATCTTTCACTCGTCCACCAATGTTCCTTCAAAAATTGGCCTGCTCCTTATGAAAAAAGGAAATCACTTCCTAAAGGGAAGAGTGGGTGAAGGGTGTAAAATTTCACCCATGTCTCTGGTGACTCACAGGGGTTTTCTATATCATGAAAAAAAAAGGAACCTAGAAAAATTAGGAAATATAAAAATTGAAATAGAGGGACGAAGGAGAGGGAAGAAGAGCACAAACAAAAGGAGGACATGATGAAGAAAATGATGCAAGGGGAAAATTGAATGGGAAAATATGTCAAAAGAAATGAGACATTTAACACGATGAACAATAGAGCGGAGGAAAGGGAACAAGGGCCCATACAACACGAGTGGAGGGAGGAAACAAGGAAAAAAATCTAGAAGGACATGATCGAGGTGACCAACATAGAGAGAACTACTACAAACAAGAGCAACAGGAAGACAAGCAGTGGAAACAACAAGTAAATGCTCAAGAAGCTTAATGTAAGATACACACAAGAGAAAGGAGAACATGAAACAATAGAGACAATGAAGCCTTTGTTACCAATTGGAAGAGTTACAAGAAACAAAGGGGAGGAAAGGGTGGGGAAATAGGGAGACACAAAGGAAAAAGCAATCCGAAGCCTATTAAGTGAAATCAATAGGACATAGACCCTTCTTCATGAGGTATTATTATGGATTGAATCCCCTAAATGCAACCCATCGAAGACCTAAGATATTCCAAGAGTAGATAGATTTCCATTGTATTTTATATCTGTTGTCCCAAGCCCTTTTTTTTGCATGACCCAATAATTATACTCTTTTACTAATTGTTATCGACCAGGAGGCTATTTAGCTTCAACCATGACCTACAGTTTACACCTTATGGTCTCATTTACATCTCCCCACAGGGTGATTTATAGCATATTGATATTGTCTTGTGTGAGTTCCACCTGCTACAAATCCCAAGGATGAGTTAAGAGGCTTTGAAGATTGCTGGATGTATCCATTGGGCTATGGGGTCACGACAATGACCGACTAAAGAACATAAAACTAGGAACACAACACAAAGACAAAGGATAATTTTACATTTCATAAACCATTTATGGGGAATTATTTGTTGATACCCCCAAACACCTGACCAAGTGGTGACTTTCATAGGAATCTATTGCACCTATGGTCAGTGATAAAACTTGTGATTCCTAACACACTAGCCCTGCATAATGCAAGGCTTTATTTACTGGCCATAAAATAGGATGTTATATGCAAATCATTCTTCAGAATCTATAGTGATTAGACTAGATTACATTATATTTAAGGTGCTACTTGTAATACATCTGGCACCATCCACACTAGTTTAGAATTATGATAAAATCATAATTCTTCTTATTTTGTTTGAGCATCTAATCACTTAGGCTTTTGAATCCTAGGGTGGCAATGAATTTTACCATTGTATTTTGCCTTCCAAGTGATGAGCTATCAGGGACCATATTTTCATGTTGTCCCTTTTTAGATTGGCCAGCTATGCCAATCCCATGGGTGATTTTTTCTCCATCGTTGGATCCTTCTCTCACTCATGGGCATCCACGTACTCACCTAGATCCCACTGGTTTTGGGGTTGATCTGTCATATTACATTTATGGATATGGTTGTTGTGGCACACCTACTCCTGGCATGTGCTTGCTACATGATCCGACACCAGCTCCTAAAAGAAACTGATTAGATGGAGCCTCCACATCAGGACTTTCTCGACTCTAACAACTTCCTTGTAGAGTGTGGGAAAATCGGTTTCCTCTAATTGGTGCAAAAGGAAGCTGAGCTCAGGACCAAGAGCTTGAATGTAGAATATATATGCTTGGGAAGAGGTTGGGAGGATTTGTTACGGAATCCTCTTCTAGCTCTTCTCAAAGTAGACATTAAAGTTTGCTACACTTTCAAGAGGGTTACTCTTGATAAATATGAATTGATTCAAAGACTAGAAGGGGTCCTCCATTTCACCAAACATATCCATGAGAGGTTATTCTAGATATGCCCATGTAAATATACTTCTAAGCTACAAGGTTTTGTACTAGAGCCATGCTCTGCCTTTAAGGGAAGCAACCAACAACCTGATCATTGCATCTTTGTCCATGACGTTGTTAAGGGTGGCCATATAAACCATATTTTCAAGGTTTTCCTTCACAAATTTCTTGATGCCACTATATATTGTTAGGGCATTGAAGGTAAATTTCAAAATATCATGTTAGTGAGGGAGATCAAGAGGATCGAGATCATTCCATTGGTGAAACAATGGCTGAGCCATCAAGGCACCAATATTTAGAGATCTTGATTCTTCTATTAAAGTCAGAGTTGAAGTCATAAGATGAGCATACTATCTTCGGTAGTGAGGTCAAGGTTGCTCATCGTACCTTGATTCCTTTGGGATATTTGGGTCTCCAATGCAAGCAAAAAATTGGTCTCATGATCTGGACATGTTGTGCAGTTGAAATCACTAGGTGACTTTGTGTAACAACCCCAGTTGTCACAACTCAACCTCTCATTTTTCTTTTATATATATCATTTATGAGACAAGGAACATAATCATGAATTAAGGTAGAACCATTCCAACTGGATTGTAACTTATCAAGGCAGATAGCATCAAGAGCTATTGAGACTTGATCAAAGTCTCTTTGAGTAGAAGTGATCAACTTCTACGAAACCCTCATACCCCACTAGTATGAGAACACTGGCCAAGCATTAGGTTTCATCGCACATAAGAGGGAAAATCACCTTGGTCCACCAAGACCAGTATATAGGTGAATGCCTTGATGATGGAAATCCACCATAATGAACTAATCTTATTAATGGTTATTCATAGATCTTAGATTTGATCCACATCATCTAGAAAGTATCTCTAAGAAAATAGTATCACCACCATGATTAAACTCATAGAATCCATGGAAGGTCATCTTAAGTGTGATTATATAACTTTAAACCCCTTAAGACTTATTTTTCCATTATTTCCTTTAGGCATCTAGATTGATATTCGTAAGAGTCATTTGAAGACAATACTTATCCACCATGGGAGTACCCCTCCTCATGCACACTCAACTTCTTGGCTTTAGGACATAAGGTTTATTTTGGTTTTCAATTTTAAACCAACTTGTCTTTTTGTGGGTTTCATCCCATTCCAAATTTCCACATGTTCTTAATTTAAACCATCATGAGTGTTTAGGAGGTGAATATAAATCAATGATGTCCTTTTATGATAAAATTCATTACATCATAACCTTAGATTGAAACAACACATGAGAGGTCTATTTAAGTAGGAATTACATTCCATTGTGATCGACTTTATGATTCCACACAACCATTGATTACCAAGAGTGAAAACTAACTAATTGTATCATTCATAATTATTCGATTTAATCCAAAAAGTAAATGGCACATTTGCATAACATTTAATCATATATTCTTAGCATCAAAAATGAAATCTGCTAAGTAAATAGTATTCAATGTAAAAATTGCAGTAATCTAGAGATATGCATAACTATTCCATCTAATCATCTAACCATATCATCCACATATATCATTTTCATTTTGAAATTAAAAGAAATAGGAAAAAAGTAACACATCAAACCACAAAATAGAGTGACACAATGATTTATCCTAGGAATCCTCATGGGGAATAAACCTAGCCTCCAAAATATTATCTTTCCTCATATTCATAAACTTGAGATGTATAGTGTTACAAGTAAGAAGGGCATCTACGGATCCCTTTTAATCAAATAAAAATCAAGGGATACAATTGTCCCTTTAAAGGTTCACAATGCAATTAAGGAATTTCCTAATTCCTTTCTCTAAGCCATCATTATAACATGAAGGTACTTTTATACCTAAAGGGAGATCCATATATTCCTTCAAATATTCTTGATGCAATTGAAGAATCTATTGGCACCTTATTCTAAGCCATCTAAATGAACTATAACATCTCACATGTGTTTATGATAATCATCGGTTTATATTTTGGAGAAGTCACATTGACTTTAGAGGAAATTCTATTAATTCCCTCAAGATTGAATTCCAATTTCACTCTTTAGAGCTAATAAAAAATCAACCCTTCACTTCATAAATTAAAGTCCCATACCCTTAATTTATAAAATAATCAATAATTTTACACTATTTTCCCATATATTTACCATAATTTCCTTATCAATATTGGATCCATATCTTCCAACCTAATTGAGATATATTACTCCAAAAGGGTTTCAAGATATTTTGTTTTAGTTTACAACTTAACTAAAATTATCTTATTTTTATTTCATGAATCATAGCTCCATTAGCAACATAGAAACTATAGTCTCTTTTCCCTTATATCAAGCTTCTATACTTCTATAGTTCTTTCAGTAAAATCCCCTAAATTATTTCCAACCAATTCAAGTTGATTTGAAAGGTAATGAACCAATATTCTAAACAAATCCTCACTAACCTATATAGTCTTAGCATAACTACAATGTTCATTTTCTCAAGGAAGTAGTCTTAAAACCATTAGCTCTATTTTAGATTGACTAAGTTTAAGCTAAATTGTTGTCCACTATAATTCTTTTATGGCTACTCACTAATAGTACTTCTTTATAAGTGCTTACCAAAGCAATGACTTCATATTTTCCCCAAATGGGTAGTTTCTCCCTACCCTTACTTGTCCCAAAGGCTAACACTTAGATATAACTAACACTTATAACTAACGTTGTTCAAACGAACTTGGTGCTATGTCTACCCGTACGTTGTAGTTCAAAATTAGGATAAGAGGGATCCACATATTATCTCGACCATTGCGAGTCATCGAATGAGAATCGTCGAAGTAAATTCGATCGGTCACCCGAATCATGATGTGAGAGATGGGAGAGCATCCTATACGGAGGAAAATCGCCACTCCTTCTACTCTCCCTAATAGAACCATTATCTGGTTAAATTGGTTGGATAGAGGTTGGGTAATACATTTTCCTTTCAACACAACAATGTATAATTACTATAGATTGGGAAAACAGATGATTCTAAACATCAAATACTTTCCTTCTTACCCTTTTGACTGAACACACTATCATCGATGGAGATATAAATCCGATTTGTCAAGATAGAATCATATTGTTTTTAAAAATCAATTGGGATTTCGATTTTCTCAATCAACAATATGGAATCAACCAAATTAGATAGAAAAAAGGGGGTAGTGGTGCATTTTATTATCATAGAAGTTCTAACAACATACTCTATTCAACACAACATCTAACAGGACATTCCCTCTCTAAGCGAAGTCACCCATTTCAGTCAGAGGTCTCATCTCACAGGTAGGGAAGGTATGTTTCTATGGAAATACAGGGACCTCTTCAAAATATTTTAGCCATAAAGAGAGCTAAGGCATCTGTGCAAAGGTAAGGAGTAAACCAAAGTTCCACATTTCCTACTACTATCTATGTGAGGTTACTTTGAGCATGACTCAAGGATGGATACTGTTCACAAGGTCAATAACTAGGTGAGTAGGCCCACTCATCAAACCTTGGACAGAGGGAGGGTGAGAAATTCTGGGAAGGACTTAGCCAATAGTTAGCTACAAGTCTCATGGATATATTTGAGTGGTGTGGTTGAGCACGATTCAATGTGTTTATACATGAATACATTAAGCCTCTATTGAACACACAGGTAACTAGCCCAAGAAATCTCCCCTAATTCTAGTATAATAGGTGAGGCTATGATCTAGCTTTAAATAAGCTAGAACTATCATATCGATGCTTTCTAATGCCAAAATCATATTTTAATCATATCGCTAATCCTGGATCAATGTCTTTTTATATGATTCTTTCCAGATTACTAGTGAACATCACATATAGAGATTTATTGATATTATACTTTTCAAAGAGAAACATCGAGTATCTTGTCCTTCACTTAATTAGAGGTACACAACATGACTGACCACTAGTATTGGTTAAAATTGGGGCTACGGGTGTAAATATCACATCCAAAAAGTTGGGGTTAGATTATAAAATGAAAGCGCCTACACGCTTCAAATACTACAACAACCAAACAGTTATCGTCAAGGCTCCACTAGTAGATATAATGGGGTTTAACCATTCTATTGGTGATTCTATAAGCCCTCCTAAAATGGGGATTCTCCAACCCACTTGTATTTTTCTACAATAATAGCAAGGTTTAAACTAATTAAAGTCCTTATGGACTATATGATTCAAAGCTCACAAAGCTTAAACAAAATAATTGGATTCAATTAACACAATTCAAATTTCATACACTAATCGCATAAATAAATTGAAGCTAAGATTGAGTCAGAGAGATCCAACCTATATTTCTAGGAGTCCTCCTTCTTCAATCCTTCCGATGACATTCCTTATTTTAAGTGCTTCTTCCTTCAACTAAGAGGTCTCTCAAAACATTCTGGTTTTTGATCCACCAAGGTGGAGAGCATACTCCCTAGGTTTGTTTTTAAGACTTCCTAGATACCTTTTCTTCACAAAATATCCTCTATTTATAGAACACTTCTCCACTCATGGAACAAATAGTGGCCACATTATAATAATATTAAAAAGATGCCTTGGACCCATTATGACTCATCATGTCTTGTATAGTATGACCAATAGTAGAAAATGGGTCCACTTAGAGATAAGGAGAGTGTCCTTATTTTTGTTTTGTATCTTTTCCCATGGGGACAAATATAAAACTAGTACTATTAAGGCAAAGAATGGATACAAAGCTAGAATTGTTATTGATAGGGTAAGAGATCTTTTTTTTTTTTAATTTTTACCAATATAGGGAGGCCATATGGGTATTTCCCAATGGTTAGGTTATATATATAATATTTAATAATCCTATAGTTCTTTTTAGTCCCATTTAACTTGGGACCACTAGGTTGTTTAGACATAATTTAAAATTTTGCAAAAGATAATTCCTCAAGTTTATCTTCCACAAGACCTCATAATTAGTTTCTAATTAATTATCTTCTCCAAAAGATAATTAATATTTTCCTATCCTTCATAAAATCTTTTTATTAAAATTTTTGTAGGATTCTTTAGGGTCTATGCCCCTTATACTAGGTATTAATTGATCCCCAAGATCAATTAATATATTTTAAATAAGGCATGAGGGTGACGGGTCATGACACTTTGAGCAAATCTAGGCAAATCAAAGAGCCACCAAACTATAATGGCGGGCGCGGCCTGGGGGGGGCTGGGGGGGGGGGGCGGGGCCCGGCCGCGCGCGGGGCGGGGCGCGCCGGGGCGGGCGGCGGCGGCGCGCGGCGGGCCGCGCCCCGGCGCCCCGCCGCGGCCGCGCGCCCGCGGCCGCGCGCGCGGCGGCGCGGCGCCGCGGCGCGCGGCGGGCGCGCCGCCGGCCGCCCGGCGGGGCGGGCGCCGGCGCGCGGCGGCGGCGGCGGGGGGGCGGGGGCCCGCGCGCCCGCGCGGGCGCGGGGGGGCGCGCGCGCCCGCGCGCCGCGGGGGGGGCGCGGCGGGCGGGGCGCCGGGGGCGCGGGCGCGGCGCCGCGCCCCCCCGGCGCGCGGGCGCGCGGCGGCGGGCGCGCGCGCGCGGCGCCGCGCCGCGGGGCGGGGCCGGGGGCCGCGGCGGGGCGGGGGGGCCGCGGGGGGGGCGGCGCGGGGCGCGCGGGCGCGCGCCGGGCCCCGCGCGGCGCCCCGGCCCCGCGGGGGCGCCCGCCGGCGGGGCGCGGCGCGCCGGCCCCGCGGCGCGCGCCCGCGCGCGCCGCGGGGCCGGCGCCGCGCGGCGGCGCCGCGGCGGCGGCGGGGGCGCGCGGCGGTGGGGGGGGGGGGGGGGCGGCCGGGGCGGCGGGGCGCGCGGGGGGCGGGGGGGGGGCGGGCGGGCGCGGGCGGGCGGCGCGGGGCGGGCCCGCGGGGCGGGGGGGGGGGCGCGGGCGGGGGGGCGGCGGCGGCGCGCGGCGCGGGGGGGGGGGCGGGGCGGGGGGGGGGGGGGGGGGGGGGGGGGGGGGGGGGGGGGCGGGGGGCGCGCGCGGGGCGGGGGCGGGGGGGGGGGCGCCGGGGGGGGGGGGGGGGGCGCCGCCGGGGGGGGGCGGGGCGGGGCGCGCGGGGGCGGCGGGGGCGGGGGCGGGGGGCGGGGCGGCGGCGGCGCCGGCGGGGGGGGGGGGGCGCGGGGCGCGGGGGGGGTGGGCGGGGGGGGGGGGGGGGGGGGGCGCGGGGGGGGGGGGGGGGGGGGGGCGGGAGGGGGGGGGGGGGGGGCGGGGGGGGGGGGGGGGGGGGGGGGCGGGTGTGGGGGTGGGGGGGGGGGGGAGTGGGTGGTGGGCGGGCGTGGGGGTGGGGCGGCGGGGTGTGCCGCGCGGGCCGGGGGGCGCGCGGCGCGCGCCCGGGGGGGGGGGGTGCGGGGGCCCCGGGGCGGTGGGGGGGCCACGGCGCGCGGGGGGGTGAGTTGGACCGCGGCCTTGGTATGGGTTTGAATTGATGGACGGTGGGGCCGCGCGCGAGCCGGGCGCGGCGGCGCGGGCGGGCGCGCGCGCGGGGCGGGGGGGGCGCGCGCGCGGGCGGGGCGGGGCGCGGGGGGGGGGGGGGCGCGGGGGGGGGGGGGGGGCGGCGGGGGGGGGGGGGGGGGGGGGGGGGGGGGGGGGGGGGGGGGCGGGGGGGGCGCGGCCGGGGCGGGGGGCGGGGGGGGGGGGCCCGGGGGGGGCGGCGGCGCGGGGGGGGCGGTGGGGGGTGGTGGGAGCGTGAGAGAGCGGGATGGTGTGAGTGGTGGGAGGTTTGGGGGGGGAGGGGGGGGGGGGGGGGGGGGCGGGGGGGGCGGGGGGGGGGGGGAGGGCGGGGGCGGGGGGGGGGGGGGGGGGGGGCGGGGCGGGGGGGGGGGCGGGGGGGGGGGGGGGGGGGGGGGGGGGGGGGGGGGAGGGGGGGGGGGGGGGGGGGGGGAGGGGGGAGGGGGAGGGGGGGGGGGGAGGGGAAGGGGGGGGGGGGGGAGGGAGGAGAAGAAGACGGAAGAGGCGAAGAACAGGGCCGGGCGGCGGGGACGGGGACGGGCGGGAGGCGCGAGGCGGGGGGGGAGGGGGGGGGAGGGAGGGGCGCGGGCGGAGGGGGGGGGGGCGGGGGGGGGGCGGGGGCGGGGGGGGGGCGGGGGGGGGGGCGGCCCGGCGGGGGGGGGGCCGCCGCGGGGGGGGGGCGGGGGGGGGGGGGCGGGGGGGGGGGGGGGGGGGGGGGGGGGGGGGGGGGGGGGGGGGGGGGGGGGGGGGGGGGGGGGGGGGGGGGGGGGGGGGGGGGGGGGGGGGGGGGGGGGAGGGGGGGGGGGGGGGGGGGGGGGGGGGGGGGGGGGGGGGGGGGGGGGGGGGGGGGGGGGGGGGGGGAGGCGGGGGGGGGGGGGGGGGGGGGGGGGGGGGGGGGGGAGGGGGGGGGGGGGGGGGGGGGGCGGGGGGGGGGGGGGGGGGGGGGGGGGGGGGGGGGGGGGGGGGGGCGGGGGGGGGGGGGGGGGGGGGGGGGGGGGGGGCGGGGGGGGGGCGGGGGGGGGGGGGGGGGGGGGGGGGGCGGGGGGGGGGGGGGGGGGGGGGGGGGAGGGGGGGGGGGGGGGGGGGGGGGGGGGGGGGGGGGGGGGGGGGGGGGAGAGGGAGGCGGCGGGGCGGGGGGGGGGGGGGGGGGGGGAGGGGGGCGGAGGGAGGGGGGCGGGGGGGGGGGGCGGGGCGGGGGCGGGGGCGGGGGGGGGAGGGGGGGGCGGCGGGGGCGGGGGGGGCGCCGGCCCGGCCGGCGGGCGGGCGGCCGGGCGGGGGCGGGCGGGGCGCCCGGCCCCGGACCGCGCGGGGCGGGCCGGCGAGGGGGGGCGCGGGGCGGGGGGCGCCCGCCCCGCCCCGGCGGGCGGGGGGGCGGGCGGGGGGGGGGGGGGGGCGGGGCGGGGGGGCGGGGGGGGGGGCCCCCCCCGGGCGCGCCCGCCCGCCGGGCGCGGGCGGGGGGCGCGCGGCCGCGGGGGGCGGGGGGGGCGGGGGCGGGGAGGGGGGGGGGGGCGCGGGGCGGGGGGGGGGGGGGGGGGGGGGGGCGGGGGGGGGGGGGGGGGGGGGGGGGCGGGGGGGGGGGGGGGAGCGGGGCGGGGGGGGGGAGAGGGGCCGGCCGGCCGCGGGGGCGCCGGGGGCGGGGGGGGGGGGGGGAGGGGCGGGGGGGGGGCGGGGGCGCGGGGGGGGCGGGGGCGGCGCCGCGCGGGGGGGGGGGGGGCGGGGGGGGGCCCCCCCCGACCGCGCCGGACGAGGACGCGGGCGGCCGCCCCGGGGGGGCGGGGCGGGGGCCCGGGAGGGGGGGGGGGGGGGGGGGGGGGGAGGGGGGGGGGGGGGGCCGGCGGGGGGGGGGGGGCCGCGGGGGGGGGGGGCGGGGGGGGGGGGGGGGGGCGGGGGGCGGGGCGGGGCGGGGGGACGAGGAGAAGGGAGACGCCCGGGGCCGGCGGCGGGGGGGCCAGGGCGGGGTGGAGGGGGGGGGGGGGGCCGGGGGACGGGGGGCGGGGAGGGGGGCGGGGCGCGCGCGGGGGGGGGGGGGGGGGGGGGGGGGGGGGGGGGGGGGGGCGGGGGGGGGGGGGGGGGGGGGGGGGGGGGGCGGGGCGGGGGGGGGGGGGGGCCGGGCGGGGCCGGGGGGGGGGGCGGGGGGCCGGGGGGGGGGGAGGGGGGGGGGGGGGGGGGGGGGGGGGTGGGGGGAGTGGGGGGGGGGGGGCCCCGGGGGGCGGGGGGGGGGGTGGAGGGGGGGGGGGGGGGGGAGGGGGGGGGGGGACGGGAAGGGGGAAGGAGGGGGAGGGGAGGGGAGGGGGAGGGAGGGGAGGGGGAGTGGGGGGGGGGGGGGGGGGGAGGGGCGGGGAGGGGCGGGGGGGGGCGCCGGCCCGGGGCCCGCGCCGCCGGCGGAGGGACCCCGGTGCGCGCCCCCCGCGGCGGCCGGCGGGCGCCGGGCCCGCCGGCACCCCCGCCGCCCCCCCCGCCCCCCCCCCGGGGGGGGGCGGGCGGCCGAGGGGGGGGGGGGAGGGGGGGGGAGGGGGGGTGGGGGGGGGGGGGCGGGGGGGGCGGGGGGCCCCAGGCCGCGCACCCGCCCCCCCGCCCCCCCCCGGGGGCCGGGCCGGCGCCGGGGCCGCCGGGGGGGGCGGGGGGGGGGGGCGGGGGGGGGGGGGGGGGGGGGGGGGGGGGGGGGGGGGGGGGGGGGGGGGGGCGCAGGGGGGGGGCGGGATATAAGGGGGGCGAGGGGGGTGGAGGCACCGGTGGGGGCCACCGGGGGGGGGGCCGCGGGGCGGCCGCCGGGTGGCCCGGCGCCCGGCGGCCGAGCGCGCCCCCGGGCCACCCGGCCCGAGGACGGGGGGGAGAGGGGGGGGCCGCGCCCCCCCCACCCGCCGGGGGGGGGGGGGGGGGGGGGGGGAGGCCCGGGCCGGGAGGGGCGGGGGCGGGGGGGGGGAGTCGGGCGCGCGGGCGGGGGGGGGGGGGGGAGGGGGGGGCGGGGGGAGGGGGGGGGGGGGGGGGGGGGCGGGGGGGGGGGGGGTGGGGGGGGGCGGGGGGGGGGGGGGGGGGGGGCGGGGGGGGGGGGGGGGGGGGGACGGGGGAGAGAGGGGGAGCCGGAGGGAGGGGGGTAGGGGAGGGGAGCGAGGCGGGAGGCCCCCCCCGGGCGACCCGGGGCCCCCGAGGAGGACGGGGGGGGGGACCGGGGGGGCGCGCGGGGCGGGGGGGGGGGGAGCCGGGGGCGGGGGCGGGGCGCGGCCCCCGCCGCCGGCGGGGGGGGGGGGGGCGGGGCCGAGCGGGCCGGGGGGGGGGGGGGGGGGGCGGAGGGGGGGGAGGACGCCGGGCGCCGCCCCCCGCCCCCCGGCGGCCCCGGGCGGGGAGGGGGGGGGCGGGGGGGGGGGGGGGGCCCCGGGGGGGGGGGGGGGGAGGCGCGGGCGGGGGGGGGGTGGCGCGCGGGGCGGGGGGGGGGCGCTCTCGAGGCCGGCCCCGGGGGCGGGGGGGGCGGGGGGGGGGGGGGGGGGGCGGGAGGGGGGGGGGGGGGGCGGGGGCGCCGGCGGGGGGGGCGGCCGGGGTGGCCGGGGTGGCGGGGTGCGGGGGGGGGAGGGGTGGAGTGGGTGGGGGGGGGGGGGGAGAGGAGAGGGAGGAGGCCGCGGGGGGCCCCGCGGGGGGGGGGGGGGGGGGCGGGGGGGGGGGGGGGGGGGGGGGGGGGGGGGGGGGGCGGGGGGGGGGGGGGGGGGGGGGGGGGGCGGGGGGGGGGGGGGGGGGGGGGGGGGGGTGGGGGGTGCCCGGGGCAAAACGCCCCCCCCGGGGGTCCGCCAGCCCCCCCCCCGAGGGAGGGGCGGGCGCCGAGAGGGGGGGGGCGGGGGGGGGGGGGGGGGGGGGGGGGGGGGGGGGGGGGGGGGGGGGGAAGGGAGGGGGGGGGGGGGGAGAGAGGGAGGAAGAGGGGGGGGAGAGAGGAGAAAAGAAGGAGGGAGAGAGAGAGGGGGGGGGCGGAGGCGGGGGGGGGGAGGGGGGGGGCGGGGGGGGGGGGGGGGGGGGAGGGGGGGGGGAGGGGGGGGGGGAGGGGGGGGGGAGGGGGGAGAGAGGGGGAGGAGGAGGGGGGGCGGGGGGGGGGGGGGGGGGGGGGAGGGGGGAGCGGGGGGGCCGGGCGGCCCAGCCACCACTGGGCGCAGACGTCGACCATAGTGAAAGGAAGGGGCGAGAGGACCGGGGGGGGGGGGCGGGGGGCGGGGCCGGGGCCCGGGGGGGGGACGGGGACCCCGCGGCCCCGCCCGGCCGGCAGGGGGGGGGGGGGGCCCGGGAGAGGGGGGGGGGGGGGGAGAGAAGGAGGGGGGGGGGGGGGGGGGCCGGGGGGGGGGGGGGGGGGGGGGGGGGGCGGGCGGGGGGGGGGCCCCGGCCGGGGGGCGGGGGGCGGGCCCCCCCCCCCCCAGGCGGGGCGCGGGGCGGCCCCCGGGGCCCGGCGGGGGGGGCCGCGGGGGGGGGGGGAGGGGGTGGGAGACCTTCCGCCGTGGGGGGAGTTGTTGTAGCTATGGGTGTTTGGGGGGGGGGGGGGGTGGGGGGGGGGGGGGTGGGGGGGGGGGGGGGGGGGGGGGGGGGGGGGGGGGGGGGGGGGGGGGGGGGGGGGCGGGTGGCGGGGGCGGGGCCGCCCGCGGGGGGGGCGGCGGGGGGCGGGGCGGGGCGGGGGGGGGGCGGGGCGGGGGCGCCGGCGGCGAGGGGCCGGGGGGCCGCGGGGGGACGAGCCCCGGGGGGGGGGGGGCGGGGGGAGGGGGCGGGGGCGCGGGCGGGAGGCCGGGGGCCGGGCGGGGGCGGGGCGCGGGGGGCGGGGGGAGAGCGGGGGCGAGGGGGGGGGGGGCCGGGGGGGCGGGGCGCGCGGCCGCGCGCGCGCGCCGGGCGGGGGGAGGCGGAGGGGGGGGGGGGGGGGGGAGGGGGGGGGGGGCGGGGGCGGGCGGGGGCGGCGGGCCGGGGCGCGGGGCCCGGCCGGGGCGCCGGGGCGGGGGGGGGGCCGGCGGCGGCGGGGGGGCCGGGGGCGGAAGAAAGGGGGGGAGGAGGGGGGGGGGGGGGGGGGGGGGGGGGGGGGGGGGGGGGGGGGGGGGGGGGCCGGGCGCCGCGGGGCAAGGGGGGGGGGGGGGGACGGGGGGGGGGGCGGCGGGCGGGGTCGGGGTGGGGGGACGGGGGGGGGGGGGGGGGGGGGGCGGGGGGAGGGGGGGGGCCGGGGGGGGGGAAGCGGAGCCGCGGGGGAGGGGAGGGAGGGGGGGGGGGGGGGGGGCGGGGGCGGAGGGGGGGGAGGGGGGGGGGGAGGGGGGGGGGGGGGGGGGGGGGACGGCGGGGACCGAGGGGGGGGGACCGCCGGGGGGGGGGGAGGGGGGGGGGGGGAGGGGAGGGGGAGGGGGGGGGGGGGGGGGGGGGGGGGGGGGGGGGGGGGTGGGGGGGGGGGAGGGGGCGGAGGGGGGGGGGGGGGGGGCGGGGGGGGGCGCTGACGCGGGCGGGGGGGGGGGCGCGGGCGGGGGCCGGAAGAGAAAAGGGGAGGGGGGGGGGGGGAGGGGGGTTTTTTTTTTTTATTTTTTTTTTTTTTGTGGCGGGGGGGGGGGGGGGGGCGGGGGGGGGGGGGGACAAAAAACACCAGGAGAAGAGATGGAGGGGGGGGGGGGGGGGGGTGGGGGGGGGGGAGGGGGAGGGGTGGGGGGGTGACGGAGGGGGGGTGGGAGTTGGTATTTTTTTGTTTTTTTTTGGGAGGGTGGTTGTTGGAAGCTCGCCCGTGCCCTCTAATTTATTGAAACACAAAAAATCAGTGAGTTTTCCAATAGAATCACCAAAAAATGTTGGTTACCAATCTAGCACCTTGCACAAGGGTAGGGGCGAACCAACAACGCAACATAGAATGACCATCACATTGGTATGTGACAGGCAATCTCTGGAGAAGGCCAGTTCCTTCGAGGTGGTTCTAGTATCTACGCTGTAAAGTAGGGAAAGAAAAAAGGAAAAAGGAGGGAAAGAAATGGAAAAATGGTCATAACCAAAACTCACAAGGATGAATATAGTCGCATCAAGACGTATTTATGCAATATACCACGTATGAAACACAAACCCCACACCTAACAGATCACCCAACGATGCCTTTGTTTTGGCTCCTATCAACAATGGGTGGAGGGCAAATTCTAGAACCAATGAATAGATGCATGAGATCCAAGATTTAAAATTAGAGTACTCCTATCCAAATGGCTTTAGCAAAAATAAACCCTCAACCCGTATTCACGAATGTGCACTCCTGAGTCATTGAAATAAACCCCACAAAATCTAGATAACAGAATATCATAGGATAACTTAAACAATCAGATAAAAATAGGTATTCATACAATCAATGAAGAACATGGAGGTAAAATTAGAGACCAAATAGTGCAAAATTTGTATTTATATAGATGTAAACCTTACATATGAATTATAATGGCTAAAGATCCACCCTTAAGATAGTCCCAAAGAATTTGCTATTTTACTATCAATAAAGTTATTTATGCTATCTAAACCAATCATACATCAACACGTTGAAATTGGATGAATCCTTGGACCTTGATGGCACAATGAACCTAAAACCCCATTAAGGAAAACACAAAGAGAAATATGGTATCAACCTTATGCTTAGAATCTACTGCTTTGATTGGTATCTACCATTATGAGGAATATTGATTTTGATATTTTGACATTGATGCTTCCTCATCTTCCGTTAGGAAGTTATGAAATTCTTCATATGCTTGATATCAAGGATGGAATATATAATATTTATAAAAAATAATTCTTTAGGATTCTCATCATTATAGTTATTTAAAGCTATTGAGGGTTGATATCACACCATGGTTTAGGTTGGAAAAATCAAAGCTTATTTTCTATTACGAGAACCACATGTTTAGCATCCTCAAGGGTTTAGGGATAAGGCATGTTGAATTCTCACTAAAATTCATCCTTAAGATGATGGTAAAAGGATGAGACTACCACCACTAGATCTAATTAATAGGTATAGTTCAACAGTCTTGTGAACTTTATGAAATAATCCTCAATTGATCTAGTGTGCTTTATTTATATCAAATGAACCACATACAAAGTAAAAATTTCTTTGTCAAACTTATGAAGGAATACAATTTTGATCATGGGCCACATAAGAGACACCCCATATTAGTAGAGCTCCCATAACAACCAATTATGAGCATGGGTTCTCAAATTAATAGTAGCCAATGTAAGATGACCTTATTTAGGCACATAGATGGGTGATGATATCCATATTGGATATCTAACCATATGGATCCATACCCTCAAAGGTTGGGATGTTGATGCATGAAATAAGAATATCATGAGGCTAAGCAAGAAAATTAATAACACTTTCTATAGAGGGATTAAAATTAGTAGCAAAGACTAAATTAAAACCACCCATACTTGGAAGAGTGCCCCTAGTGGCATAGGGGACTATATGACTACAATGGAAAATTGGAGGTTTATGACCAAATGATGACTATTGGTAGATGCCAATGTCTTGATATTGGTGACCCTTTATATTTGGTGCCTGTTGTGTGCCATGTTGCTACTACCCAATAACTTGTTAAAATACTTGGTCAAGAGAGCACTCTATAGGGTTAGTATCAAAATGTATTTATGAAGAACACAAGCTTATAGTAAGAGGGGGGGAGGTGAACAATATAAGATAAAACTTTTAATTTTCTTTTCGAAGTAGTATTATCCAATATTATTAATTGTAATAATGAAACAATGCACAAATCATCACACACATAAGAGACACAAATTTAACATGGTTCAACCAATATGGGCTACATCCATGGAGAAAGTATTTCTTATAAATTTTCTCAACAAGTCTCTTGGGAACCAATTCCCTATTACAATGTTTATGGGCACCAACCCAAAGGAGACACCAATAACCTATGCTCAAGTTCGTGGACCTCTATCCATAGGAGACACCAATCCTCTCTGCTCTGGTTCATGGATCTCTATCCATAGGAGACACCAATACCCTTTACTCTAGTTTGTGGACATCTATCCACAGGAGACACCAATCCCCTTTACTTTGGTTCATGGACCTCTATCCATAGGAGACACCAATCCCCTTTGATTTGGTTTGTGGACCTCTATCCATAGGAGACACCAATCCCCTTTGCTCTGGTTTATGGACCTCTATCCATAGGAGACACCAATCCCATTTGTTTTGGTTCATGGACCTCTATCCATATGAGACACCAATTCCCTTTGCTCTGGTTTGTGGACCTCTATCCATAGGAGACACCAATCCCCTTTGCTCTGGTTTATGGATCTCTATCCATAGGAGACACCAATATCCTTTGATTTGGTTTGCTCCCAAAGCCTTCTCAAATATGCTCCAAGACTACTCACAAGGCTTGCTTAAATATGCTCCAAGCCTACTCATAAGGCTTGCTCAAATCTGCTCCAAGCCTACTCACAAGGCTTACTCAAATCTGCTCCAAGCCTACTCACAAGGCTTGCTCAAATATGCTCACAAAATCTGCTCAAATATGTTCACCAACTCTATTCAACCTGATCACAAAACTTGCTCAAATATACTCACAAAAACCTGCTCAAACCTGCTCAATCTTGCTCACCAAACCTGTTCAAACCTGCTCAATCCTGCTCACCAAAACTGCTCAAATTAGCTCACCAAACCTTCTCAAATATGCTTATCAAACTTTCTCAAATTTACCTCAATGCTACTCATAGAACCTGCTCAAATATTCCCAAATATTGCATACAAACAATGCTTATATCCTTCTCAAAAGTGCTTTCTTTGACTAAAGTAATTCAGACATATTCTACCCAGAATTCTTTTATCTTCATGAACATATGAAGAATGATATGCACTACAAATACTCAATATGTTCTTTCACATTCATTAAGTCTGTCACTTTCACATGTCTCACATTTATTGCATTCACAAGATAGCTCTAGTCTAGCACTTGATGATTGACCCTCTTATGTGCTCCCAAAACCAATCTAAACCAATGCACACTTTTGCTTCACAAATCCTTGCACATATATTCCCAATTTCATTCAACAATGATGCACAACTTTGTTCTCAAACCCTTGCACATATATTCCAATTTCATTCAACAATGATGCACAAATTTGTTCTCAAACCCTTGCACATATATTCCAATTTCATTCAACAATGATGCATAAGTTTGCTTCACAAAACTGGCCTATAACCCTTGCAAATTTTCTCCCAAAATCAATCACACTCAATGCTTAAATTTGCACACAAAACTGATCTATAAATTTTGCACTTTCATTCCCAATATCATTCAAAATAATGCATAGGTTTGCTCATAAATCTGATCTATAATATTTTGCACTTTCATTCCCAATATCATTCAAAACAATGCATAGGTTTGCTCATAAATATGATCTATAATATTTCCCAATTTCAATCCAAGCAATGCTCAAACAATCAATCCTTATGCCTCCAAACATATGACAACTTAATATATTTTCTTCAACCAAAAACCACCTTAGGAAAGAATTAGATCACCATACCTCAAAATTGCCTTGATGATGTTGTGCCTTGAAAACCTGTCTCAAAAATAATTTTCCTTTCTTTTGCCACTTCAAAAACAAGTTAGAAAATCTCCTTTTCATACATTAAAAACCCTTCTCAAAAGATGTGCACAATAAGGCTTGAAAATAATACTTTATAACTCCTTTTTGGTCTCACAAAATAAAGCTTTTCATAATAAACAAACCCTCAAATTTCCCTTCTTCTATCATGCAAGAATACAATTAAATATAAACCAAAATACACCTTATACCTCCTTTTCTAATAATGTAAAAATACAAATAACAATAATCACAAATACACCTTATCTCTCCTTTCTAAAAATGCAATATTACAACTTTCAAATAATACCCAAATCACCTTATGTCTATTTTCCTCATGCAAATATTACAATATCAAATAATCCTTATTACACCTTATGACTCCCTATTTAAATCAAATTTAAAACAAAATATTTTGCCCCCTTTATATTCAATATGCCCAGTGAACGATTTCCCTTTGTAAATTAATTTTAATCAAAATTTTTTATGCATACCTTCCACTAAGCGCACGATTTCCTTTCTCTACCTTGCAAAATAGTGCTTGCAAGAATTAACCCTGTGACCTCCTACTCAATGACACCCTAGTGCTAGCTAGGTATCCAGTTGGGCTACCCCAATGGGTAGCAACAATAATGCACAATGTAAATTTAAATTTTAAACCTTCCTCTTTGCTGTCGCTCAAAACAAATGTTTTTTCCACCAAAACAGTGCCTACGTGAATCAAACCTACGACATTCTCCCTTGCAACGCCTTAGTACTAGCCAAGCGACCAGGTAGGTTAGCTACCTTGTTGAAACCTATAGCACAATAGCTTGTCCTTATCCTCATTTTACCTCTTGCTAAAATTTACATTCCCTTCTTCTTACGATTCATAGTTTCAACGTGCGAAAGGATTTCGAATTGCACTACACTAAAAAAACCTTAGCGAAACAAATATCTTAGTGCATTATTTATATGCATATTGTCTCCTTTCATAATGATGTCAACGCTCATGTATTTCATTTTTATTTTTGACTTTCATATAGCCTCTAATAATTTTTTGCGTTCTTTTTTTTTAAACCTTCTTTTGATTATAATATTTTAAATCTAAAATATTTAAATATTATAATCTTTAAACCTTTGGCCCTTGGAAAAATAAATCTTTGTCTTTAAACCTTTGCCTCCTCTTGTGGTCTTTAAATATTTTTCAAGCAATTATAATAAAACCTTTTAAATCTTGTCCTTCTTCATAATATTTAAATTTGACATTTAAATATTATTAATCCCTCTCTTAGAAAAATACTTTGGAGATATACCTTACCTTGAATTTTGTCCATAGTACCTTGCCTTGAATTTTTTCCATATACCTTGCTTTTGAATTTTATCCATTGCTTGCTATTCATCAAACCCATGGGGAATATTTTTGCCTTGACTACCATGCACCTTTGACATCAAAATATTTCTACCTCATGTACCCTTTGACATCAATGAAAACTCAATATACTCAATATTTCCAACAATTTGAATGAAATCTAATGTATTTTTCATTTGGTTTTAGGCTCCAACAATGAAGGTAACTAATTTCTCTAGGCTAGAGTGCTAATTTTCCAATGACTCAATATAGGTTGATAGATTAGGGTTAATTATATTGGCTAGAGCAATACCAACTAGAGGAGTAGAGGGACGTCTGGTAGGAGGAGGGGTGGTGGGAGGAGGAAAAGACATGCTATTTAAAGAAGAAATAATATATTGGTCAAATATATTGATATTGATACTCTTAATGCTTCAATCCGCCTAGGTATGGAAAGTGCACCCTAGACCGAAGTCAAGATTGGATGACATTGAATTGTTTCTAAGTCAACCTCTAGAGAAGGCCAATTCCTTGTGAAATTGCTATTGGATAAAGACTAAAGATAGAAAAGGGAAAGGGATAAGAGAGAAAATGGATAGAAATATTGATTTAAGTGTGATCAAAGATGAAATAACAACATTTCTTTAAGCTACATGAGCAAAAACTATTTGATATAGGCAAAACCTAATAGACTATAATTAATGCTATGTAGAAAGTACACTCAACTAAAATATTACAACATTCAACATTGCATGTGCTTTACCCAAAGAAAGCCAAATAGTTTAAGCCTAATAGATAGACCTAAGGAATACCAAACAGTATTAAACCTAACAAAAAGACTTCAAAAGGGTCCAAGGTGTAGACCAATTGGTTCATCCAAACCCCATAAGGGGCGGAGGTCAAGGTTCAAATCTTGCGCCTCACCATACTGAACGCTTGTCCCTTTCGGTGCTGAATGTTGGGCATGGTGGAATGGGGGTGGGGGGGGGGCGGCCGGGGGACCGCGGGGAAAAAAAAAAAAAAAAAAACCAAAAAAAAAAAAAAAAAAAAGACTTCAAATAAATCAAATAAGAAATGCCACAAGCATAAATATTATATTAATATAGAGATCTACAAATATTAATTGGGGTAAGCCAAATAAATCTTGATTGCATTCTAGAGTAGCATAAACATACAACTGCCATAGGTAAATACTAAAACATCTAACCTTTTACAATGAGGGGCATTCCCCTATTTAAAGTTTTTCTTGGCTAAATAAAAACTAACTACTATGTACAATAATAAGCAAAATGGATCTGCATGATTGGGGATGAGCTGACATTACTCAACTTCTTTAATCTTGGTCTGAAATCCATCTAAGCGGATGAGTTGCACCCTTAAGACCTCAACCAAGATTGAAAGACCTAGAAATGGGGTTTTTGAGTCAACCTCTAGAATAGCCCAATTTTTATAATTCTAGCTAAACTAACAAACAAAAACAAAAAAGGGGGGTTGTAGACTATAAGAAATGCATAAGAGTAGAATCTAGATTTAAAGTGGAATAAATTCAACAACATCAAGCGACACAAATCATGAGTCTTACACTTTAAATTAAATAAGAATGCCTAATATACAAATTCTCTTTGATATTATAAAATATTTAACAATATTAAGCACTAAGTATTACTAAGCATTCTAGGAACTAATGAATAGAAAATCTAGATGAGAATCTATATAGAAGAATAACCTTAACAAAATGAACCATTCATGTAGCTTTAATAGAAATGCTTAAATAATAAAATTGACATACATACATGATCTACAACAAATTTGGTAAGAGGCCAAACAACAATCCAATCTTTATTCAAAGGTGCACAATACAATCATCATACAATATGCAATTGTAAATGCTAAAGATCCAACCCCTTTGAATGAGCTACATTCAAGTATATATATTGCTTTACAATACATTCATTTTGCTTAACATGATTGCTTTCAAGATGGAGTGGATGCATGTCAAAATAGGTGTAGGAGATGGTTGTTGCTTTTAGCTTAGCTACGCTTAACTACCTCAAGTGTGTGTTGTTGATGTGTGTGTCACACATTTATCCTTTGAATCTATCTCACAAGATGCACCATAAGATCCTAAAAAATTTACTGGTAATTCACTCTTTTCTGCTATATTGAGCCATATTAGCGAGGACAAGTATATGGCCATAGAGCTCCTTCTACCATTAGAGTCTTCTGACAGCCATGATACTAGGTGGATGGATAACACGTGAGAATTTTTTCTGATTAAAATTGGTCCATAAGATATGGCACCAAGAGGGAGTGTTGTTTTACGTCGGATGGTTTACTTTGGTCAGATTTAAATCTAATTGATATTTTCTTCTACTGGGTTCTATAACCCTGTTGATTGCATATAATGTTATAATGTTCTAGCCTTTATCCAATAGTTAGCTAAATTTTGCATTTCCTTTTGTTAGGTATTGGAGATCTTATTCCTTTTTGATGACATCATTGCTTCTATAGTCTGGTCATCTTTTGCACATAGTTACATCTACCCATGCATAGTGTTGGATGTCAGATTTCATTATCAGATTCTATACCTTAGACTTGTTTTGCATCTAACACTCATTTTGGTTTTATCAAACTTTTATGCTCTTGATGATGACATCATCACTTCAAAAGCCTAGGGTCCTTGGAAAATTTGCAAAGTATTTCTTCGAATGTCGGATGAGCTTCTAGTTTCTTGTTCTTTGCATGCTAGACAAAATATCTTAGAATATTTTCTACTTAGATCTTTCTTCCATTTTGCATCGGATTTTCATGCAACCATGGTGATGTCAACATTATTGCTCATCCAACCTATTTCAATATTTGAATTCATTTTTGTATCTTGTAAGTTTTACCATAACGTTGGACATCAGAGCATTAACATCCTTAACTAGCTTCCTATTTTGGCAAATGCTAGATTTTGAACTTTCATTATGCCTTTGCTAACATCCACATTATAAATTTTCAACCACTTATTTACTTAGCCAAAATTCCATGCTTAGCACTTAATATATTGTTGATCCATGTGTTGGGTTTTAAAAAAGAGCCATACTTTGCTTTTGTTGTTGGATTTTATTGCCTTGGGATTATTTTTAGTCTCACATGCTTTTGCTTACTGCTTTGCTACGTACCTTACCTACTTTTTATATCTGATCATGAATACCTACATTCTACAATATCACTTAATATTTTAACCTACTTTTTACCTTCTCTTTATAGTTGAATCTACTACTAGAGCTTCATCCAATGTTGAACTTGTTGCCTTCAAAATTGTTGAATATAATTTGCTGTACCGATTCCTTAGAAAAATAACTATATGGATTAAACATAATTACAATCTAGTTTGAATGCAAGGATTGTGGATATAGGTGGTGAAATTTACCTTCATTAGTTGCAACTTTTAAGGATTTTTGCTCACAAAATTGAGAACCTAGTAAGTCTTATTTGTGGTATATTGGAAGTGCATAGGGATAGAGGACCTAGAGGATAAACTGGTTGAGAGTAGAGCTATGGGAATAGGTGAAGCTTATATTCGATAGAAATACAATAATTTTAGAGTAAAGAAGGAAATTGATGTAGAAAAGGGGAAGCCTGAGGGTAATTAATAGACTTTGTAGCGTTAATAGGAATTTTGGAAAATATTTTGAAACATGTCTCTATTCAAAATATGGGATGTACTATAGAGCCATGAGTAAAAGAGCTTTCAAATATTTACAAGGTGAAGGCTCCAACAATGAAGGTAACTAATTTACTTCTCTTAAGCTTGACACTATAATATTACCCCCATATACTTGACCATACACATGGGATTGTATAATCAAAGTGATAAATAATTGACATGCAAACTCAAATTAATTACACATTTATTTTTATTTAATAAAAATAATAAAATACTAAATATTTATATCAAAGATAATTAATATAAGTTAAAAGATACAACACATAAAAAAGTAAAAATTTTTCGTAGCTAAGTTTAATAAGAAAAACCTTCAATATTCTAAATTTACCTTATAGTATGATAATAATTATTATCTTGAAAGTATCCTCTATTATTTTCCTTTTCCTATTTCAACAAAACACCTCCCTCAATTCTCATCTAATATATGCTCAATTTTTAAATCTTGTCCTATGATGTCTAAATATAGATCTTGAAATACAATCCTTTAAGCATTATCTAGCCATTAATATATATTTAGGTTAAACTTTACACCATTGATTTAAATGTTGGAACCAAACAAAACTTAAAATGATAACACCAATGCCAATGATAAATTTCTATCTAATTTTTTCCCCTTAATTTCTTTTATCATTTGTAAACTTATGAATGGAATCATTGTTAAACATATTTACTTATAAAAATCCAATTCATTAATAAGGAGCACAAAATTACTATTCTTATCACATGCATTATGTAAAACGATGAACTAGCATTTGCATTATCAATCGAATCTTAAATAGTACACCAGTAGCCGGGAATAGCCCATCCGGCGTAACTGAACTGTTACGTTGTAACAGTGTAACAGAGAAAACGCTAAATAGGAAGTACAAACAATATATTATTGTTAAGTACGCTAACATCCCCCTTTATTACATTATTTGGGTAATGTAATAACTAATAGCTATACTAACATCCCCTTACATTATTTTGCAATACAAAGTGAGTCGAAATAATTCAAATTTGACATGTCCAAGTGCCTTAGTGAAAATGTCTACAACTTGAGCATCTGTGGGAATGTGTTGAAGCTGAATTCGGTGCTTTGGAACTTCATCTCGAATGAAATGACATTGTGTGTCAATGTGCTTTGTTCTTTCATGATGGAGGATTCTTGAGAGGTTGGAACACCCGATTGTCACAAAACAAGTGTATTGGAGATTTTGATGGATGGCCCATACTTGTCGAATGCGATGTAACCATATCACTTCGACACGGCTTCACGTGCGGTGCGATATTCTGCCTCGTGATGAGATAGCAAACACTGTTGCTTCTTCTTGCAAGAGACAGGACCGGATCCCATATGAAAAATGTATCTAGAAGTTGACTTGCGATCATCAAATGATCGGCATAGTCAGAGTCCGTGTATCCTTGCAAGAAGAATTTGTTGTTCCTCTTGTATTCTAGGCCATATTCCATAGTACCACGAAAATAGTGAAGAACACGTTTTGTTGCTTTCCAATGAGTAGTCTTAGGCTCCTGCATGAACCTCGAAAGATAGTTGACAGCAAAAATGAGATCTGCCTAGTATTGGTCGATATATGAGACTCTAATCAACGTCGATAGAGAGTACCATCTACGAGGTGAGTCATCATATCGCGATAACCGAAGTCCATTCTCCATTGGAGTTGCCATTGGCTTGGATCATGCGATATTTATCGAGCAATGTCTTGGCATACTTTTTCGAGACACTTTGATGGTGTGCTCCTTCGCTGAATTCGGACCAAGACAATAATGGAGAAGTCCGAGATCTGTCATCTCAAAAGATTTGCACAAGTTTCTTTTGACGAGAGATCATATTTTCGAACTCCCTGTAATGAGCGGATCATCCACATAGAGTACAAGCAACACTATCTCCGAACCCTGTTTCTTGAAATAGAGGTTTGCATCGACGGACATCTCTTAAATCCATCTTGCATAAGGTGATTGTCCATTTTTATATACCAAGCTCGAGGAGCTTGTTTCGATCATACAAGGATTTGACCAATTTGCAAACTTTCTTTTGGCATTCCACTTCAAATCCTTGTGAGTCATATAGACTTCTTCTTGGAGATCACCATTTAGAAAGGCACTTTTGACATCCATTTGGTGAACTTTCCACCCATATTGTGCTGCCATAGCACACATAACCTGAATTGTGGTCATCAGTAGGTGCAAAATTTTCCTCATAGTCGATGCCTTCCTTTTGAGCATAGCCCTTTGCAACAAGACGGGCCTTATGCTTATCAATTGTTCCATCTACCTTGTACTTGACTTTGTATACCCATTTGCAGCCAATGGGTTTCTTTCCATGCGGCGGATCAATAAGCTTCCAAGTTTTATTTTTCATCGAGACTCATACTCTGTATCCATAGCGGCCTTCCATCGAGGCTCACTAAGAGCATCTTGCACCGATGCGGTTCAAGACTATCTATGGTAGACATGAATTCCCTGTCATCATCAATATCCATATCCTCTACTTCCACTTGGAGTCAGAAAGTTCCTCAAAAGATTGAAAAATATCATAAACCTCACCGGTTCTCGGCTTCTCTTTCCTTTTGAGCCATACTACGTGTACGAAGTCTATCCAAATTCAAATTGGGAGGAGTGGATAAATTTGCATCTCTGATTGTATTTGTACACCATTTAGGATTCTTCTTCGGTGATGGTGAAGAAGATGTAGAAGGACCTCCTTCTGTGTTGAGAAGGAATCTCCTCTTCCTTAGGTTCCACAATATCTTGGTGTACATTAGATGTGCTCTTGATGTGAAAGCTTCATCAAAGACAACATCTTTGATATGAATTTTCTTGGTCAAAGGATCTATCAACCGATATCCTTTAGAATGCTCAGAATACCCAAGAAAAATACATCTCAGTGTTTTCTCATCTAGCTTCTTCCTTTTCTCTTTCGGTATGTGCATGAAAGCTTGACACCCGAAAATACGTAGATGAGATATGGAGGGTTTTCAACCACTCCATGCTTCCTGTGGAGTCATTCCTTTTAGGGCATTTGTGGGTGCCCTATTCACTACACTCGTGGTGACATCTTCGCCCAATATTGTTGCCCAAGAGTAGCTCTGTGAGCATACAACGAACCATTTCCATGATTAAATGGTTCCTTCTCTCAAAACTCCATTTTGTTGAGGAGTATAGGCGTTGTTAACTGTCTCTTGATCCCATGCTTATCTAGGAATGCAAAAATTCATTAGAGGTAAACTCTCCCCCTCGATCCGAGCGGAGGGTTTTGATAGAAGCCCCGAATCCTTCTCAACGGATTTCTTGAATCTGGAAGAATGTAAAAGCTTCAGATTTCAGTTTGAGAAAGAATCCCACATCTTTCGTGAGTAGTCATCTACGAATAATTGAAAGTACCTCTTCCCTCCAACATTGTTGGGTGTGAAAGGACCGCATAGATCGGTGTGAATTAACTCCGAGGTTTTCATGCTCTTGTAGAGCTCTTCTCAAATGGTACTCTATGTCTTTCCTCCGCGCGAGCACACGGCAATGTGGCGAAAGGGAAGGAAGACCCTTTACCATCTCATACTTGCTGAGCTCAAGTAAGTAGCCAGAACTTAGATGCCCATATCTCTTGTGCCATAGGGAAGTTGCCTCCTTGGTAGAGATAGTCATGGCAACATGTGGAGTAGAGATAGCATCTAGTGCAAATAAGCCATGCTTATATGAAGCTGTTGCAATCTGCTTACCCTTCCTGGTAATTGTACAACACTTCTTTCCATTCTCAACACGAAAGTTGACAACCATATTTTGTCCAGGATTTGTGTCATTGACAACAAATTGTTGGCCAATCCCGAAACATAGAGGACTTTGTCAATCTGACACTTGCCATCAGGAAGAGTGACTGAAACTGTACCCTCTCCCTGAACCCTGTAGGTTTTATCATTAGCAATGGTGACAGGTTTGCCCTCCTTGGCCTCAAATGATTCAAACCATGATCTGTCGCCAGTCATATGTTTGCTAGCTCCAGAATTGACATACCAAATAGGATCCCTCTGTGTGGAATCTGTGGTAGTCATGAGCACCTTGTGTGCCCATTCATAATCTGAGTCAGATTCTTCAATAGCAACATTCACCCGGGGTTGCTTGTTCTTATTTTGTGGTTTGTTTTGGCCTTTTTGCTTGTTCTTATGCCAACCTTGTTGGTGTCATGGTTGTCTTTCTCACAGATCTTGCACCACCTCTTCTTTTGTTGAGGTTGTTTGCCTTTTCCTTTTGTATCCTGTTGAGAATTTCCTCCTTTCTAAAAGTTGCCTCCTTTTTGCCCATTACCTTTCTTCCTAGAACCTCCTTGTTGGTGTATAGGGTTGTATTGGAAGAATCATCCTTGTGAAGTTGGCGTGCCTCCTATTGTTGAAGCAGATTGACCAACTCGATGTAGGTAATTTGTCGTTGAGACACCTGGATGGAGGTTATCAACATATCAAATGAAGAAGGTAAAGCTCTCATCACAAGTGAAATGAGAAGCTTTTCGTCCACGGTATCTCCCAGAGAACTCAATTTCTCTTTCAACTCAGACACTCTGCACAGAAAGAGTTCAACTGTTTCACCCTGTCTCAAACTTAGGTTATGAAGTTGTTGTTGAAGATGAAGAATGGTGGATTCATTCTTCCCCTCATAGATGGTTCTAAGGGCATCCCATGCCTCTTTACCACTTGCTTTGTCAGCTATATGAGGTTGTACTTCATCTGAAATAGCAAACAAAATGAGCACCTTTGCTCTACTGTCTTTCTTGTCAAAATCAATCTGATCTGTTGAAGGACCTATGGATCCTGCTGTTGGTGAAGGCCTGGTTGCTACTCCAGTAACAATATCCCATAAATCTTCCATTTGGAGAATAGCCTTCATCTTATGTTTCCATGGTGTATAATTTGGACCTTTCAATAACTGATGCGGATCAGTCATCAACTTTGCAACAGCGGCCATAGTGAAGGTTCCTTATATCACCAAATTGGTCCCCCTTTCAATATACCTTTTGCTAGGCCAATATACCATACAAAATACCCACCCTTACGTGAGGGAAACTATAGGTATTTATAAATATCAACAAAAATCACCCGCCCTTACGTGAGGGAGACTATAGGTGAGTTTTAGAGATCATATGATACGTGGAACATAAGCGGTACTGAAAGGGAATCGCCTTGTTGATGGCACCTACCATAGAAGATTCTTCTCATGCGTGGGCGTAACTTCCCCTAAACACTATGAAGAATACTTCGTCAGGATTTACGCCTAAACACAAGTGCGATAAAGGGTAGTGGATGGAGTAAAAAAATGCAAAAATGGCGTACTTATTCCTCCCCGACGATTTATAGAGAACAAGCTCAGACGTCGTTGTTGCAGCTATATTAGGCGATAGATACAGTAGCCCAAAGCACGACAACTTTACCTGTAAGTGTGGGCCAGAGGTACCATTTTTACCGAACGCTGCGGTGCAATAAATTGCACAGATGGGTTTTATATTCCGGGGACTTAGGGAGTGTTTGTTTTTAAGTTTTTAATGTTATAGTGCAAAAATGAAATATGCAACATACAACATAAAAAAACTGCCCACAAGAATAACCCACAAGGTGTCGGTCACAACCGAAAATGCACCTTTTACAATGCCAAATTGCTATTTTTTCGAAAAATTACTCTCTATCCCCCTTTGATTTTTGAAAAAATATCCCCCCTTAAAAAGCGTTCTTTAACAAAGCATTTTAATAATTATTATAAATTTAAAATTAAAATAAATAATTTTAATTTATATAGTTTTTAAACTTATAAAAAATAAATTAAAATTAAAATTTTAATTTATAAAGTTAAAAAACTATATTAAAAAATTAAAATTAAAAAATTTTAATTAAAAAAAATAATAATTAAAAAAAATTAACTTTGCAAAAAAATTATACCTTAGGGGGAGTCGGCGGGATTTGAACCCCTGACTTGCAGGCTCCCTGAGCCTTAACCGCACGGCTCACGACCACGTGAGCCAACGGGCTGATCCGGAAGGATCAGTGGACCTTCTCCCTTATTAACCCGAATGCTCCTCCTCCTCGGCCTCTGCGGCTGCCGGCACTCTGCTTCCCGGTGCTCCTCGTCTGCGACTCGTGGCTACTGCCTCTGCAGCAAATCACCATCTCGAAGCCACTTCCCCGGTCGCGGCTTCCTCCGTAGACGACGCAGACGCAAACGAAAAAAAAATCGGCGCTCTGAATTTTTTTTTTTTTTTACGAAAAATAAAACTCCGCCTCCTTTGTTTTTTTTTTTTCGAGTCCGCCTGTCCCGCCCTCTGCACGGTTGCAACCACGCTCGTGCTGGCTCTGCGCGCAGCGCTCAACGCGGGGAGCAGGGGGTTTCGTTCGCGTCCGAGGGGGGGGTGGGTGAGGGAGTGCGCGATCGCGCGGGCGGGTGGGGGGGGGGTTATACTCCCCCTGGTGCGGCGGGCGGGAAATTTAAATTTCCCCCCGTAGCGTCGGCCAAGGGGGGGAGCCTCCCCTCCTGTTGCACGGCCTACGTGACAGACTGTCGCACGGGCCTACCGCGATAGCTCCTCTGTCGCGCGTGGGGGGGGGGCGCTCTGCGGGGGACGCGGGCCCTCCTGTGTCGCGCGTCTGCGACAGTCGCACGCGCGGGGAGTGGTCCCTCCCTCCTGGATGCACGTTCCAGTCGACCGCGTGCAATGGGGTTCGGGCCCTCCTACGACGTAGCATGCTGGCTGCATCTGCTTCGATGAGCGGTGGGGAGTCTGGTCACTGCGGGTCGAGCAGCCTGCTTTCTCCTTCTGTCGCGTCTGCGCGACAAAAAAAATAACTGCACAACCACCCAGTTTCTCCAACCTCGGCTTCTCGTCACACCTCCCTGCTCATCGCTGGCTCTGATGCCATGTAAAACGACGAACTAGCATTTGCATTATCAATCGAATCTTAAATAGTACACCAGTAGCCGGGAATAGCCCATCCGACGTAACTGAACTGTTACGTTGTAACAGTGTAACAGAGAAAACGCTAAATAGGAAGTACAAACAATATATTATTGTTAAGTACGCTAACACATTATTATTAATGTTGTTATAAATTAAAGTTATGTTAGCTTTTTGAATAGGTTAACTCATAAAAAGCTTCAACTAGGATCTAAAGATAAATCAAACCAATGCTACTAACAATGAAACTTAATAACAACAATATATTATAGGTAATATCTCACAAAATATAACACAAATGAATACAATATACAAATATTACATTAATGATATAACTTGGTTACAATGGAGCTTTACCTCCAATATATCATTTTTCATGACTTTTTAGTTCTCTAACTATTGCTCTCCTCTTTCATCTAGGAGATGCATCCTTTCATATTCCTCTAATAAAGACAAAGCTCTCAACTTACCACATATCCTGTAACTCTTCATACTCTCTTGACACTTTGCACTCTTTCTTATATTACCACATACATTATATAAAATATAAATCATCTATCAAACTAATATTACAAGGGGGACCAAATAATGTAATATCTCCAAAAACACTTGTATTACATTATTTGGTAGGAAGAATTAGACCAAGTAAATCACATGGGTGTTAGAAAATATAATGAAAGGAAAACTATTTACAAAATAAATATGCTGTATACATGTTCTTTGGATACAAAGAAAATTTTAGAAGATGAGGACATGCAAATGCTTAGAATGAAGTGTTAGTTTTGTCATTTATTTAATAAAAAAGTAAATATTTGGAGATAATGTCTAAAGCCATCAATCAAATTGATAATTATTTCATATATTTTTCTCTAAAACATAATTTCATAATACTAACATTGATTTATAGACACATTCATATTTGTCTCGGTTAAGAAGGACTCTAGTAGAATTTTTCATTCACTTTCCTCCTCACACCATAGGCTATTATAATAAAAAAATATAGCCTCCTATTAAAAATTATACAATGATTACTTCTAGTAAGATTTTTTTTGAAACTTTAACATATTTTAATTTACATTGAAGGCATGTTTTTTTTGAAAATATTGATATAAGCCTTAAATGATTTTACTAGATTGTTTTAAGAAGATTAATGCAAATCCCAAAAGCATCTATAGATTGATTTTATCGTAATACTTTATCCAAATTGATACTAACATTATCATTGTATAATTATGCCACTACTACATTAGCCATATCATATTTAAGATGATAATAAAGTATTGATATTTTTTTTGATTATCTCACAAAATGATTTTAAAATAAAAATAAAAATTATAACTTTAATAAATATTAGCCATTTATCAATGCCAATTTAAAATATAAAATAAAATGACCTTATGAACTAAACAACTAATTGATAGGTTGACCTTGTTGATCACTATATAACCAATCTATAGTAAACATATCAAGGGCCATGTACTAGTTATGCTTGCCACCCACATTAAAGTTTTGGTAAATAGTATTGTACATTAATGTTGGAAATACATCTATACTTATAATAAGACCATATTAACACTTAGTGATTGATCTAAAAAATGCTTATTTAATTTGTTATGGCACCTCTATTATTTTAATAGATGAATAGACTATTCATAATATGTCTAATTTTGTTTTAGTTGAATTTATTTGGAAATTAAAGAAATAACCTTCCTTAGAAGTGATAAATGGCTTACGGTGGTTTAGCTCTAATAATTATTAATGCTTGCATTGACATTTTCTTTGCATGTGGATCTGACAATGTATACATTTATATGATGATATACTAAATTGTGTATTGCAAACATAAACTACAACATATATTTCTTCATCATCTATGTAAATAAGAATAACACCTCCAAACATTTAGTGCCAATAATAATGGTTATCCAACTAAATCAAACTTGAAGTTTTCAAGCCAAGTATATCATGTAGGCTTAGTTATCAAATTCGTCAAATTTTCTATATTAAATTCGAAAATGGTCAAATTTAAAACCCTATCGAACAAATTCATGAAAAACAAACATCAAAAACCCTAAAATCAAATTTTAATTGTTGAAAAGAAAATACAGAGAAAGTGCTATTATCAATACATTGTTGAAAAAACAAAGTCACAATCAATTGCGGAGGAGTTTGAATTGATCATGACCATGATGCTGGAGAACCCCTCGATGCTTCTCTTTCCCTCATTGAAAAATACCTAGAACACGAGGTCTATGAACCCACCATAGACAGTCGACTCCATGAGCATGTTGATCTCAGAATCAAAGGGGTAACAACTGCCACTGTGAGAGGAGGTCACGTCACTGCTTTGTGTCATATATTCTTTTAGCGAACTGCTTTGCTCAAGCATGAAATAGTTCCTTGCCTCGCTGGATTCCACTTTCTCAGGTCATGAGCAAAAGAAGGTCTCCTACAATTTGGACTCTTCATCGACGAAAGCTGCCATCTCCACAATTTCTTGTTTCATTGCTCGCTCTCTAGTCACTTGAGCGGTGTCACATTTTTGTATATACGACACACATGACAACCTCCTTATGTAGGTCGCAAAAGAATTTTCGATAATCAAAACCCTTAAAACAAGCATCAAAAACCCTAAAATAAAAGAAAAAATCTTTATTTTTTAATGTTAAAATAAAAGAAAAAAATATTGCTCTTTAACACTAAAATAATAACCTAGCTTCTAAGGAAACCTAAAATTAAAATTTTCTCATTTTTAAATATAATAATATAATATATTTTAAGTGCTTTATTTTATGCATAATTTTTACATAAAGCTATAAAAATGTTTATATTTTAAAAAATATTTTAATATATTTTAAATTATATATTTAAAAAAAAATATTAAAAACATTATTAAAAACAAATATTATAATTTTGTATATTTGATTTTTAAATTTTATAAAAAAAATAATTATATGAAAAAATATATACATTTATTATATATCCAATTTTATGTCGAATTTTATTACGAATTTTTAAACATGTCGAATACTTTAAAAACATCTAACTCGAACACAAACTTTGAACATGATAACTAAGCATGCAGGTTTTAAAAGATTAAATGGAAGGAAAATTAATACATATGTTCTTTGGATATGAATAAATTTCAAGAAGATAATAATATGATAATGCTTAGATTGAAGTGTCAATATTGATATCTATTTAATAAAAACATAAATGTTTGTAAATAATATCTACAGTGGTCCTAATTTCGTAAGAAAACTAATGATTATTTTACATGTTTTTACCCAAAATGTAATTTTAAAATATTAACATTTGATATTTGATTTATAGACACATTCATAAAATATAAAATATAACTTTCTATTATATATCTTCATTAATAAGTAAGTCAATTGAATTTCCTAATTGTTTTCATCCTCCGTCGTATATTGTTTTGATCAATAAAATATAACTTTCTATTATAGGTGTGTAATGATTTTTGTCAATAGAAAATGAAAAAAAATTATACACATTTTAATATATCTTCAAGGCATTTTTTTTTTGAGAAAATTAATACAAATCCCAAAAAAATCTACTAATTGATTTCAAGAAGATTGATGCAAATTCCAAAAGCTTTGGTAGTTTTTTTTAATATTGATACTTTAATCCAATGAACATTGTGCTATTACCACATTAACCATGTTATATGTAAGATGATATATATTTATTGATATGACAACAATTATATAATCTTAAAGGTTGATTTTTAAAATAAAAAATAAAAATTACAACTTTAGAAAAAATATTTATCATCTTTCAATGTCGATAAAAAAATAAAATTTAAGTAGTTATGAATTGAGTAACTTATTGATGAGGTTGAAATTGTTGATTTCTATGTAGCCTACCTACATTAGACATGCTTGTAGAAACAAAATGGATATCTCATATAATTATCAAATTAATACAAGATATACTAAAGCACTCAAACCACGAAAATAAAGCAATAAGGAAGTAATTAGAGCTAAAACTATCTTGATCTAAGTAGAAATTAAAATAGAAAGTTTTCATGAGCATACTACACTAAGATCATCCATGAAAAATAAAATCTAGGGGTAATCCTAATATAGTAAAATAATCTACTTGACACTTGGTCCATCAAGGAAAAAACCATCTAATATTAAGCATAAAAATCACTCACTTCTATTGTATTTTTTTGCTATGTCATCACAATGAGAAAGGAGAGATCACAAATGAACTATATGTAAAGAATATGACATGCCTTGAAAACTAGCCCTTGAGTGATAGTTCTTGATCCTTGGCTGCAAATCCTAGCAGAGCATCCATTCCTACTCTATGGATGGTAATAAACCAATGATTAATGGTTCTAGTTGTATCTATAAGCACAAGAGAGAGAAATAGAGGAAGAAAGTTGTGTATCTCAATAGCAATAGAGGATGAAAGTTAAAAGTGTTATTAGCAAGAGTATATAAATGGTAGTAGAACATTTTGTAGATGTTCGACGAGAAAATAAGGATATGAAATTGGAATTTATAGCGTTTAAAAAAATAACTTTTCCTTTTAAGACCAACAAATGAATTGCACTCTTTTTGAGGCCATAAAATTACAACAATTGGTTTAAACAATGCACCATATTAACTCTAGGTGCAAAAACATGCTGGAATCATGATCATAATTTAAAAAATCTAAAATTTGATTGATGATTATGATTCCCACTTAAAGTGATGATCTTGGCATTGCCAAATTTTAGGATACATGCTTTGGAGAGCACATGTCAACATATACCTTAATCATGATACTATACTTATTTTGAAATTTTAGGAAAGTTAAAAAGCAAAAAAATGTGGCAAAAAGATGACAACTAGGTGAATAAAGGTAACTAAAATTACTGATCAACATGGTTTGTTGTCATCCTACTCAATGACTAATAAAGTTAGCCCACCCCTATCTTATATAGGAGGACAAGACTCATCACCACCTACAAAGTCAATTGGTAATGCTCTTTTTACAAATATAAGACATAATAAAATACTATTATATTTGTTTCAAAAAATCAAAGATTACGGTTTTCATGTAATTGGCAAGTTACCTAATGAATGTCTTATCCTTTATGGTATATTCGAAAGATGATGTGAAAATATATTAAATAAATTTTATTTTAGCAAGCATTGATACACTACGTATCTATTTTCATTGATTTAGGAAATTATTTTCTACTTTTACAACCAACTTTAATGATTTTATAACTATCTAACAATATTTAATGATTTTTCAATTATTCAACAAGATCTAATACATCTAACCTTCAAAATGTTGCCTTTTATTTTAAAATAATTTTTGGTAATGATTACTTTTTAAAAGACCATGATAAAGCACTTCAAAACAACCAACTAATTAAATTTGATAACCAATTAAAAATATGATAAAAACTGATATAATTTTCCAATTGATTATACAACCTCAATTTTACATTATGACGATATAATTATATTATAACAATATATATTTTTTTGATTTACAATCCTTTGTACATAGCATATCCGTAGCATGCGAGGGAGAGATTTGAACCTATAATTTTACTATAACAATATTTTTTATAATTATATGTGTATCCTCCTAACAAGGATTCAATATTCTTCCAATTCAAGAAATTTAACCAATTAAATTTATATTATATAATGTTATTACAAAATCACTAAAAATTATTATTTACAAATATTTTTTAATAAACATAAAATTTATATTATAAAAATAAAATACATCATCTTATGCACAATATTTTTTAAACTAAAATAAAAGTCATAAACACAATTTTATATTCCTAAGCTTTAGACTTATAAAAATGTGTTTTTTTATCAAAATATTTATTTTTATTTTTTATTGAAAAAATACTTCAAAGAATTATCAAAGAATACATCATCATGACAACATTACATCAGTTTGTGCATGAGCAATAAAAAATATGATCTAACACTTTTATCAATTCTAATATAGTCCTTAATAATCTCAGACCTAAACACCTTAAGCTGACTAGAAACAAGCTCAACAACTTTGCTAATAGTAACAACAACCGACACCTCCTTATTATTAAAAAATATACTACATCTATCTTTCCAAATACTGAACAAGATAGAGAGTATGATAATGTGCCAAAATATCCTTATGTGGCTCACACAGTCAATTGAGTCTTCAAACAACACTACCTTCCACCTTAGCTGTCTATGAATAACATTGTCATACAACCAAATTGCCTTTCTCCATACCTTTCTCGTTTTTGGACATTCCAAAAAATATACTTAATTGTTTCACTTTTCTTGCAACTGGATCAAGCATCCGACGCAAGCATCCATTTGGCTAAACGAGCCTTACTTTGAAGACCCTGCATAATACCTAACCAGGAAAACACCTTCAACTGCATAGAAACCCAGAAATTCCAAGCCCCAACGAGATGTTTCTTCCATTTTTTGCAAGAACAAATCTAACCCCATCTGATGTTTAAATAAATCTTTTGAAGCAATTTACCTTTGAAAAAAAAAATGGGACTTATGCAGCTGATATGCCTATCTTGCAGTGCAAGAGACTTGGTAAGAAGGGAATTTTCAAGTGGGCGGATCTTTGGGTTGGAAACACTGGTAATTGGACTCCGTGACAACATTTGATTGTTAAATTTAAACTGAAGCCCTCCTATAGGTATGCAATGCAGCAAATGCAAAGTCTTAGTCTTCTTCTTATGGAGCAACTTTACAAGCTTTTCAATAATCGTGGTCTATCTGAAAGTATTGGGGGTGGAAATATAAAAAAACAAAATTATATAATTTTATTATTATTTTTAGATATATACACTTATGGTATAATTCTTAGATTACTTCGAGAACATGCTTAGGCGAAGGCGAGTCAGTTTCAATTCATCGACACTTTATACAGATGAAGATTGATAGTTGTTTCACTAACTCTTTATTGTTATAGACGTACAAAGACTGACCTTTAGGTATATTTTCCACCATGTAGGGTATTTTTCATTAGAATACTGAAATTGCCATCTTTATTAATATCAAGGCTTCATACACATCACATCTTCAGCCTCGTCTTACACACAACCATAGTAGTAAGTAGTACGAAAACCTAAAGCTACAAAAGGTAGCAGTTAATTTAAGGCTTGCAGTGGCCATGAACATCAAATTTGTTGTCACCGAATTTCTGATCAGTCTGGCCATTGTAAGCCTCGCTATATGTTTCAGGGTACCCAACGGGGCCATCCAGGGAAGCACGGTTCTCTGGCTCATAGTAGAAAACACCCAAGTAGAAAACACGGTTCTCTGGTTCCTTTGTCATACGCTCTTTTTATGTCGTATGTTTCCGCCCTCTGCAATTGTTTTGCCGGGAATGGATGGGTGTGGAAGTCCGCTACCAACTTGTAATGCTCGCTGCTTGGGACGCCAAGCATTAAAAAAAAATGATATTTTAAAGGAGGAAAATATAGGCAAGAAATAATCAAGAAAGTAAAATACTCGAATCCTTAGATCATGTCTTCTTTCCTTGCTAATTGGACATGCCTTAGTGTCCTAAAATTTCCTATGCACGAGTCTTTAGTGTCGTATACCTTACATTAAATGTATCATTTAGATATTTCATTTAAACATGTTCACATGACACCTATCACATGAATCACAAATGATGTGTCAAGTAATATTCCTCGTAAATTAGTGACAACTTACATAGTGGATGTAGGAGAAATATCCCAGCTACAAATATTATTCTCATAAATATGAATAATTAATATTAATCAAAGTCTTAATCAAACCTAAGATAAAAAATAAAAGTGTATTTATAGCACTCCCCTTAATCTTTATTTGGGATCGATAAGATTGAAATTACTATTACTTGCCTTATATCAGTTCTTTTTAAGCCAAAGCTATTACAATGTTGAAAAATATTATCTTCACATAGTAGCTTAGTGAAGTTAGGATAACACTATGTATTTACTTAAAATTAATCAATTTTCTAGTTAAATGATGGTCGATCTCTATGTGTTTTCTCCTACTACAAAAAATAAGATTCTAGCCAATTTAATTACACTCTAATTACCACAAAGATCTATTGTAAAAGAGGCTTGATGAAGTCCAAAATATTTAAGAAATTTTATCAACCAAATTGCTTCTTTGGTGGCCTTAGTAAAATCCTTATATTAAAATTTAGTGGAAGATAAATAAATAGTTTTATCCTTCTTACTATTCAAAAAAAATATAACAAAACCATTAGTAGATTTTTTTTTTATTTTTAATATCTCCAGCCAAATCAAAATTTGTATAACCATATAAAACAAGGCTAGAGGAAGCATAATATTCAAGGCCATAATTTAAGTTTCTTTTAATATTTCTAATAAATCTCTTGATAGCTTTAAAATAATTTTGTTGAGGAGTTGATATAAATCTAGACATTATTCCTACACTTAATGTAATATCATATCTAGTATTAGCCAAATAATTTGAGCATCTAATAAGTTATTTCTAAATATTCCTATCAATACAAGAATAATTTATATCATTTAATAATTTAAAGTTAATTTCACAAGAAATAGAAACTACTTTAGCATCTTACTTATGTAATCTAACTATAAAATTTGGTCATACATTTGTTCTAATAAATAGTTTTTGTTTGGCTCTTGCTAAAATTGTATGCAATGAAAATAATGCAACATATCTTATTATTTTTGAAAGTTTGACTTAATCTAGATGTATTAGCATCAATGAAGGAGGGATCACTTAAAGCAATAATCAAATCATCAACATATAATATAATTATAATATTTTAATTATTGAACATTTATATGTAAATATTATGATCACTTTTACTTGTAGTAAATCTATGATAAATGAACTAATAATTGATTTTAGAATACCAATCTATAGGATATTATTTAAAAATATAAATAATTTTGTTTAATCTAAAAATTAAATATCCATTGTCTTTATTATATAACCATCATGTTAAGGCATATACATTTTTTCATGCAAATCACCACTCAAAATAAACTTTAACTTCCATTTGATATAATTATTGATGGAGTATCCTTTTCTTTTATAATAGTCACAAGGGTTTAACTTCTTTGAAAGCTTAGAATTTCTCTTAGGAAATTAAGCCTTATATTCTATTTATTTGAATTACTTTGGATGAGTATATATAAGAAATATCTCTACAATTATTCATTGCAACTTCATTATGGTTTAGAATATTGAACCATCCATGATAGTCATAACATATACATAAAGAACCAAATCAAACGTATGAAAATAAAAAAATATTAGAAGTAATTGATCTAATATATTCTTCATCATTCTTTACCTTACCTCTTGTTATAGATAGAATGTATTTTATATCTTTGAAGTGATATATGTAGTATTTAATATTATTAAAATCTAAATTTTTAATATTGGAGAGCTCTATCTCTATTATGTTAAATTTACTAGAACTTACTTTTCCATAGAGATATTTAAAAGTAGACCGTACTTCAATAGGATTATTTATCTCTTCTAATATGGTAAATTAAATTTGGTTCCACTAACATGAAGAAGCTTCCAAGAGCTTCATTTTTTCTCTTATAAAGTTCTTGATCATTGAGATATTGTCACAACCCACCCATTAGGACTTTCTAAAAGATATTAATTGATCTGAAGGATCAATTAATACTTGAATTTTAATATTAACCTAACCTTACTAATGCTACCTAGCATTAATAAGAGGGTCTAATTGATAAATCTAGAGGATGGTAAACCCTAATTATCCTATAAAATCCCTAATTAAAACTAATTACACTCTACCAGGTTAATTTGGAGAGTTTTGGAATGCAATTGGAGGATTTTGTAAGGTTTTGGAGAAATTAAATAAGGCTTTTGTGAAAGATTAATTTGTGAATTTATCTTTTACAAAAAGTAATTTAGTTTAATTAACCTAATTTAATACAATTAGGTGTCCACAAAATTTATCCAATTTTAATTGGACCCAAAAGAGCAATGTCATTATTTAATAATAAAAAATATATTTTACTAGTGGATGAACTATTCTTCCTTCCACATGACTACTTCATAACAGTTCTAAGGTTGACCTTGTAAGTTGCCCTAGGAAAGGGGAGGCCCAAGATAAACAAGGTACTATAATAAAAGGGATTTCACTATTTTGGGTTGACTTCAAAAAAGTACCCCTTTTAATAATTTAATAATAAGCCCACCTTCTTGCTCATGAAGGAAAAAAGGAAGCTAGAAAGAATTATAAAAGGAGAGATAAGTAATTGAAAAATGGGGAGGAAAATATTGGAGCTTAGGGAGTATGCTCTCTACCTTGGTAGATCAGAAACCAAAAATCTTTGGGAGAGTACTAAGTTTTTAACTAAAGGTATTTTTCCAAGATGAGTGATTTTGGGGAAGCGAGTTTGGTGGGATAACCTTAGAAAAGAATCTGGAGAGGAATTAATTTGACTAAGAGGAGATTGCACAACAAGGAAAGAAGATTTGTTTTTCAAGAGTTTTAGGTTAGCGTCTTCGTTGTATGTTTTGCTTGTATAATTAATTGAAATGATATTTCAAGAGTTTGGTATTATTTTATGTTAGGAAATAACATTAACTATAGTCGCATTCAATGATGGCTTAAGAAATCAAGTTATTTTATTTATCCTTTTTGTTAAGGATTAGAAATGGTGGAGCATTGGATATTCTACTCTAAACCCCATATTAAAAAATGTCAACCTATAAAACCATCAGATAGGGTAAAAGGCCTAAGAGGCCATTAGATAGGAAAATTCCTAAACTAAACCAAACCACCACTAAGTAACCTATGCCTTACAAATATATAAACCACTACCATTGATCTGGATAGGACTTCGTTGGATGAATGTGGGAGACTTGTTGACCACTACCTAGTGATCGTCTATTTATGAGAGGATTATTTTCTTAATAGTGCTATAACACCCACTCACAATGATGTGGGAAAATCATTCAGATAAAACTTTGTGTAGCTCAAAATCATGGTACTAGGTTATGTTTACAATAATTGAAATCATTGTACACCTCTTATTTGAGCAATATTTGAAGACACTCACAGTATCACCATTGAGCCCAATCTCTCTATTTTACTTGGTGGATGCCATCGATAATAATCTCATAGACTTATTATAATATCTTGAAGGGTATGGTATCATTTTGGAAGTATCTGTTGTAGTCACTGATGTAAAATATTTCTATACAAAGCTTGGATACCTACATTAGCTATGGAAGTTGGCCTTTGATTGGTAATTGCTACTAAACCATGAAGATCTTGACAAAAATCAATCGTGTATGGTCTGAGTAACCCTTATCATTCCCCTATAATGATGACTATTAGCGAATGAAACCCCAACATCAAACTTGAATAATCCCTAGTATAACCACTGTCATTGAACACAAATGGGATTCATACAACTACTATGAATATATTATTCCTTATGTTTCCATGAAGACTACATAGGAGAGTGACATATAATTTGATTGACGTAAGGAGACACCATTGAGGTCTTTAATCTAGCTGTCATGCTTTTAGTTACAGTTGCCTGCATAAAACTTTCTATACTATAGTTATCAAAAATATCTTGAGCAACATCTAAGAGTATTATTCTCCTGATAACATTATATATGTTGTGATGAAAGGTTTGGTGCTAGTTGAAAACACCTAAATAGCTTGATATCCTATCCCAATATCATCTCATGCTTGCATATTGATGACACCTATCTCGAATCAATGATGCCCTTAGATTGAAGGTTGGATCACATGTAGATTTACTTGATGCTAAAAATAGTTGAAAATTGTTTGGCTATTTTTAAAAAAAGAAGGTCTAACCCACATTAACGTGTGGAAAGTTGAAGAAGGTTTAATAGGGAAGACACTCCTCTAGTGGAGTGACCATCATATGATGGTTAAGCGGTAGTAGGTGAAAGCACGAGATTTCGGGCGAAGGAAACACTAATTGCGATGCATTCAAAATCAAATACGCTTAAGTCCTAGAAATGTAGAATGCATGAAATGAAAGAGACGCATTGAAATGAGATACAAGAAAATGGAGAAAACACAGCCCTTTTATTAAACTCTCTTGATCTCTATTACAAAGACGCCTCCTCCCTTTTCAGGGGCTAGGAGCGTTAAAAGAATTTGATTACAATCAAGACTTAATGTTCCTTTTTCCGCGTGCCCACACTTGAGATGGGCGGGCCAAGACGATGCCACCGTTGATGTTGATGAGTCCTTAACCTCTGCTGCTCCTCCTACGAACAAAGAAACAACAAAGATGTCAGTAGCACCTGTGACAAAAAGGAAAGTTTGTTCTTTGAAATTGCCAAAAGATGCATGCAAAAGATTGTCAAATACAGTGAATAAAATGGGTCTAAGTCACCTGCAAATTTGACAGAGGTCAGAAGACATTACTAGAGGGCCATTGCCGTTGAAACAGTCGGCCAATCTACCTTCACCTAGAATTCGTCCCTGGGCAGGACGAATTTTGACTGCTATTCGTCCCTGGGTGGGACGAATTCTACTGTGTTGGAAAAGCCGAAGTGACACTGCTCCAATGTCGACTCCCGAGACCTCCAAAACACCTGCAAACATAGGGGTTATGTAATTGGGGCCATTTTGGGACGACCCAGATGGTCGGATTCTCCCAATTTGGCCTCTATCCTCAGGAATTCGATATCGCCACTTGCAAGTTAGTAGGACAACAAAGCGACAAAAGGCATGATAAAATCTGATCAAAATGTTATGGAATTGAAGCTATGAGTTCACTAAACAGAATAACACAATATGCAACATGAACAAATAATCTAGAATGCTTTAGAATAAAACTTAGAAAATGCGGGGTGCCCAAGTGGGCCTCCCACCGTTGGCACTTGATTTTGGTGCCAATCCACTAGGGATGGGTCCAAAACCTCTTAGGATTGGGGTGTCTGCAAATTGGTGGTGTAAGGTGGTCAAATGTTGGATTTGGGTTGGATCCACGCTTCCAAAAGCCACCCAATAACCTCCCTTGCAAAAGAGATTAGTGGATGTGAGAAGGTGAATCAAAAAGATGCAAATGGGTGTTCAATTGGACAGCACTTCGTTGCTTGAAATCGCCTCCAATCTGTCCTTCTTGGGTGAGAAAAGTCCCACCTTTTATAGACCCATGGGGTCTCTTTTGAGAGGGAAGCATAAGCGCCATGTGTTGGTCATAGGTGCCATGTGGCGGTCATGTCTTCCCATGAGGGAGGGGAGTCCTCCATGACTTGGGCTTTCATAACTGCCCTTGTGATAGTCCTCTAACGGCCCATCTGTCCACCCACACACGCGTGCGATGCAGGAGTCATCAACTGACTGTCCTTGGCTGCCACTTGGCGCCATTCTTCTTTTTGCCCGTTAAACTTGGAATTCGTCCCGACCAAAGACGAATTCAGAATTCGTCCCTGGGTGAGACGGATCCCAGTTTGAATTCGTCCCTGGGTGAGACGAATACTGAGCAAAGTGCCTGAATGTGCCAAATTGCCTCTTGACCTTACAAAATTGCTATGAAAGTGGTTAAGACCACTGTTTAACCTCTGAGGGCTGCCCTAGGGGGCTGTGTTTGTCAAAGCGATCAGTGTTTGCAGCCACATAATCGGATTGGTGCTGTTTTGGTGTCTACAAGATGCCCCTTTTTGGGATGCGTTGTGCATGGCGCAATGCCGAGCAAAAATAGATAACCAAAGCACTAATGATTAGGGTTTCTTGGTAACCTAACCAACTTTTGATGCCCCAAGCATGGAAAGGGCATGCATTCTTGAATCCTTGCTTCTGACGAGCTAAGGAGTTTGATTTCAAGTATTAACCTATTTTGGTGAGGTGTGACTTGAGCTTGGACATTGATCAGTCATGATTAGGCAAAGGGCGCAACCTTTTGTCCACAGGGGAACCTTGTGTTCATGATTCATGAATGCCAAGCGTTTGATCAATTTGATTGTTGCTTGTTTACTGCCCCAAGCAGGAGCGTAATTGTCTTTGTCAATGATTCTTTGAATGCATGTCATTTTCCTTAATTGGGTGTGTGATTGTTGATTGGTGACTAAGTGTGACTACCCCCTCAAGCGATGAATCGATGAGGGAATGACCTTCGTGAGAAAAGCGACGAGTCGCTTGACCCAAGATGACTTGTGCAAGGGTGCCTTTAGATGGTTTATCGTTAAGCATGTGCAATTTTTCCAACTTTTGGACCTGTTTTTGGTGGGTGTTAACCCTTTTTGCGATGCTATTTGGAGCTAAAATTGGCAAAAATCCATCTTCCCATGGAGCGGTCCCGCTAAAGTAGCCTTCTTAGGGAGTAGGATAATGACAATTTGTGACCCCAATGTCTATTTTGTATGCCCGGGATGTCAAGTGCAACAGCACTCTTATCGGGCAAATTTATTGTTGGTTTTTAGTGCATTTTTGATCATTTTTTGATGTTTTTGAAGTTTTTGGCCTGAATTCGTCCCAGGGTGGGACGAATTCCAGCAGTAGAATTCGTCCCTGGGTGGGACGAGCACTAACCAGAGCGCTCATCCCAGTCAAGGATGAATTCCAGCTCAAAGGCCTATTTAAGGGCCAAAACTTGAATTTGGGCTCATTTGTGTCAAATTTTTCTTGCGATTTTGGAGCTCTGGGAGGAGGAGGTAAATTCTGCGAAGCGAAGCGCTGCTGAAATTTTTCCTGCCATCATGAGTGCACAAATTGGTTCGAGCGGCGGAGCCGAAGCGAAACCTGTAAGTGCCTCCTAGAGTTTATTTTTGTTTTTTAAAAGCTGTAATTGTGTTTTTCTGTACAATTTTTTTTTTCTATGATTTTAATTAATTTTTTTGTTGAATTATTTTCTTTTGCAGGTTGTTAGGAGCCGGTACCGTGTACCTGCTGCTTTTACTGAGGCACGGGGGCACTGACTGATGATGACTGGGAATGGCTTGATGCCCTTGGGCTCAAGCAGGTGGCTCGGCCGGAGCTCGTGGTCCCGGATCAAGCCTATCTGATGGCCCTGATCAAACTTTGGGATCCACGGACCAACACCTTCCATCTCCCGATAGGGGAGATGACTGTGACTCTGGAGGATGTCTATCGGCTGCTTTGGATTTTGATAGATGGACTGCCTATTAGGACATCACCGTTTGATCATCGGACTGCTATACTTATGAGATGCTTCGGGCATGGGGAGCGGCTGGGTGTAGAGAACCCAGTGGAGACAACCGAGGTGGACTGCCAGGCTGGCGAGATTTTGGTTGGATGGTGGCAGGAGAGGGGGGTGTTAGGAGTGAGGCACGCATTCTTGATGGGCCTCATTTCTAACATGCTTTTACCTAACTCGTCAGGCGTGAGGTTCCCATGGAACCTGCTAGATTTGGTGTGGCAGTTGGTAGAGTGCCCGATAGAGGCACCGTTGATCTTGAGATGGGGACAGACATTGTTGGCATAACTCTACGGGGAGCTGTATGGGGTCCACTATCGGCAGTAGAAGGGGTTCAGCTGTAGTTATCTATTGCAGTGCTGGGGTTGGCAGCACATATCTATTGAGAGGCCAACCGGGTTACCGTGGATGACTCGAGCGGCGATGGAGGACAAGGAGATAGGTTACGCAGTTCTGTGGCGGCGGTCTATGGAGCAGGGGCAGAGTCGGCGATGGGCAGGTGTCGTAGAGCACTATACTGATGCCTTCTCTCGGCTCACTCCAGGGGAGGTGGTTTGGCGGCCTTATCGAGACTGTCCAGCCTGGTCGGAGGCTGGAGAGTGGCTCCGACGTGTACGTAGGGAGCGGTGGTTGATTGGGCGACACGGGACCGAGCATGAGTTATTCTCATATAGTCGGGTTACATGATAGTTTGGGGTGCGCCAGGGGTTTCCTGGTGAGCCCGTGGTCTATCGACGTCGGGGAGATGAGAGGGCTCTAGATCGACCGGTCATCGTGCCATTGGGCGAGGAGTCAGATGCGGTGATTGACGTCCCGGACGTGGATGACGTCGGGACTACCACTGAGTATGACTCGTGGTGGGTACTGCGTCGATGGAGAGGAGAGGGGCCACTAGGAGGCACGGAGGCGGCAGTGGAGGGTGCTGAGGCAACAGGGGATGATTGGGGAGTTCCATTGGATGACGCGGACATGGTTGAGGTGGGGGATGAGGATGTAGATTTGGGAGCTCCGGATCAGCCGGACATGCAGGACATGGAGGAGCAGTGGGAGCCAGAGCATGCTGCTATTCTGGAGAGTCTTGTACGTCAAGTAGATATAGAGGAGATGGAGTCTAAGGTATGCGCTGAAAATGCATGACTGACAGAGCTGTTGTGGATACAGGATCTGGAGCTAGGGGACGCGCTGTGGGAGAGGGATCTCCTGCGGGCCCAGCTAGCAGAGCGGGATAGGGTTCTGGCACAGCGTGATGATGCGGTATCCTACTACCATCGACGGGAGGCAGAGTGGTTCCGGCACCGGCTAGACTTGGAGAGGGAGGTCATCCGCCTTGGTGGGCGGCTACCTGAGCCCTCGGGAAGTGGATCTTCGCGTCGGATGAGGGATAGTGCGACTGAGCAGTCAGCATCATCTCGTCGCAGGCGATTGGATGAGGGAGGCGGTAGCAGGCGTGATGCGGGGGCTAGTAGTAGCCGCCCTACAGGGTCCCATAGGACCCACACCACGGGGGGTAGTTCCCGTCGCACCGATCCTGCGTGATCATGGTGGACGACGCCTTAGGTTGGGTTTTGTTATATGATTGCGAGGTCTAAGGACCAGTTTTGTAGCCTGCGGGCATTTTTTTGATGATATATATATATATATATATACCGATTTTATTTTGGTTATGTACATGTGATGATTTGATCTTTATGCATGATGGTTGATGAATATGGATGTATGTATATTTATTTTGATGAATGCATATGTTATGATGAATGCAAATGTTTTTGATTTTATATGTGATATGCAAAAATGAAATGGATGAATGGAATTTGTGATGTTTGGCTATGGCACCATAGACTGTTTAGGATTCTGTTTATTTCATTTTTAGACGATTGCTATGGTAAATGACTTTGTATGTATACATGTGGTTTTTCTCTCTTTTTGTATATTTAGATGGTATTGCAAAGATGAAAAGTAGCGCAGTTGGTTTAGAAATGTAGCTAAGGTTTTCTGAGACTCAGACGGTTTTAACTCACTAGCCATGACTGTACTTTATCTTACAAGACTTTTGAACAAGGTATGAATCGGACTTGTTTTTGACCAAGCTATTTCACATCCCTATGTGTGCAATTGAGTTCATTTATGTGGTATTTGTCAGGATACCGCCAGTGCCAGATGGGCTTTCAACCGAACCTGTACTGAGGATCACCTAATTAGCTCCACTAACTCCTTTGTTGTATTTAGTTAGATTAATCTGCGATGTTATCCAGGATGCCATAAGCTAGCTCATCCACATGCAAACATTGATCTGTACGCAAGTTAATGTGACAGATATATCGTCATGCGAGAAGTTTACCGCCAGTTATCGATAGGCTATCAACCAAACCGGTACTGAGGCTTGCCTCATGACCTCTTAGAATGCTTGAGAGTTCCAAGGATTCAAGTTCAACTCCCTTCTTTTCTTCAATTGTATTGGGATACTTGCTCGTTTGTAGTGATAAGATCACTATTTATTTTGATTTGTTTTTCTTTTGAGCAAGGGATTGGGGATATGGAGTGATGAAAATCACTATCGTTTGTGCCATTTGATGTGTGCACTGTAAGGATGTCAAATATTTGAGTTTTGACGTTTTGCAAATTTTTGATGTTTTGCAACTATTGAGAACTAGGGATTCTTAGGGAATTGGGTAGGGAGGATGCTTGTCCTTTTGCCAACTCTCAGCATTCTTGGGGTCATTCGCATAGGGGGATGAGCAAGATAACCGTTTCGCTTTTGGTGACCTGGATTACTGTGCAGGTTTCATCTTTCGTTCACACAACTCAGGAATTGTTTTATGTGTTTTTATTTATGTTGGGATGTTACGTAGCAAGGCGTACTTCAAGTAGAACTCTACCTTCGTAAAATATGTTTGACTCGGTACATTACGTGGCTAAAGAGCAAGATGATGACTGAATTACGAAAACTCTTGATACATTAAAAGACCACTGACTCTAGTGTGGTAAAAGCAATGCATGGTGTTTTTGTTGTTTTTGTAAAATGGAATAGTGTGGAACAAGATGGACTAGCAGAGCAATTACAGCCTATGGTGCCTTTGACTTATACGACCACAAATATGCAATGTATGGATGCAATGCTTGATGCAGCTATTTATTTTTGTATTTTTGATGAAGATGAGATGCGAGAAAAACTCTCTATTGATGAATTTGAGTATGCCTAGAAATGAGATGCAAATTTTTTTGTTGTTTTTGATGATTTTTGTTGTTTTTGAATTTTCTTGATGGTGACCAAGGGATTTTGAGAATCCTTGGAGCATTTTTGGGGTGACCAAGTGATTTCGATAATCCTTGGAGCTTTTGGGGTTGACCAAGTGATTGTGATAATCCTTGGAGCATTTTTGGGGTTTGACCAAGTGATTGCGATAATCCTTGGAGCTTTTTGGATTGGATTGACCAAGTGATTGCGATAATCCTTGGAGCTTTTGGGGTGACCAAGCGATTGCGATAATCCTTGGAGCTTTTGGGGTGACCAAGTGATTGCGATAATCCTTGGAGCTTTTGGGGGTGACCAAGCGATTGCGATAATCCTTGGAGCTTTTGGGGTGACCAAGTGATTGCGATAATCCTTGAGAGCTTTTGGTGGTGACCAAGTGATTGCGATAATCCTTGGAGCTTTTGGGGTGACAAGTGGATAATCCTTGGAGCTTTTGGTGGTGACCAAGTGATTGCGATAATCCTTGGAGCTTTTGGGGTGACCAAGTGATTGCGATAATCCTTGGAGCTTTTGGGTTGACCAAGTGATTGCGATAATCCTTGGAGCTTTTGGGGTGACCAAGTGATTGCGATAATCCTTGGAGCTTTTGGGGTGACCAAGTGATTGCGATAATCCTTGGAGCATTTTGGGGATTGACCAAGTGATTGCGATAATCCTTGGAGCATTTTTGGGATTGACCAAGCGATTTCAGATAATCCTTGGAGCATTTTTGGGATATGGCTCTCTTAGATATGAAATGGTCGTAAATGACTGATATTCAAGGGTTCTGTTTCCTTGATACCGTCAAGAGAAGCTAGCCGGTATGTCTCGGGTCCTATTTTGCTATCAATGACATATGGACCTAACCAATTTGCCGTGAACTTGTCCCTTAGGTGGGACGACAAATTAGAGTTCTGTTGGTTTTCCTTCAAAACCAAATCACCAACCCGAAAGTCCCTTAGGTGAACTTTCATGTTGTAAGCTTTCTTAAGCCGCTCTTGATAGATACGTAAGTGCTCGAGAGCATTAACGCGTCGTTCGTCAAGCAATGTAAGTTGGTCTAACCGGGCCTGCCGTGCAGTGTCATCATCGATGAACTCCTGCATTGATATGCGGAGGGAAGGAATTTCCAACTCGAGAGGCATTACTGCCTCTGAGCCATACACGAGCGAAAACGGAGTTGCCCCAGTTGGCGTCCGAATGCTAGTGCGATAAGCCCAAAGGGCAAGTGGGATTTGGATGTGCCAATCCTTATGACTGTCTGCGACCGTATTTTTAAGGATGGCAACTAGCATTTTGTTTGACGCCTCTGCTTGCCCATTTGCTTGCGGATAATAGGGTGTCGAAAAAGCTGTGCTGAATTTTGTACTTTGTGGTCAAAGCACGCACGTCTTTGTTCTTGAATGATGGCCCATTATCCGAGATTATTTTGGATGGAATACCAAAATGACATATGATGTTATGCAAAATGAACTCCACAATGCGGGGTCCTTTCGTAGAGGTTAGCGGAATTGCTTCCACCCATTTGGTAAAATACTCTATGGCCGTTATGATAAACGTGTGACGGCCTGATGATGCAGGGGAGATCTTTCCAATTAGATCGAAGCCCCATTGCGAAAATGGCCAAGCAGACTGGATTGTCTGCAAGTCCTGGGAAGGTACGTGCATCAAATTGGCATGATGTTGACACTTCACGCACTTCTTGACATATGCGCAACAATCTCGCTCTAAATATGGCCAATAATATCCCATGCGAAGAATGCACTTTGCAATGGCCATACCACTAAAGTGGCCACCACATGTACCATCGTGCGCTTGGGCGACTGCCCAAGTGGACTCTTGCTGGTCCAAGCAACGAAGAAGAATTCCTTCATAGCTGCGACGATACAAAATGTCTCCTATCAAGACATACTTAGCCGCTTTCTGCTTGAATGTTCATTTTGCGGCATGCGTCAATCCAAGGGGAAGATTACCTAACTTGAGGTAGTCTCTAATGGGTAAATACCAGTCCTGTTGATCAAAAACCTCGACAGTATGAACAACCAATCCCTTTTGAAGTTCTTCCCTAACAAATGCTGAATGGGATAGAACTTGTAAGAATAGCGTTGTGTTGCTATTAATGGGAGTAGGGGAAAATAAGGACCCCCAGTTGGCACGTTTTAGATGATCTCGAATTCGAAAGAACTTATCCGAGGATGGTTCAATCTGGATCATGTGGATTCCTGGCATCAAGTCTGCGCTTGCACGCTCCATCACGGATTGCGATAAGGTTTTGACTTGAATGGTTGTCATATCACCGGAAAGGTCTTGCAGAATTAGTGACCCCAAGGAGGCCATTGTGTCCGCAAAATGATTCGATGATCGAGGGAGTGCCTCGATGTCATACCACTCAAGTTTTGCCAAGAATTTGTCCACAAGGGCTTTATAAGCCTACAAAACTGGGCATTTGCATTTATATACCCCTTTGACTTGATTGACGATTAACAGCGAATCACCAAAGATGTTCAGTCGTTTGATGTTCATGGCGATTGCTGTCTGAAGACCTAGGAGCAAGGCTTCATATTCTGCATTATTGTTGGTGCACTGGAAGTTTAATTTAAATGACAGGGGCATTGGAGCACCCTGCGGTGTGAAGAATACAATTCCCGTGCCACCACCTTGCTCACATTTAGAACCATCGAAGAATAGGGTTATGTCGGCCTGTGACTCAGGCTCATCAGAATCTGGCGATTCTGAGACATGGAAGACCCCATCATCGGGTAGTTCTATGACTAGAGGCTGATCATCTTCAAGAGGAGCCTCTGCTAGTTGATCGGCTATGACTTGTCCTTTGATAGATTTTTGTCCAATAAACTCAATGTCAAATTCCGTCAACAACATGATCCATTTCGCCGTGCGACTACTATGATAAGTATGACTCATCATGTATCACAATGGATTCTCCTTAGACACAACATACGTAGTGTTGCTCAGCATGTAGTGGCATAGCTTTTTGGTAGCAAACACCACTGCCAAGCAGAGTTTCTCAACGTATGCATAGTTAAGTTCATAACTGACCAGGGTGCGGCTAAGATAGTAAGTAGCCTGTTCCTTGTGAAGTTCATTCTTCTGGGCTAACATGGCGCCCGAGTGCCACCTCGGTAGCTGAGATGTATAAGTAGAACGACACTCCTGGTCTAGGTGGTGCCAATACTGGTGGCGAAGCCAGGTATTGTTTGATTTCGTCAAAGGCTGACTGGCACTCGTCATCCCAATGAAATGTAACCCCCTTGTGCAATAATTTGTTCATGGGTCGGCACTTGTCAGATAATTGCGCTATGAAGCATTTAATCGACGCGACCTTTCCTTGCAGACTTCTGAGCTGCTTGATGGTAGTTGGGGGAACCATTTCAAGGATTGCCTTGACTTTCTGTGGGTCCACCTCGATTCCTCATTTTGAGACTATGAAACCCAAGAGTTTTCCAGATGTGATGCCAAATACGCACTTCTTGGGATTTAGTCTAACCTTATGCTCTATGAGGCGATCGAGGATCTTGCTTAAGTCACCGAGATGATCTGAGCGCAAAAGAGACTTGGCTAACAAATCATCCATGTAATCTTCCAAAGTTTTATGCATGTAATCATGGAAGATGTACGTCATGGCACGTTGGTAGGTGGCACCAACATTTTTAAGGCCAAAAGGCATGACCTTATAACAAAATGTCCCCCAAGGCGTTGTGAATGCCATTTTGAGTTGGTCTTCAGGATTGATACGAATTTGGTTGTATCCTGAGAAACCATCCATTAGGGAAAGCATTTCGTGACCTGTTGTAGCGTCTACCAATGCGTCGATGCTTGGCAAGGGGAAATCATCCTTAGGACTCGCTTTGTTTAGATCTCGAAAATCAGTGCATATGCGAATCCTCCCGTCGGGATTTTTGACGGGAACCATGTTGGACAGCCATGGCGGATAATCCACGCAGATGACAAACTGTGCATCCAACAACTTTTGCAATTCGTCTTTGACCATCAAGGCCACTGTTGGGTGCATCTTACGTAGTTTTTGCTTTACAGGCTTGATTGTCGGATCAAGCGTTAAATTATGCATGACTAGCTGTGGGTCTAGTCCTGGCATATCCTTGTACGACCATGCAAAAACCTCCTTCTTCTCTTTGAGAAGGGCAATGTAGTCGGCTTGCTCTTCGGGGGAAAGACTTACCCCCGACTTGAGAATCTATGGATTCATTGGATCTGTGCCGATATCTACGTCAGTCATCTCCTCGACTGACATGTGGGATCCGTCTTCCAACTGATGTGGAGTCGGGATCAAATGGATATCATTAGCTGAATTTAGATCTACGTTGGGAACCTCGGGTCCCTCTTCAACTTGAAAAATATCCTGAGTTGTCCTTGGGGTAAAATGAGGCATTTCACCGAAAGGCCAGTACTCTGATGGTGATAAAGGTGAATTGACGCGATCCCAGTCGATGGCATCTATGTCTAGATGCAATGACCTTGTTGGATCGGCCGGATTGCGAATGGGTGCGGTCAAGTCAATGGAGATCATGTGGATGAAATGAGTTTGGTCTCCATTACCGTGGGTGTTATAACTCGAACATTCTGGATGCTCCCTATGCTCTGGATCTGGTTCTGTAGGGACGGGTATGAACGGATCGGCCCTATGTGTTGGTAGGAAGACGGGGTCTTCTCTCGGCACTGATGTCATGATAGGGTCTCGTGGTGGACGGTGCTCATCTTGAATTTGGAGCCATGGATCCAACACTTGGTCCCACCTTGCTTGGGTCTACCCACCATTCATGCCCTAACCTTATGCCCATCTGTCCCATTAGATCTTCATGAGTTAAAGGGCGATTATTCCGTCACGCATGTCTGAGATAGATCATCTCAGTCTCATCTTCTCGAATCACTTTCAGAGATCCAAAAATGTTCATTCTCTTCGAGCAACTATTACTTGTGACATTGAGGGTTCTCCTTGTTCCAGTAAGTTAATCTGGTCCCATTGCGGTTGTTCCACTCTTGGTGGAGGGACCTGATTCTCTTGACACTGTGTTGATTCAACTGGAACCTCTAAGGGGAACAACTTCAAAAAGATGTCCGGACATCGTTGATGTTCTCTTTGAGGATTAATGTTCGAACTTTCACCTCTCTCTAACAAAGGAGAGGGATTACTGCTGTTGCCAAGGGTGTTTGTTGACCATGGGAGGTAATCTCCCAATGTATATTCTGTATTTGGGTTGGCATAAAGATCTGGTGCCAATCCCCCCTTGTTGCCTATTTCTAGGCCTTGCATATTTTCTACCAAGATGTCTAAGGGCAGGGGGTGGTTGAACCCTACTCCTGACTTATCATATGGCATCTGATATCTTGGTTGGCAAAGGACACGTATCCCTTGCTCATATCTTCCTAGCCCGTATCCATGCCAATTGCATTGGCTGAGATATCTTAGAACGAAGTCTGGGTTTGACAGATAGTTGATGTTTTTAGCAAAAGGTTCTTCGTCTTCGTCCTTTTGTTTGCATGGTTCAACACCATGATCAAGGCCCCCATACACAAAATTTGTCTGGTTTGTTGGGCAACCTAGAGGAACAACTATTCCTATGGGAAGGCGAGGTCTCCCCATGTCCTGTACTGATTCTAATGCGGGCGTTGCCACAACATTCTGCACTAAATACTCCCCCTGGCCCGTATTGGCCATTTCAACAGTGATTGTTGATGCTTGGGAGGGAGGGAACGGTAGTCCTTCCTGAGTCCATTCCATGTTTGGTGTTTTAGGAGTCTCAGCTTCCGTTGTGCTAGGTATTTCCTCTGTTGATACCGTTGATATTGTGGGCAACCCCTCTTCTAGGGGCTGAGCCTCTTCCATGATCTGTTTTCCCTTGTCCTTCTGTTTGGCCATGACAGGTGGCATTGATAATGAAGGAGCAGATGATGAAGACTCACCTGGCTGGGATTTTGTTGATTTGGTCACCAGTGGTGCCTGCGGTATTGGACCCTGTTTAGATGGATTTAACTGGAAATCCAAATGCGTTGAAGGGAGGGTCGATTGAGGCATTAATTGTACCGCATTGCAATACTTGAAGGGCTCTAAGTCCATCGGGACTACATGTATTTCTCCTTCAAAAGCATACTTTAAGCTCTGGTGAGCGATCGAAGGGACACACTTCATGTCCCCGATCCAAGGCCGCCCTAGCGAGTATATTGTAAGCCATCTCGCCTTCCAACACATGGCACAGTGTAGGTATTGTCTTTTGTCCTACCTGGACAGGCAGAACAACTGTGTCGATTGTCGAGCATATTGCATCGTTGAAAGCTCGCAGTGTGTATGTGGAGGCTGTGATATGAGAGGCTAGCGACTTCAAATGTTTTAGTGCTGCAGTGGTAATGATGTTACTGGACGAGCCAGTATCTACCAACACTCTCTTGTACGGGATCCCGTTGACCCGCGCGATAACGTGCAGGGGTGGATCTGCCATGTCATTCGATATTGTTTTGACTTCATCTTCTCTGAAGGTAATGACCGGCTCCGTACATCGTTTCACATGTCCCACGAAGTTGTTGAAAGAATTTGCTTCATGAGGCTGTAATTCGATGGCTTTTAAAATTTCCATAAGAGCTTCCCTATGAGGTGTTGACTGTTGAATAAGCTCGTAAATGGAAAGCCTAGCCGATGTGGTCCGCAAACTCTGCGTGAGTTTGGTCCGTATCGTGACCTCGGGTCTAGGCGGAGGCAACTGCATAGGGCGTTGTTGAGGCTGCGACGTTGTTGGAACTTCCCTTGTAGCTACCTCGGGGGCAACTGTTGGGTACTTTTTGTTCCTGGTCACTATGCTAATCATTCCCACAAATCCTTGCATGGGAAGATTCTGTCGCACCTCATTAATCTGGAGAGGTTTTGCCTGTGCCTCGTGGGCAGGCAAAGGGTCCTTGAATACCCCCATTTGTTGATTATTTGGTGCTATGGGGTTGTCCACGGCCAATGTTTTATTGTCGATCAAATCTTGGATTAATCCTTTGAATTTCCAGCATCCATTTAAGTCATGTCCCCTTCGCCTATGGAATCTACAATATAATTCCTCTCTGTATCCCTTAGGCTTGGGAGCGTTAGGGTCTACAGTTTGGATCTCTGGAAGGGTGACTAAATTTTCCGCTGACAAGCGGTCAAATAAGGAGTCCCTAGACTCCGTATAAGGGGTGAATTATCGCCTAGGGCGACGCTGCTGATTCTGCTCCTGTCTTGTATTTTCTCTTTCATAACTAGGAGGCACTGCCTGGTAATTAGCCTTTTGGGGCTGCATTTCTTGCACAGGCTTGGGGACATTTATCGCAACTTGGTTAACCGCAGCGGGTTGTGATTGCGTAGTCCCGATCTTAGTGGTCTTATTCCACTCTTTCTTTTTAGGCTTGGCGATTGCGCCTTCGCCTATCTTGATCTCTTCTATGACTCTGGCTTGCACCAGAGCTTCTTCTAAACTGTCGTATTGTTGCAACAACAATAGCCCAGAGATTGATTTTAAGCAACTCCGTGCAAACATCTGTGTGAGATCAGACATAGGGGGATGGTAGGGTAGCTTAGAAAGCAAAGCCCTCCATCGATTCCCGTATGCTGCCATTGTTTCTTCCTCATATTGCTCGAGGCTGGCCAGATCACTCAGTGATGCCTTCTTCCTTGTGTTGAAGGCAAAGCGTTCAAGAAACGCATCTACTAATTGATCTAGGTTGTTTATGCTATGTTTTGGTAATTGTGTGAACCAATCCGAGGCAGGGCCTGCGAATGTGGTTATGAATGTCCTAAGCAACAATGCGTCATTATCTTGGATGCCGAAGCATTGACTTAGGAACCTTGTGACATGTTCTTGTGCGTCCTCTTCACCTTTAAAGACCGCCAATTGAGGCAACTTGAAATGTTTGGGGTAAAGAGGTGTGGGCACTGAGGGATGCACTGGATGACTACGGAGTTGACGTAATGTGGGTTTTTGATGCCCAGCAGCTTTTGTCTCCACGGACTCCAAACGCTCTAATAGCGCTTTGTATGCATCGGAAGATTTTATTTCTTCCTCTTTTGTTTGCTCCCGTTGTGAGTTATGGGAGACTGGAGGCCTATGGAGGGGTGGCCGAATGGCAGCCCTCCTGCCTTAATGGGGAGTTTCGACATGTTCTATTTCTGGTTCATACTCCTCATAAAGTTCTTGAGGAGTCTCTGGGCGAGACCTATGACCCTGATTGAGTCCCTACCGAGGGTACCCATCATTGTTTCGGGGATTGGCTTCCCTCTCGGGTCTATAAGGTCTTGGAGGCAAAGCTTGACGAGGTCGCGGAGACCTGTCCTGCACCAAAGGGTTGTGCCTCACATATTGTTCTGCTCTTTGGGTGCGAGGGGTTGGCACCCTCTCAGGTAGTTTATAGCACAACTCATCCGCTTCGCGTTGCATGCGCTCTTTATTCAGGCGGTATAGGTACTCTAACTCCTGATGACCTTGTTCAAGCCGCGTGATTTGGGCTTGACGGGTGGCATGTCTGGCGACTGCCGGGTCAATTTGGTCCGCCCTCTTTTGCTCAGGAGGCTTGAATGTTTCTTCTATGTATTTGCCTCGATCTTGATGATCTAAAATTTCAATGGGTTGCTTCCCTCTGTCGAGGTAGGCGGTGTTGACTTGAGGCTCTGGCCTCGATGTGTGATCATGATATCTAGCAGGTGCGGAAACGCAAGGCTCTCGCGTTGTATGTTGTTCTCGAGGAATGCGATGATCTTCCTCGTACTCCCTTTCATGGGTGTGAAAGGGGCGGGCGGAGTTAGCTCGCCCTGTGTGAAGAGCCCTACGCTCTAGGTTTTGTCTTTCTGTTCTAATGGGAGGTAAAGAAGAGACACCATATCCATGTTGTCTCTCCAAATGGATAGTGTGCCTCTCTAGCGCTTCATCGCGCTGTGGCCACTCATGTCTAACCTCAAAAGGTGATTCTCTATTTACGTCAAGGTCTACATGTAAAGCGTCTTCCCGAAAGGGGCTGTGTTGAATGGGCATACCCCACAGAGGGGGATCCCAATAATTCTTTCTTGATGTGGTCTGACGTGGACCTTCTTGTGGGCCAGACCGCCAAGGGGGTATGACTAAGTCCTCAGGACTAAAGCGAAGGCGACTTGTGCCTGCTTCTTGTGTACCTTCCGGAGCTTCTGCCCTTGATTGGGCTTGGCTACGGGTGTACACCATTGCGGTGCTTCTCTACTATCTAAGCAGATTTTTATCTCGTTTATGATGATTTTTCTTTTTGTCTACACTAAGCAGAAATGAACACACACATACACAAACCGTGATTATCTCTTTTAAGGGTTTAAATAGTGTGTCCTAAACTGGTTTAGTGCATTTTGATGTTTTGTTTTGTTTTTGAATGTTTTTGAAGAATGTTTAAATGCATTATGACGGCTCATATAACTCCCAAAATGGTCGCCCCTTCAATATACCAACCAGGCCGATATACCAACCTCTCTATATACCCGCCCTTACGAGAGGGAGACTATAGGTACGTGAGAGCAGATGGTACGTGGTACGTAGGCGGTACGGAAGGGGGATTGTCTTGTTAATGGCACCTACCATAGAAGACTTATCCTCGCGCGCATGGGAATCACCCCAGCGACACTCGGTCAGCTTTCGTCAGGATTTACGCCTAACAATAGTGACAATCGGGGAAATGGATGCAAAGCTAAGCCAAGGTGGTGATGAACCCACCGTTGGTCTTGCTCAAGGGCTGGGGTCTTACGACCAGCTCCTTGGTTTAATTTACCACGTGATGTGGGTGGGATTCATTTTATTTGAAAAATGAAACATGCATAAATGACTATTTTCTTTAAGCAAGCAGGATAAACTGAAAAAAACCAAAGAATAGAAATAGAAATAGAAAAATTTAACAGAGATTATAAAAATCCCTACCTCTTCTCTGCTCGGATTATTTTTTTCGACTTTCTGCTCTAAAAATTTATAGGCAGGAATTCGTCCCTCTGTGAGATGAATTGCAGAATAGAATTCATCCTCTCGAGAGACGAATTTGAAATTCATCTCAGGGTCAGACGAATTATGATAAAGCATTCATCACGATCGAGAGATGAATAATAGTCTACAAAAAACTTGTACCTATCAAGCACAAAACACAAAAAGGATCAGTTATTTGATCTTTAAAAATAGGGGACAGGGTCCCACCGTGATCGCCACTGAAAGCACGAGATTTCGGGCGAAGGAAACACTAATTGCGATGCATTCAAAATCAAATACGCTTAAGTCCTAGAAATGTAGAATGCATGAAATGAAAGAGACGCATTGAAATGAGATACAAGAAAATGGAGAAAACACAGCCCTTTTATTAAACTCTCTTGATCTCCATTACAAAGACGCCTCCTCCCTTTTCAGGGGCTAGGAGCGTTAAAAGAATTTGATTACAATCAAGACTTAATGTTCCTTTTCCCACGTGCCCACACTTGAGATGGGCGGGCCAAGACGATGCCATCGCTGATGTTGATGAGTCCTTAACCTCTGCTTGCTCCTCCTACGAACAAAGAAACAACAAAGATGTCAGTAGCACCTTGTGACAAAAAGGAAAGTTCGTTCTTTGAAATTGCCAAAAGATGCATGCAAAAGATTGTCAAATACGATGAATAAAATGGGTCTAAGTCACCTGCAAATTTGACAGAGGTCAGAAGACATTACCAGAGGGCCACTGCCATTGAAACAGTCGGCCAATCTACCTTCACCTGGAATTCGTCCCTGGGCAGGACGAATTCTGACTGCTATTCGTCCCTGGGTGGGACGAATTCTACTGTGTTGGAAAAGCCGAAGTGATCCTGCTCCAATGTCGACTCCCGAGACCTCCAAAACACCTGCAAACAGAGGGGTTAGGTAATTGGGGCCATTTTGGGACGACCCAGATGGTCGGATTCTCCCAATTTGGCCTCTATCCTCGGGAATTCGATATCACCACCTGCAAGTTAGTAGGACAACAAAGCGACAAAAGGCGTGATAAAATCTGATCAAAATGTTATGGAATTGAAGCTATGAGTTCACTAAACAGAATAACACAATATGCAACATGAACCAATAATCTAGAATGCTTTAGAATAAAACTTAGAAAATGCGGGGTGCCCAAGTGGGCCTCCCACCGTTGGCACTTGATTTCGGCGCCAATCCACTAGGGATGGGCCCAAAACCTCTTAGGATTGGGGTGTCTACAAATTGGTGGTGTAAGGTGGTCAAATTTTGGATTTGGGTTGGATCCACGCTTCCAAAAGCCACCCAATAACCTCCCTTGCAAAAGAGATTAGTGGATGTGAGAAGGTGAATCAAAAAGATGCAAATGGGTGTTCAATTGGACAGCACTTCGTTGCTTGAAATCGCCTCCAATCTCTCCTTTTTTGGGTGAGAAAAGTCCCACCTTTTATAGACCCATGGGGTCTCTTTTGAGAGGGAAGCATAAGCGCCATGTGTTGGTCATAGGTGCCATGTGGCGGTCATGTCTTCCCATGAGGGAGGGGAGTCCTCCATGACTTGGGCTTTCATAATCGCCCTTGTGACAGTCCTCTAACGGCCCATCTGTCCACCCACACACGCGTGCGAGGCAGGAGTCATCAACTGACTGTCCTTGGCTGCCACTTGGTGCCATTCTTCTTTTTGCCCGTTAAACTTGGAATTCGTCCCGACCAGAGACGAATTCAGAATTCGTCCCTGGGTGAGACGGATCCCAGTTTGAATTCGTCCCTGGGTGAGACGAATACTGAGCAAAGTGCCTGAATGTGCCAAATTGCCTCTTGACCTTACAAAATTGCTATGAAAGTGGTTAAGACCACTGTTTAACCTCTGAGGGCTGCCCTAGGGGCTGTGTTTGTCAAAGCGATCAGTGTTTGCAGCCACATAATCGGATTGGTGCTATTTTGGTGTCTACAGTAGGATTGTTACATGGACTCTTTTTTCAGTTTGGACAACTACATCGAGTAATTAATTGGTGGTGTTGCATTGACTAGATGTTAGTCATCCATAATTGCTTGATAGACCGAGGGCGAGACCTTGGTTTAAAAACCTTTTTTAATGTGAAGTTTCGAGGTCATTGGGTTGACACATGGGTATCCAATATATCTCCCATGATAATTAAAATACCACCAAGTTGTTTAGTGGTGGTCTATTCTAGACAACCTTACAAAGTGAAATTTCCCACCTTCTTTTTGCACTGAAACTAACCAAGTGGTCATTTTATTAAATAACAATATGGTTATTTATGAACTGATCCAAAGCTTAAATGTGCCATAAGGATAGTTATAGTAACTAAACTTAACCTCTTGATCTTCCTATTATGGAGGAGATCTACATATCTATGCTTTTGGGAAAGAAGTAGACCTATATATTTATTCTTAGGAATGATTATTATAGAATCAAATTGAGGAAGGACTATCTATCATTTTAGAAATTAATAAATTAATTTCTTAAGAGGAAATTTGAATCAAATGTGGGACAAATTTGATACATTGAGAGTTAAACATTTTGATGAACTATGTAAATGTATCCATAGTTCAATATTTGGGAAATATTTGATATCCTTTGAGACTATTTGTATTGTAAAAGGATCAATCTTGTGTAAGGATTAGATTGATAAAATATAAAGTTTGAGCAAAACAATAAATGGTTTGGAGAATTTTGTAAATCAACTATTGATTAAATTTGGTGACATTGAATGCCATTTTGGGAATAGTTATATGCCATAAAAAGATCAACTTTGTGATAATTCAAATATTATATGGGAATAAATTTTGGTAGAAAAGTTAATGACAATCCTAGTTCAAATTTGTAGCAAAATAGAACAAAATTTGTAGACAATTTTATCATAAACCTTTTTACCAACCTTGTGAAAATATTGAGTAAAATAGGAACACTCTTTTGTAGAGAAGGGATGTAGTCAAAGAAAGAATGAGTGTGAGACTAATTATTCAAGAAAATTATGGGGTTTCCTCACTATGATCGATCATACATTTAATATTCCTATATAACCCTTTTCTAGTTATGAATTCTAGAATATATGGATTGGTGAAATTAGTATGATATTAACCTTGTAAGATGGAAGGATAAGGACAGGGATAGACAAGGTTCTATTCTTGGATCAAAATTATATGTATAGTTTACATGGATAAGTTATTGCTATATTTGGGTTAAGCTTCTCAATATTGATATATTATGATTGAAGATCTAATCTTGAGGAATGAATTTCCTCTTTATATGCTTATATATATAATGTAGATGTAAGCATGATTGCCTAATAAACTCTTCTAATGTAGCTAGAAGAATTTATCTCATTGAGGGTTGAATGTTTATCAACCTTGGAGAATGAATGTGGGATTCATTCTCGAGGGAATTATGGGATTCTCTCTTAAAAAATTGATCATATTTCTCTTCAATATGAATGCAATGACCATTTCTTAAATTTGTGGATATAAGAATTTATGATATTCTTATGTATTGTATTGATGGTTTGTAAAAATAAGATGTGGAATCCTTTATTTACATCATGATTTGAAAAAGGAATGATATGATTTCTTTAAGTGTATTGATTTTGATAAAGGATCTATGAGATGCCTTTATTTACTTGTAATGATGACAACTTTAACTTATGAAATGAGAGGAAAAATTTATTTTGGAGGCTGGGTTTATCCGTCGTGAGGGTTCCTAAGATATATGTTGTGTATCTCTATTTTATGATTTGCAATTGATGCTATACATGGATTATGATGGTATCTAGATAGATTATAAATGTTGCAAGAGACATAATTTAAATGTCGTTTACTTTTCAATAAGATGATGCACTTATATTTTATAAGATGATTACTAAAGTGTTATATGATGCATGCTTTTGTTAACAAGCAATTTACAAACTTGAATTTTATTAGAATTAATAATGGATGTTACATTAGCTTTCCAATGAATGGCTCTTTTAATATGATGCAATAGTTTATGCTTTGATTCAAGTGAAAGTCTTGATATGAGTAAAGCAATATTTATGTATTGTTTTAATAATACATGCATGGTATTCCACTACAAAAGAATAGAATGCTAAACAATTAGGGATTAAAATTGAAATTACATTCAATTAGTTAAGTAACTAAACTTCCCAATAAAAGTAGAGATAGAACAATTAGACCAAGGAATTCATAAGCATCATGATGGAATGTAAGGTTAGATAGGATTTGGTCACTCCTATCACGAGAGTTGACACTGACCATGTCGTAATTCTCTTGGTTACTTGCTATCCTGATTGATGTTGGTTCAAACATACTTGAATATGAACTGTACATTAATGATAAACATGTTATGTTCAATTTTTCTTTTCTATCTTGTGTTGGGTTAGTAATTTAGGGTTGTTACAAATCTTCTAAACTAAATATTCTTGTATTTAAATAATCCTATCATTTAAATTTACCAAGTTATATAATTTCATCCATTAAGGAATTTATTTTACACAAAAAAAACCATAAGCAAAATTGTAATAAATACATAAACTAATATCACCACTATGTAGAGATTAAAAAACCACTATGTAGAGATTAAAAATCATGCAATCTAAAAAAAGATCCAAATCCTTATACAAAAGTTTAAATTATTTTTTATATTTTTGTTTAATACATTCTTTTGTTTAATACATTCTTTCTTATGCAAAAAATATCACGAGAATTAGACCTATATATTTATGCTTAGGAATGATTATTATAGAATCAAATTGAGGAGGACTATCTATCATTTAAGAAATTAATAAATTAAATTTTTAAGAGGAAATTTGAATCAAATGTGGGACAAATTTGATACACTGAGAGTTAAATTTTTTGATGAACTATGTAAATGTATCCATAGTTAAATCTTTGGGAAATATTTGATAGTCTTTGAGACTATTTATATTGTAAAAGGATCAATCTTGTGTAGGGATTAGATTCTTAAAATATAAATTTTGAGTGAAATGATAAATAGTTTGGAGAATTTTATAAATTAACTATTGATTAAATTTGGTAGCATTGAATGCCATTTTGGGAATAGTTATATGCCATAAAAATATCAAATTGGTGATAATTCATATATTATATGGTCATAGATTTTGGTAGAAAATATAATGATAATCCTAGTTCAATTTGTAGCAAAATAGAATAAAATTTTTAGATAATTTTATCATAAACATTTTTACCAACCTTATGAAAATATTGAGTAAAATAGGAACACTCTTTGTAGAGAAGGAATGTAGTCAAAGAAAGAATGAGTGTGGGACTCATTCTTTGAGAAAATTATGGGGTTTCCTCACTATGTTCGATCATACAATTAATATTCCTATATGACCCTTTTCTAGTTATGAATTCTAGGATATATGGATTGGTGAAATTAGTATGATATTAACCTTGTAGGATGGAAGGGTAAGGACAGGGATAGACAAGGTTCTATTCTTGGATCAAAATTATATATGGTTTACATGGATAAGTTATTGCTATATTTGGATTAAGCTTCTCAATATTGATATATTATGATTGGAGATCTAATATTGAGGAATGGATTTCCTCTTTATATGCTTATATATATAATGTAGATGTAAGCATGATTACCTAATGAACTCTTCTAATGTAGCTAGAAGAATTTATCTCATTGAGGGTTGAATGTTTATCAACCTTGGAGAATGAATGTGGGATTCATTATCAAAGAAATTATGGGATTCTCTCTTAAAAAATTGATAAGATTTCTCTTTAATATGAATGCAATGATCATTTCTTAAATTTGTGGATATAAGAATTTATGATATTCTTATGTATTGTATTGATGGTTCGTAAAAAAAAAACGTGGAATCCCTTATTTACATCATGATTTGAAAAAGGAAATATTTGATTCCTTTAAGTGTATAATTGATTTTGATAAAGGATATATGAGATGCCTTTATTTACTTGTAATGATGAAAACTTTAACTTATGAAATGAGAGGAAAAATTTATTTTAGAGGCTGGGTATATCCCTCATGAGGGTTCCTAAGATATATGTTGTGTATCTCTATTTTATGATTTGCAATTGATGCTATACATGGATTATGATGGTATATAGATAAATTGTAAATATTGCAAGAGATAGAATTTAAATATCGTCTACTTTTCAATAAGATGATGCCCTTATATTTTATAAGAGGATTACTAAAGTGTTATATGATGCATGCTTTTGTTAACAAGCAATTTACAAACTTGAATTTTATTAGAATTAATAATGGATGTTACATTAGTTTTCCAATGAATGGCTCTTTTAATATGATGCAATATTTTATTTTTTGATTCAAGTGAAAGTCTTGATATGAGTAAAGCAATATTTATGTATTGTTTTAATAATACATGCATGGTATTCCACTACAAAAGAATAGAATGCTAAACAATTAGGAAGTAAAATTGAAATTACATTCAATTAGTTAAGTAACTAAACTTCCTAATGAAAGTAGAGATAGAACAATTAGACCAAGGAATTCATAAGCATCATGATGGAATGTAAGGTTAGATAGGATTTGGTCACTCCTATCACGAGAGTTGACACTAACCATGTCGTAATTCTCTTGGTTACTTGCTATCCTGATTGATGTTGGTTCAAACATACTTGAATGTGAACTGTACATTAATGATAACATGTTATGTTCAATTTTTTTTTTCTATCTTGTGTTGGGTTAGTAATTTGGGGTTGTTACAAATCTTCTAAACTAAATATTCTTGTATTTAAATAATCCTATCATTTAAATTTACCAAGTTATATAATTTCATCCATTAAGGAATTTATTTTACACAAAATAAACCATAAGCAAAATTGTAATAAATACATAAACTAATATCACCACTATGTAGAGATTAAAAAACCACTATGTAGAGATTAAAAACCATGCAATCTAAAAAAAGATCCAAATCCTTATACAAAAGTTTAAATTATTTTTTATATTTTTGTTTAATACATTCTTTCTTATGCAAAAAATATCACAAGAATTAGACATATATATTTATGCTTAGGAATGGTTATTATAGAATCAAATTGAGGAGGACTATCTATCATTTAGGAAATTAATAGATTAATTTCTTAAGAGAAAATTTGAATCAAATGTTGGACAAATTTGATACACCAAGGGTTAAAATTTTTGATGAACTATGTGAATGTATCCATAGCTCAATCTTTGGGAAATATTTGATAGCCTTTGAGACTATTTATATTGTAAAAGGATCAATCTTGTGTAGGGATTAGATTCATAAAATAGAAATTTTGAGTGAAACGATAAATAGTTTGGAGAATTTTATAAATTAACTATTGATTAAATTTGGTAGCATTGAATGCCATTTTGGGAATAGTTATATGCCATAAAAATATCAAATTGGTGATAATTCATATATTATATGGTCATAGATTTTGGTAGAAAATATAATGATAATCCTAGTTCAATTTGTAGCAAAATAGAATAAAATTTGTAGATAATTTTATCATAAACCTTTTTACCAACATTATGAAAATATTGAGTAAAATAGGAACACTCTTTGTAGAGAAGGAATGTAGTCAAAGAAATAATGAGTGTGGGACTCATTCTTTGAGAAAATTATGGGGTTTCCTCACTATGTTCGATCATACAATTAATATTCCTATATGACCCTTTTCTAGTTATGAATTCTAGGATATATGGGTTGGTGAAATTAGTATGATCTTAACCTTGTAGGATGGAAAGGTAAGGACAGGGATAGACAAGGTTCTATTCTTGGATCAAAATTATATGTATAGTTTACATGGATAAGTTATTGCTATATTTGGATTAAGCTTCTCAATATTGATATATTATGATTGAAGATCTAATATTGAGGAATGGATTTCCTCTTTATATGCTTATATATATAATGTATATGTAAGCATGATTACCTAATGAACTCTTCTAATGTAGCTAGAAGAATTTATCTCATTGAGGGTTGAATGTTTATCAACCTTGGAGAATGAATGTGGGATTCATTCTCAAAGAAATTATGGGATTCTCTCTTAAAAAATTGATAAGATTTCTCTTTAATATGAATGCAATGATCATTTCTTAAATTTGTGGATATAAGAATTTATGATATTCTTATGTATTGTATTGATGGTTTGTAAAAAAAAATGTGGAATCCTTTATTTACATCATGATTTGAAAAGGAAATATTTGATTCCTTTAAGTGTATAATTGATTTTGATAAAGGTTATATGAGATGCCTTTATTTACTTGTAATGATGACAACTTTAACTTATGAAATGAGAGGAAAAACTTATTTTGGAGGTTGGGTTTATCCCTCGTGAGGGTTCCTAAGATATATGTTGTGTATCTCTATTTTATGATTTGCAATTGATGTTATACATGGATTATGATGGTATCTATATAGATTGTAAATATTGCAAGAGACAAAATTTAAATATCGTTTACTTTTCAATAAGATGATGCCCTTATGTTTTATAATAGGATTACTAAAGTGTTATATGATGCATGCTTTTGTTAACAAGCAATTTACAAACTTGAATTTTATTAGAATCAATAATGGATGTTACATTAGTTTTCCAATGAATGGCTCTTTTAATATGATGCAATATTTTATGCTTTGATGCAAGTGAAAGTCGTGATATGAGTAAAGCAATATTTATGTATTGTTTTAATAATACATGCATGGTATTCCACTACAAAAGAATAGAATGCTAAACAATTAGGAAGTAAAATTGAAATTACATTCAATTAGTTAAGTAACTAAACTTCCTAATGAAAGTAGAGATAGAACAATTAGACCAAGGAATTCATAAGAATCATGATGGAATGTAAGGTTAGATAGGATTTGGTCACTCCTATCACGAGAGTTGACACTAACCATGTCGTAATTCTCTCGGTTACTTGTTATCCTAATTGATGTTGGTTCAAACATACTTGAATGTGAACTGTACATTAATGATAGACATGTTATGTTCAATTTTTTTTTTTCTTGTGTTGGGTTAGTAATTTGGGGTTGTTACAGATCTTCTAATTCATTATTGAAGATAAACTAAATATTCTTGTATTTAAATAATCCTATCTATTAAATTGACCAAGTTATATAATTTCATCCATTGAACTAAGTAACATTCCTTAAAGAATTTATTTAAAAAAAAAACCATAAGCAAAATTGTAATAAATACATAAACTAATATCACCACTATGTAGAGATTAAAAATCATGCAATCTAAAAAAAGATCCAAATCCTTATGCAAAAGTTTAAATTATTTTTTATATTCTTGTTTAATACATTCTTTCGTTTAAACTTAGGTTTTTAATTCAAAATCATACCATTTGTAATGTGTAGTTATTTCAAGTAGTGATTCTAGAATCGTAGAATCACTACTTGAAATTTTAAACACAGCGAAAAATGTGTGCTTAATATTTTTTATTCAGTAATTTTTGATAATAAATATTTTAATTTTTTATTTTTTCAAACAAATGTTTTTATTCGTTATTTCACACGAAAATAATTTTTAACATCTGGAAAAAAAAAATTGCATGTAGAATTATAGGAAACAATAGATTTTCTATTATATAGTAAGCTATCTGAAATTCAATGTTGTCGTTATTGATGTGTTGTTGTCGTTGATGTGTGATTTTCAACCTTCCTCCTCTTGAACTTATTTAAAACACCAAAATCTTATTAATAATTTATTATTATTTTTTAAAAAATGAAATAGATAATGTTTTTAAAAATAAACAATTTAACAACTATAATATAAATTAATATTATTATATAACATATTAAATATATAAATTATATAAAATTTGATTAAAGAAATATATATATTAAATAAAAAATATCCTTTAATTTTTTTTTTATAACTTAATCTTATACCATCATAAACTACTTTATAAATCATCCCTAGCAATTTCATCATTTTAGAAAGCGATGTTAAATTTTATATTTTAAAAAATAGATTAATGTTTGGAGTAATGCTTGTAGTCGAATAAATGCGAAACATAACCTTGAGGGCATCTCTATAATGAAGTAAATGGGACATGACTGACCAAGTTTAGGAAGCCATCTTTCATCGGTTAAAACAAATAATGTCTCAACTTATCTCGACATTCACGTTTCATCTTGTTCTTCGGCGTTATACATTTCGGAATTAGATATAAAACCCCCACGAATTTCATGTAGGGCTTTAATGTTTTTCATTTTTTTCTTTTGGCTTCGTTTTAGCCAGATACATATCAAGAATGGAAATCCATAGCAGTACTTCGAATACTCAAATAGCCATATTTTTTTGTTTTTTTAATAATACTTCTTATATATTCACTGGATTGGATCACATCACATCATCAATCTTGGATCACATCACATCATCATCGATAGTAGCGTCCTAAACCACAAAATCATATTTATTAATAACAGGACTTCATACACATCACATCTTCAGCCCCGCCTTACACGCACAACCATAGTAGTAAGTAGTAGGAAAACTTAAAGCTACGAAAGGAAGCAGTTGATTTAAGGCTTGCAGTGGCCATGGACATCAAATTTGTTGTCACCGAATTTCTGATCAGTCTGGCCATTGTAAGCCTCGCTAGATGTTTCAGGGTACCCAGCGGGGCCATCCAGGGAAGCACGGTGCTCAGGCTCATAGTAGAAAACACCCGAACAGGAAATAACTAACTGCTTGGAATGGATGGGTGTGGAAGTCCGCTACCAACTTGTAATGCTCGCTGCTTGGGACGCCTTCCTTCTCTGGATTGTCAAGTTGAATCTGCGCATCTGTTTATATTTGTGCACAATCAGTTCAGCTATAATTCCAACTACTTAATCAGGATATATAACTGTGGGAAAGCAATACTATACCGACTTTCAGGATTGTTGAGGACGTCTTGCAGAGTCGCCTGGCTTGAACGGTCCTTGCCAGCGTGCTGGACGAGGAGGTATTTGTGGGAGTCGGGATAGTTGGAGTCGGCGTATATCCATCCTCCTCTCGCCTGGTACGAATTCGAGTCTTGCAGGAAGCTGTTGTCCCACGCGTTACTGAGTGCAGTTTGAACATCCTTATCGCCAAGTATGTCTGCGACATCGGGAGCATTTCCATTCACAGCAAACGCGATGTTTATGATAAGGAATGTCGCCACAAGCAAAGGCAAAGCACGAGGAGCCATTATGTTGATAAGCAGGATAAGGATATCTAGAGAGAATTGTGGGTCTGTGAGAGGATGAAGAGGTAGAGGTGTCTATTTATTGTGCAGTGGAGCGTTGGGAGAGATTTTTTACTTTTTATTTGGTAAACTAAGGGGTTTTGAGGTCCCCAAACCTATTACAATAGGTTAAGGTATGAGAATACACTAAACTACAACACTAAATCAAAACCAGCCAAGGGGTAGGAATAACAGGCCACCCTCAACAAGGCAAAATAGAGAGGACCCCATACAAACAACATACCATAAAATTCGGGTAACAAAAGCTAAAGGAACCAGACCTCTCTCAACAAAAAAAATAGAGAGGGCCCCATACAACCAACATAAAATATAACCTGATATCAATTGCCAAAAGAACATCATAGTAGAGCTAGTTTGGGGTTGCCATATCCATCTACTTGTTAACCACGTCTCGAATCTCATTGACAAAGGAGACCACAACCTGCAATGTACCTAGAAGAGCATAGTGATTTTCCTCCAAACAGATAAACACATCACCACATCACCACAAGAGTAGAAAACATCACCATATCACCAGAAGAGCATACAATGAGGACACCATTGGGACCAAGGCCAAGAAAATTCTGACCAACATCCACACAAAGATGCCCAACTGATGATAGTCAGCTAAAAAAGGTTAGGGGACTTGTGAAGATCACCAATTAAGATGGCCCACCCAATCAAGCATAAAATAAAACATCTAGCAAAGAGTCCACAGAGTGAACTCCCATACCAAGCCTCACACACAACCAAAAGCTAACCGTGATCATAGAAAACAAGAGATTCAAGGTCTTGGGGGAAATTATCCAACCAAACCCTCAGGCCTTGTTGAGAAAGACCCAAGTTGGCCATATAATCCGCCACCTTATTGCCTTCCTGATAAATATGCTAAAATTTGAACTCCTCTCTTGATTTCAAAATTCTAAACACCTTTGCTAGAATATTTGAAATGCTCCAGTGAGGCTTGCTAATAGAATTGGCAATATTTACTAGATTTAAAGAGTCCCCTTCTACAATGATTTTTTGATATTTAAGTATTTCTACCAATAGTAGCCCTTGAAGGAGACCCCTGGCTTCAACAAAATGAGAGGTTTGGATAGAAATATTCTCTGTGTATGCACCAATGAGCTCACCCTTAGAATTTCTAATTACCCCACCAGCAACCATAGGGCCTAGATTTCCTTTCGAGGCACCATCAAAATTCAATTTGACCCATCCCTCAGGAGGAGGGCACCATGAGGTGGTTGAGCATGCTGAGGTAGCAGGCGATTTAGATGACTTGCAAGAAGCTGGAAAGCCAATTTTAGCCTCCACAAGGCTTTCATCCAAATAACCCACTTTGAGATCTAGGAAACAATGAGACACATTCTCCATAGTAGCTCCAAGAGCTCTAGAAGAAACTCGATCCGAATCATGCCTTGAATTCTTGAAAGCTCTCTGATTGCGTTCCCACCAGATGCTCCAAAACAAATGTGGGAGTAAGAAAGACCAAAGTTTTTCCAATGGAGGGGACTTGAAAGGAGAATTCCACTACAGGCACATATCAGAGATAGTGTTTGGCAAAACCCAACTGACATCCAGAGTGGACAACACCTGAGAAACTACTAAAATCGAGAAGGGGCACTGGAAAAAAATATGCTGACAAGTTTCCTCTAAAGCTTCACACAGGTAGCATCTATTGATCAGAGCCATCCCCCTCTTGCAAATATTTTCTACTATTAAACATTTATTTTGAATAGCCAACCAATAAAAAATATTTACTTTTAGAGTCAGGTTTTTAAGCCAAACTTTTTTGGGTAAAAACCAGCACTGAGGATCTACATCAAAAAGGTGGTAGGTTGATCTAACAGAGTAACAACCTTCACTTTCAGCTTTCCAAATGAGAGAGTCCTCCATCTCCTGGCTCGCAAGACTATAGAGTCTAAGACGATTATAAATGGTCCCCCAGGCTAATGCTTCCTCCCTGTTTTCAAATACTCTTTGAGGAATTTGTTTCTAGCACCTCCTGTTCTCTTCCCACTCAATAAAATATTCAACTTTAAACCAATCCAATATATGGGTAAGAGCAAAAATAGGGGCTATAATTGTACTGAGGATAAGTGGGTTATCAAGAAGTCATGTGTCCTCCTATAAATTAATGATAGAGCCATTTTCCACCACCCACCTTGCACCCAGGAGCAACTTCGTTCTGAGTTTTCTCAAGCTCTGCCAGAACATAGAACCTTCCTGGGTAACGTTCTCAACCAACAAATTTCCATTATGCGGAAGATACTTCTCTTTTATGATCTTGATCCAATCAGGCCCTTGATTCCTAAGAACCTTCCAACCCTGTTTGAGAATCAACGCTTCATTCATTAACCTGATATTCCATAGCCCAAGACCTCCATTGTCTTTCCTCACACAAGCTTGATCCCAAGAAACCAAATGGAACTTTTTGTGGTCTTGAGGGCCTATCCATAAGAAAGTTTTTTGAAAATTTTCCAATTTAGATAGGACTTTTGCAAGGAGTTTGAACAGAGACATAAAGTAAACTAGAATACTTTGCAACATCGTCTTCACCAGCAGAATTTTCCCAGCCTAAATTAAGAGAGTGCCTTTCCAGCTGGCCAAGCGACTTGTAATATTTCTACCACCGGGTCCCAAAGATTATTTTTCATACGACCAATGAACAAAGATAGACCCAAGTAGGAGTTAGGGAGGGAATCTATCTTGCATCCAAGAATATCAACAATTTTATTCTTCCGGTGCTCTGGGGTGTCCAAGAAAAATAGAAGGCTCTTCAATAAATTAATTTTTTGCCGAACCACCCTTTCATAAGTAGATAAGATGACTTTCATCTCTTGAGCCTGCTCCATCGAAGCAATAAGTGAAAGGATTGTATAATCTGCAAAATAATGGTGGGACAACATATCAACCACTAGAGCAGGATTAATGCCTATGATAACAGACTGCGGATAAAAGTTCTTCCCAACGCTTTAGCCATAAGGATAAACAAATATGGGAAGATTGAGTCACCCTGTCTCAAACCCCTAAGGTTTGGAAAAAATCCAACAGGAGCACCATTAATGAGAACAAAATATTTAGCCAAAGTGATCCATGTTTTGATGAATCAACAATGGCTGAAATCAAATTTGGAAAGCACTGCAAACAGAAAATCCTACGAAACATGGTTGTAAGCCTTATTCATATTTAATTTTAAAAACATACCTGCTCTACCGCTCTTCTGAGTGGAATGCAGTGTTTCATGAACCACGAAAACGCCATTCATGATCTGCCTGCCCGGAACAAAACCAGATTGAATTTTATCAATAACTTGAACATAAATTTCTTCAAGTAGTTAATCATTGATTTGGATAAGATTTTATAAAGTGTATTACAGAAACTAATTGACCTAAAATCTTTAAAGCTGATAACCTTGTCAACCTTTGAGATTAAAGGAAAAAAAAAAAAAATTGTAGCATTCACTCCATAGAGAAGAGATTTAGAACGCACAACCTTGGGAGTGATTGATTCAAATGCGGGGTGTGTAATAATCCACAATGAGCACTACATAATCCAGAGTCGAATTGGATTTCACTCACTAAATCGTGATTTACAATCTTATCTAAATATTAATCTACGACCTCGTTTATTATCTTTTAAAAATTGGGTGGTGCACGAAGTGGAAGTCGAGTGTGACGTCTGACGACAAATGGACAAACTTATCGATGTTGTCAAAGGCAACAGTGTGATGTCACTGCCAACAATCACAAAATCGAATTCGCCAATAACGGAGACTCCAATAACCATGGCTTTTCTTAATAAAGATATGGGAAATATGTTTATAAGTAATGATGGTATATTCATCCTTTATTATGGAATAGAACGTGTGGTGTATGATAACTTCATCAATTTCGTTTAAATGATAATTTTAAATGTAAAGGTGTAATATATGTTAAATTAGTTATATGAGATTGAAAGAGGATTTAATGAGTAACATATCTTAATTATATAGTAGTAATAATTTTATCAGGGTTAAGTGGATTGGTAAGTGTGGGTGTGGCTGGGTACTTACCAAGAAGAGATCTAGGTTTAAACTTTGGGGGAAGCCAACCCTTTGCAAAGGTAGTAGTCTGCTTTGAATCCTCTGAGTGCGTGTCAGACCGATGATGATGGTATGAACGCTTATAGGTGATCCCCATCTCACGTCGGGTCAACAAGAACGAGACAAATAAGTTTTTTTGGGAGCAGTCCCTATGGTTTAAACCTTGTGCTAACAGTTATAATAAAAAAAAATGGCTGTAACAAACTCTTCTATATAATAAAAAAAAAAAGATAATTATGTAATTATGTATTTATCGTTGCCAAAATTTAAATATGGTTTTTCCTTCAAAATTGAGGAATATGACTGATTAAACTAATACCAGTTGATATAAAGCTCCAATATTAATTTCATAAGTTATTTTTTTTTCAAAATATATTAACTTGCAAGATTATAATTAAAAATTAAAAATATTTTATCCTTTTTAAAAGGATTGGACATAATGGTTGTATTTGAATGGATGATTTTTTTATAATAACAATTTATTGCTTTATATATATTAAAAATATTATAATTTAAATTATATATATATATATATATATTAAAAATATTATAATTTAGATTATATATTTTTTAAATATTTTAATAAATAAAAATTTATATTTCATTTATGTGGAGTCATATTTACAAGAAATGTTATATCTTTTAAAAATTAAATGATTAATATTTAGTATTATGGTTTCTACACTTGTAAACTTCAATAGATAAATATGTATTAAATAGATAAATGGGTATTAACGTGGAACGGAATTATAATCAATAAATAAAAACAAACACTGTTTTAAAGGCCTTTATAATGAGAGCCAAGATAGAATGAAATTTATAACCATGTGTCACAAACATAAACCTTTTGTTAGCATTTTATTAATACTTTTTAAAAATAGTTTATTTACCAAGTATTTTCTCATTTATGACCTTTCAAATTATTAACTCTAATATTAGAATTAATCAAAATTTATATTAAAAATCTATGACAAGTCCTTATCATATAAAATCATACATAATATAATATTTTAAAGGATGTCCCCATTGTGACACCTTAGTGGTTTGTTGTGACACTTATCTAGGCTACCCAAGTTTAAATCACAAGAGGGAGGTTGTTATCATACCCTCATGATGTGGCCCCACTTGTGTGAGTTGTACTTTGTATTGCCTAAAAAAAATCCTTTAGAGGATAACTATGAATTTTAATACATAATAATTTGATTATTTGAGTCATCCTAATAATAATACTTAGATACATGTATAAAAGATTTTATGATTTGAATCCAAAATATTGACCTCATCCAAATCTTAGATTTAAGCTAAAAAAAATGTATTTAATGGAGCTAAAATAAGGGAGTTGGGTGGGTTCACAATATTTTTTAGGGACATAGGATGGTATAAGTGACATAGAGGTCAAGGGGCACTAGGATGCTAATGCTATAAAGGAAACAAAAAATGATTCTCCTAGACCTTTTGACCCAAGGAACAATTCGTGGGTTAATATCCTCAAAGGTAAGCAAAAACTTCACGTGGGTTGTTTTAATATCTAGCTAGCAAACGAGGAGCTAGTAGTTTTGGATGATCTAGTAGACTCGATTATTAATCCAGGAAACACATCTTTGGTGGGGAAATTCATTTGTGTTAGGCTTGAACTTGACACTATCATGAAGTTGGGCTGAGAGAAATTGAAGCCTATCAAACATATGGAGATCGCCATCATCCTTAGAAGATTTTTTGGATGAAATTGAGTTCTCCCATGGATAGTGATAGTATTTTACTAGGAGGACCATAATTTTTTGATTGCAAATGGTCTCTTCTTGAGGAGATTGAGCCTTGACTTTGATCCTTTATCTCAAGGGATCAATTTAGCACCTATTTGGATCTACCTTTTGGGCTTGTCGATTCATTTTTGGCATAAAGAGATCCTCATTAGAATAACTAGAAATATAGGACAATTGGTAGTTATGGATCCTAATACTCTTGTTCATACCTATATATGCATGCAATATTTTGCATGAATACTGACCTAAGTGAGGAATACCTTAAATCAATAAAATTGGTCTTTAAGTTGGGCTCATGTAACTATATGATTGAATATGAAAACATGGTGGTAAAGTGTAGTTTATGACATAAATTAGGGCATCAAACATTTTATTGCATTATCCAGTGAATAATCCCCAAAATACATATTGCAATATTATATCTAGACACTATTAGCACACTTAATGAAAATATCATATCACATCTAGTATTAGTCAAATAATTTGAGCATCCAACAAGTTATTTATAGATATTGTATCAATGGAAGGAAAATTTATATCATTCAATAATTTAATATCAATTTCACAAGAAATAGAAACTACTTTAGCATCTTACTTATGTAATATAACTATAAAATATTGTTATACTTTTGTTTTGAAATATAATTTTTGTTTGGCTCTTACTGGACTTGTATGGCAAGGAAATAATGCATCATACCTTAGTAGTTTTGAAAGTTTAACTTAATATAGATGTATTAGAATTAATAAAGGAGGGATCACTTAAAGCAATAATCAAATCATCAATGTATGATAAAATTAATTTATAATAATTTAATTATTGAAATTCCATATGTAAATATTATGATCATTTTTACTTCTAGTAAATCTATGATAAATGAACTAATAATTAATTTTAGAATAACAATATCTACGATATTTATTTTAAAATATTAATAAATTTATTTAATCTAAATACTAAATATCTATTATCTTTAATATATATATATACATATATATATATATACATACATATATATATATATATACATATATACATATATATATATATATATATACATACATATATACATATATACATATATATATATATATATACATACATATATACATATATACATATATATATATATATATATACATACATATATACATATATATATATATATATATATATACATACATATATACACACATATATATATATATATATATATATATATATATATATATATATATATATATATATATATATATATATATATATATATATATATATATATATATATATACATATATATACACACACACACACACACACACACACACACACACACACACACACACACACACACATATGTATATTTTGATATTATTAAAAATAAAGAGGGTTTTGAAAGGGACCCCAAAACCTTATACATCAAAACAAGCCTAAAAGAACAAATACAACACCCCATGGGTGGCCAAAAGAAACGAAAAACTAGAGAGGCAAAGACAAACCAGACAAGAGGAACATAAGACAAGAGGGGACAAGAGAGAACCGAGGGAGTTCTACATCAACAAGTCAATCTCTTGAACAATCGTTCCCATCATCCGTGATACCTCCTTAGAATAATCTAAAGCAATCTTCATGGAGCTCCATATTGCATGTTGATTTACCTTTATCAGTTTCAAATTGTGCATAACCAAACTAAGAAAGGTACTTAGGAGAGGAAAGAAGACATGACCCTTCAAAAAAATCTTAACAAACCAAGGCTCAAGAGAGAAGTAACAAAAAATCGAAACCAACCTTCTAAAATCAAGAAAATTCCAAAGCATGAGAGAGGGGGTTACAGACAAGGATCCCACCTCAAGCCTCAAAAACCAAAAACCCCATGGAAAGTCACCTGGCCCCATGAAGCCATTCTCTAGGACAAGTGCAAGGCCATGAGATGAAGTCACAAGAATTAGACATGAATACATAATCACAAAGAAAAGCCTCATTATCGAAATGAGGAGCCATGCCATCAAAACCAACAAAAATTGCCTCATCTGATAATCATTTCCCAAAAATGAATCCCAAGAGTAGGAAATAGATGACAACCAGATCATCATCCTACGATGCTTTGAAAAAGTCTTCCACTACCACCACAAAGGCCCAAAGGGAGACACACAAAATGCCAACCTATGCCAAACCATCAGGAAAGGAAGTTTCCACATCCCGAAGATAGACTTTGGAGCCAAACATAGAAAACCAAGGAAAAAGGCTTGACACTGAGAAAACTTCCAATGGATAGCAGACCCAAAACCAAGGAAGCACAAGAAAGGACTAAATTAAAAACATCAAGGGAGGAGGTGACACCAAGGATTTAAAAATTGAAAAGGAAGAAGCCCCACCTAAAACAAACAATAAAGGAAATCCTCTGTGATCCAAAGAAAAGAAAACCCACTATGGACCAACAAATCGAACTTACCTAATGAGAGGAATTGATAGCTAGGATTCAAAAAATAAATATAATGGCTCCTTCTAAGCTGGTAAGGCATAATAAAGCCTTTATACCAACCACTCCCATGAAGCACTACAACAAGGACATCCTAAAGCACCAAACCAACCTCCAAAAGAGAAGCAATCGAGCAACCTTCTGACAACAATTAAGGAATCTCATAATTTGATTGATGAACGACATAGATTGGGAAATCCCTTTGCCAAAATGAGAATCCCAAATGAGATGCTCTGAGATTCACCATTAAATATACCACCACATTGCCTTTCGTAAACACATGTGTGATCAAAATATTATTAAGGGATCGAATGTTCCAAATCACTTCATCAATTAGATTGAAAACCTTCTAACTAGTCTGACAGTCACCCTTGAGCATATTGATCACATTTAAGGAGTCACCCTCGATAATTGTATTACGAATGCCAAGAATTTTAACATTAAAACACCTAAGGAGGCTACTCTTACTTTCGTAAATTGAGAATATTAGAAACCAAGGTTTTATACAAAAGAAAGAATAAGACCTCCTTTACTATCATAGATCAGTGATCACCCCACACACCAGCCAACCTAGGGTTTCTATTTAATGCACCATCAAAGTTTAATTTAAACTATCCTTCAAGTAGTGAGGACCAATGCATAACACTTCTAGTATCAGGATCAGGCGAAGTCCAAGCCACCTGACAAAAACTAAACCTCTCCTCAAGCCTAATTTTACTCGATAAAAGAGACAAAGAAGGATTCAAATCCTTGAATGCAACAAAAACATTCTTTACCACATTCCAAAGAATTCTAATGCTAATTCAATTGACCTCCCTTTCCATACCTTTGAAGACTCTTGCATTCTACTTCTTACAAACTCCCTAGAGCAAGTGAGGTAAAAGGAACTTCTAGAAATACTTGAGTTAAGACAATGAAAATGATGACACCCATTGAGTTACATATTCAAAAATTGAATTAGGTAGCACCAAAGACACCCAAAGCTAGCCAAGAATGGATGATAGCACCTCCTGAAAGACCTAACACCTAAGCAACATGTGAAATGTTGATTTCCAAACCTTCTTACAAAGGAAGCATCTATTAAGTAAAGTGAGACATCTTTTGAGGAGATTTTATAAGGTCAAATATATATTCTGAACTGTGAGCCAAAAATACATGTTAAAATTAGGGGTCAAATTCTTGAGCTAGAAATTTTCAACAGGAAATTGGCTAGCCAAATCAGAGATCAAAAGCTCATAAGCCAATTTTAGTGAGTAGGACCCTTCACCATATCCATTCCACACCAAGTGATATTCTACATCCTCTTACCACACTGCATAAAATTGGAGCTCCTCCATAAATAATTCCATTCCCAAATATCAATGATATTTCTCACAACCGGTGGGGGATTAGACCATATCTTTGTGCCATCACTAACCACAATAAAATAAGCCACCTTAGATAGACCGGTAACTCTAGAATTCAAACTTAAATCCCAGAAACGATGATATTCAACCAGAGGACACTCTCTAAGCCACAAATCCTCCTAAAAATTCATCGACTTGCCATTGCCAATCACCCAGTTATAATTAGATATAAGGAAATCATGGGACTTGACCAGGCTATTACAAAAAGCTGATCCACCACTCGGAAGGATATCTGATAAAATAATTCAAAATTGTACTTGGATTTTAGGATCCTGCACCATAGATGGTCAACATTAGAAGCAACCTTCCAACCAAGCTTGGCCACCAATGCCTTGTTCATCTTGGCCGTATTCTTCAAATTTAACCCACCTTCCTTCTCACTTATGCAATTTTTCTCCCACGAGACCAAGTGATATTTCCCTTTCAGCTCAAGGCCAGCCCAAAGAAAGGCCTTGCAAATACTATCAAATTTTACCACAACTTTACCTAGGAGATGGAAAAGGAACAAAAAATAGATAGGAATACTCTATAAAGTATTTTGTACCAACATGACCTTACCAACTTGGCTTAGGAGAGCCCCTTTCCCTGATGCCAACTTTTGCTGGACTCTTTTAATCACCAGAGTCTAGAGAGAGTCTTTGATACGACCAACGAAAAGTGGGAGACCCATATAGGAGGTTGGAAGAGAAGCAATCCTGCAGTATAGAATTCTAGAATTTTCTATTTTCGGGCCTCCAGGGTATTAAATTTAAAAAAATTATCTATTGACCAACTGCCCTCTCATAGCAATCCAAAAGGGACTTAACTTCTCTATCCTGGACCACCAAAGCAACACAAGAGAGAAGGGTGCCATCAAAAAACTATTGATGAGAAATCGAATTACAAGGCAAGGCTGAACGTAGTCTAAACTCATTTTATCTCTGAGAGATATATCTTCCAAGAGCTTATGACATAAGGATGAACAAGAAGGTAGATAAGGGGTCACATTTATGGATACCATGGCTATAATTAAAGAACCTAGTAGAAGAGCTATTGACAAGGATAGAGAACCAAGCTGCTGAAACACAAGCTTCCACCAACTTTATCCATGCATCATTGAAGGCAAATTTCCTCAAAAATATGAATAATAATGACCATGAGACCCAATCATAAGCCTTATTAACATCTAACTTAAGAAATAATGCTGCTATACCACTCTTCTGAATAGAAAGCAATAACTCATGAATTACAATAACCCCATCCAGGATTTGTCTCCCTAGCACAAACCCACTTTGTGCATTATCAATAAGCAGTGGTAGCAAAAGCTTAATTCTATTGGCCATTACTTTGGAAAGAATTTTATACACCATGTTACACAAGCTTATTGGTATGAAGTCATTGAAGGAATATGTAGTGTCTTTCTTAGGGATAAGAGCCATAAGGATTGAATTCAATACCTTTAGAATCAACAAAGAACGTTGGGAGCCCCTGATTGCAAAGCAAACATCTTCACCACAAACATACCAAAAATTTTGAAAAAAATGAGAGGAAAACCATCTAGCCCAAGATCTTTAAAATACCCCTTTGAATTTAATGATTTTTGGATCTCATCATCCGAGAAGGGAGCTAAAATTCTATCATTCATATCTTCAGTGACAATCCTTGGAATAGCCTCCAACATCAAATTTTCTACATGGGCATCACGATCAGGGATCAAACACATCAAAGAGCTAAATAAAACTACACCCTCTTCCCTAATTTCCATCACATTAGACGTAACACCACCTTTAGACTTCATAATATCTTTGATTCTATTTTGGCTTCTTCGATGCAAAGTAGAAGCATGTAAAAAATGAGAGTTGCAGTCACCCTATTTCAACCAAAGATCCTTGGGCTTTTGCTTCCAAAAATTTTCTTCCTTCACCTATTTATTATGAAGGTCAGAGAGAATGGTTTTTTATTCCCTGAGAAACTCATCAGAGCTACTCCGAGAATCCATCAAAGCTTCAATGTTCTTGAGTTGCAGCATCAAACTCTCCTTTTCATTGAATATGTTACCAAAGGTATACTTGTTCCACATATTGAGCTTAAACCTAATGTTCTTCAAATTGTTGATCAATTTATACATCCCTACACCAAGAACGTATTCCCACCACCAGTCCTTCACATGAGCTTCAAAATCTAGATGGGAGCACCACATAACCTCAAACATGAAAGGTCGCAAAAGGAAAAGGAGACCATAAGGAACTTCAAGTCATAAGGGATTATGGTCAGACCCAATATTGGAAAGAGAAGACAATATTGCATCACCAAATAGATTGATACTAGAATTGGAGATAAGAATCCTATCAAATATGCTAAAAATAAGACTATTTCCCACTCTACGATTACTCCAAGTAAACTTCACCCCTTTCAAGTCTAAATTGTGAAGTTCAGCCTTATTAATAAAATCAACAAAATCATGCAAAATCCTTTCATCCACAAAATTACCTCCATGTTTCTCAGATGGATATAAAGGGGAATTGAAATATTCGACTAACATCTAAGCTTCATGCCGGAAGGTTTCCCTCATCTCGAGCAAAAGATACAAAAAATTGTTCTTATTAGCATAAGCATTTGGGGCATAAATGTTCGACATCACCCATCTCCTTTGAGAAGATTTACACAAAAATAGGATATTAATCACCTAATTGGAAGAAGAAATAACATGACCATCAAACTTTGAAGAATCCCAAAAGAAAAGCAGACCTCCGACTGAACCAGAAGCTTCACTAGCCATGAATCTTGAGTCCTTCCACACAATATTATGCATCGAATCCCAAGAAGAAGCCTCCAATTTTGATTCTTGAATACACAAAAAATTTGGGGATCTCTCCCTTATTAGTGAAGCTAACAGAAATTTTTTAGAGGAGCTATTGAGTCCTCTTACATTCCAAGAATACACTTTCATTGGAAAAGTTAAAAGGAAATTTTCTTCCCTATCCCCCAGAATGAGGAGATTTGAAACTATCAAGTTTAAGTTGTCTATCCCCATTTCCTTCCTTCACCACAAGAAGGGCCTGACCACCATTTGCAATTTCCTCCTCTGTGGCTTTCTTCCTCCCAGTTTTATTTGGGGGTCTACCTGGTTTTTTAGCCATCCCAGTATCAATACCCTTTCTATGATGACTTCTAGTTTTTAGGCCAGGTGAGCCTTTCTCCATGTTAAGCTTGGGAGAAACCATAGGACTATCCATGCCAAGTGTAGGGGAAGCACAAAACTCCCTAGAGGAAGAATATTTTTTGATAGCCCTAGGAGTCGAAAACTCCTCATCCCTAACCAACTGATTGACCTCAGTCCCTTCTAACCCAAGGTATTCAAAAGAATTCTTGAGGCAAAGGTCAACCTCTTTCTATAGTGGATTCGAGTGAAGAACAACTTCCTGATTATTATGGGAATTTTACCTAAGAGCAACCGCACTGACCATATCATTGCCCCATAGGGAAGCAACTGGAGCCCATCCATCAACACCATTTTTTGATTGAGAAGTACCAATTTCTTTTCCTTTCGAAACCCCTCGGGCCCTTTTATGCCAATTTTTTTGTTTCTTATATGAGGTCCTCCTAGCAGTCGAGTTAATGTGGTTCTCCATAGGAGGTGCCTTATGGAAAGACTACTTTGAAGACTTCTTCTAAGGGTAAATATTTTGATGATGAGCATCCATCCCACATACTTGACAAAGTTGGGACTTATTTTCATAAATCATAGCTTAAGCCCAGCTTCTAATGTGTGATACCAACTCTACAGAATTTGGGAGTTCTTTTTCAATGTCTATCATAATACATATTCTAATAGACTACCATCGATAAGATGAAAGAGAATCCTTATCAAAGGAGAAAAAGTCCCCAATCGACTTTGCTACATACATAAAAATACTTTCATGCCACAAAAGCATAGGAAACTTAGGTAAAAAAACCCAAATCAGAACTAGATTAACCCTCTACAAAGACAGATTGAAATCAAGGCCCTATTTCCTAAGGAAAAATCCATGCTTACAAAAGAACCATGGGCCACCTTCTAAAATATTTCTAGAATCATCTTTGTAGGAGAGTCTGATCAAGAAAAAGTTATGGGGGAGAGTATCAATGTCCAGAGAGTCCCTCAACCTCCATATGGATAAAGCCCAGTGTTTAAGAGCATCAAGGTTCGACTTACCACCCATGAACTTAGCAACCAAATCCCAAGAACCCTTCTCCAAAAGAGATATAACCATACTATCCAAGATGCATATTTAGAAGGATTCCAAGTTAACCTCACAGGGAGCAAACTCATCACCACAGTCTAGGCCAAATATTGCCTTGGCATAGGAGAGCGAAGGAGAAGAAACTCCTTTTTCCACTATGCCAAACCTAATCTTCCCAGGATCCTAAGAAGGAAAAGAACCCAGAAAACCAAACATACCTGACAAAAATGGATCACCTAGATTGATTTCTTCAGTCTCTACTTTCACATCCTCACCAAACACACCAGGGTACCACATCCTCACAAGATGCCACTTATCTACTATAATTATTTAGTCTAAATACTAAATATCTATTATCTTTACTATATAGCCATCAAGTAAAGAAATATACATTTTTTCATGCAAATCACCACTTAAAATACACTTTAACATCCTTTTGATATAATTTCTAATTTAGTTTTATATATAAAGCTAAAACTAACTTGATTGTATAAATTTAGCTACAAAAGCAATGGTTTTATTATAATCTATTCCTTCAATTTGAGAAAAACTATTTGTATCTATTTTTTTTTATCGACAAAAAAAGTTTAATTAAAAGTGGGTTTTGAAAGGAGCCCCAAAACCTTATTACATCATGGACAAAACCAACAGGTCAAAAGAACCACAACACAAAACAAATGACGGGCCCACGAGGGGAAAGCCAACCTTACAAGGAAATGAACAACCACACAAGAAGATCCCATAGGGATGATCCTGAACAAACAAAAATGAGGAACAAGGGTGGTCCCAGGAGGGAGACCCCTTAAACTAGAGGATTGCAAATTAATTTCTAGCATTAATATTTAGAGGATCATTAGCCTCCTTGAATATAGTCTTGAGGTGGCCTTAAATTTTGTCCATCATCTTCACTACCTGGTTGTAGAGCATCCACACTGCCTTGGATGAATTGGTAGCCACTAATAAGATGGCCACTATGTTGATGATGTGGCTGAGGATAAAGCTTCGAAGAACAATAGTTGAAGGATCAGTGCACTCTAGCATTGGCTCCTTAGGGGGAATCGGCTCGTTGGTCTTTCCAGGGGAGGGCATCTCCATCTTCAATTTATTTAGGTGAGGGGAAGCATGAACGTAAGATGGATTGGGATTCTATAAGAACTTGGATGAAGAGTGCTTTATAGGCTTGCATTTGAACTTGAACTTAGCATACGAAGATCCTTCCTTGGGCTCAGACCTAGGGGTTTACTTTAGGGTAGAAGGGAAGAAAAATCAGGGTTATAATCATCACTAGGGACCTTATGGATAGGAGTTTCATGACTATCACTTTTATTGGGTTCAGGAAGGATGGGGTAATTGGGGCTTTGAGTGGGATTGGGAGGGGCGGCACAGGTAGTGATCACAACTTTGTTGGAGTAAAAATTGAGAGTATGCTTATACAAGATAAGATGTAGGTCCTGATGGATGGGATGGGAAGTTTTTCCACTCTTGATATTATTGATGGACAACTCAAGGGACCTGAATAGATAATCAAGGATGTTGATATTTTTTATGCTCTTGAGATGGTTCAGGAAGGCCATATGGAAACTGCAGAGGGGGACATCAATTTTGTTGATGATGAAATACTATAAAATTGGAATCATAACATGATCCCAAGGGCCAGGATGGGAAGCTCTATTTATTTTGACATCAACCACAACCAGATCCTTACCTTTATCAAAAAATAACTCCTCCATTGCCATAGTATGCTTGTTGTACCCGATGGTTTTGTCATCAATCGAAAAACTTGTAACCTTGGACAACATTCGAACATCGATTAAGAAATTTAGGCCTGTAATAGTGACTTGCCACTCATCCCAAGATTTGAATATTTTGTTAGAAACTTTAGCATTAATACCATAAAATTTCTTTAGGAAGGGTAAATAGTTTTAGCTCCTTAAAATATCCTCAACAATGGGGTCAAGCTGAAGCTAATAGAGCTCAAGCAAGGTCATGGAGGGACAGGGATGGGAGTTAGGGAACCTAAAGTGGGGACTAAGGGTGAGGGTAATTGATGTGGTTTGACCTCAAACAATGATAGGAAATAAAAGGATGTTTAACTCACATGCTGAAGAAGGTGGTCAAATATTTGCAAGGAACTATTGCTAATTTTAGAGGATGATGATGCTTAGGTTGTGTGCTGACCATTGAAAGATAATTTCCACATTGGGAAGGAGCTAGAGGGGTAGGGTTGGTGATAGTGGCATGGGATAAAACACCATTTTGGAAATGAACAACACTCAAGGTGATAAATCTGCCAGAGATTTCCAAGGTGGCACTAATGATCACATCGGGAGACTCAAGTAAGATATTAAGTCCATACATGTGAGAGTAAATTTGATCGAGATCAAGGTGGCACAAATGATCACACTGGGATGACCAATCAAATTTTGAAGGCCAAGACCATGAGAAGCGATTCGATCGAAAAGGTCATGGGTGGCAATGATGATCACATCGAGGAAATCAAGTAAGATCTACAGGCTAGACATGTGAAGAGGAAGGCGACGAGGATGGGAGGTTTTTGGGAAGTGAAAGGAGGTGGGGAAGATGTATCTAATTTCATTCTATGCATCAATTTTAATTTTATTCTAATTTCATTCTATGCACCAATTTCAATTTTAATTTTAATTTCATTCTATGCATCAATTTTAATTTTAAATAACCACTTGCAAGAAAATATACTTTTACCTTTGGATATTCCATGTTTGTTATCCATCAACAAACTATAGTCTTCAAGCATGGATTTTTTCCCATTGATGATTACCTTTTCTTTGAGAATATAATTTAGTATAATTGATTTTTATTACTTTGGATATTAGAGGATAATTAAATTAATTTGTTCTTCTATTTTGAATTGAAGTACACCTATTCAATTATTCATTACTTGATTTGATAATTTTAAAAAATAATTTAGGATTTTGCATGGATTGAACTTAAGAAATAGAAGTAAAACTTGAGTCATCAACATGCAAATTTTTTAGTTTATCATTCAAATATTCTAAAAGAAAATTTTCATCCTTACAATTATAAACATCACCAATGTCATTGTCTACACATTCAATATATAATATTTCCATTTTCAAATGCAATAATACCAACTTTAGAACAATAATGCACTACATGTTCAACAATATAAACATATTTACTAACTTTGTTTGTTTTAGGATTATACATTCTAAATGTTGGAAATATAATGAATATTTTCCATGTTATTTTGGTGGGGTTAACACTAAAAGGTATTGGAAACTATGTATGATATACTCATTGGGGTTAACACCATTTTTTTAGGGTTTTTAAAGTTATATTTAGACCCATATGGGCTTTTAGGGTTACTATATTTGAACCCTTACTTTTTCACCCATGATATTGTAAAATCCGTGCATGTGCCTTTGTTATATATATTGCACTTGCATTAGGGTTTGGAGAGAGACAGAAAGAGAATATTATTGTATTGGAGACGGTCAAGTTAATGCAATAATAAGATAATATTGTGTTGGTTTTTTCTTGGTTGAGGGTTTCCAGGATAAATATTGTGTAATGTGTGAATCTACGATCTTATTCTTTTGATTATGTTATTACTACTTTTATATTTTAGTTTATCAGGGCTCTTTATTTCTCTTCATTTGGTATTAGAGCTAGGTTTTAGATTTTTTTGAGGAGTAAGGGTTTCAAACCTATGATAAATTAATTCTTGAGTGGGAGCCATACACAAAAGGATCCAGGCAAAGGAGAAATATGGGAAGCACATGAATAGAGATTGAAAAAATTAATGGACAAAATTTTGAGTTGTGGAAACTCAATATGGAGGATCTTTTGGTTGATAGAGATCAGTGGATTATGATCTCGAGAACAAAACCAACATCGATGATAGATAAGGATTGGTTGAAAATCGATAGGAAGTAAAGGAGCTCTATTAGATTGTGCTTTTATTTTTTGGTATTGTTGAATGTATCTATAGAGACCATGAAAAAGTTGTTATGGGAGAAGTTGGGAACATTGTATTAGATAAAGTCATTGGTAAATAAACTCTTTCTTTGAAAGAAGTTGTATTCACTTTAGATGAATGATGGTGAATCTGTGGCTGAACATATGAATGCTTTTAACACTGTGGTAAGTCAATTAACCTTTGTAGAAGTAAAAATGGATGAAGAGAAAAAAATGTATTACTTTACTTTGTTCATTACCTGATTCATGGGATAACCTTGTTATGACTATCACTATTACTACATCTACATTGAAAGTAGAGGATATAGTAGAAACTTTACTGTCTAAGGAGATGAGATGAAAATATTCTGAGGATTATCATCAAAAGGAAGCCTTAATTGTGAGAGGTTGTTCTCAAGAAAGAAGCAAAAAGAAATCAGAAGAAAAGAAATAAGGAGAAAATAAATCAAAATCTAGGGGTAAATTTGTTACTATAAAAAAGAGGAAATATTGGAACTGTGGTAAAGTAGGGCATTATAAAAAATATTGTAGATCTAAAAGGGCTGATAATATTTGATCATCTAATGAAGGAGCTTCTATAGAAATGAAGACCACAAATGAATATTTAGGGGACTTATTCTTAGTTGTAGCATGCTCAAGTGAATATGATGACTCATGGTTGATTTACTTAGGTGCTTCTTTTCATATGACTCCTCATAGGGAGGGGTTGTATGAATATGAAAATATAAATGGAGGTAAAGTATTCTTGGGAAACAATTTGACATATAAAATAATAGGTCGAGGAAGAGTCAATATGATTCTAAAATATGGAAGAATTAAAACCCTTCTCAATGTGTTGCATATTCCAGGTTTAGCAAGGAATCTGATATTTGTGAGTAAGATGAATGATGCAGGTGTGAATGTGGTATTTAATAAGGATAGCTACAAGATGTTCTGTGGATCCTTGGTGTTGGTAAGAGGAGTTCACATAGGAACTTTGTTTAGAATTGAGGCTAGCATTGTAAGTATTAATTACAATAACTCTTCAATTATACAAGAAAATAATATGGTTGAAATGACTCCGAGTATTCCTATAGTGAAGACAATTTTGTGGTATCAACGCATGGGGCATATTTTTGAGAAAGGACTTCAAACATTGAAAATAAAAAATATGCCTAAAGGACTTTCTGATTGCCTATTAAATTTTAATTTTTGTGAGCACTATGTTTTTGAGAAACAAACTAGAGCTAATTTTTCAAGTAGTGCTACAAGGTCTAAAGGAATTCTACATCTAGTTCACAACGATGTGTTTGGATCGGAAAAAGTACCATAATTAGGTAAATGTATCTATTTTGTTACATTTATAGATGACTTCTCAAGAAAGACATGGGTATATTTTCTACAAAACAAATATGAGGTTTTTAATAAATTTAAAGAGTTTAAGGCTCTTGTAGAAAATCATATAGAGAAAAAGATAAAGGTTTTGAGAAGTGATAATGGTGGTGAGTATTGCTCTAATGAATTTGAGTAGTTTTAAAAGGATTGTGGAATAGAAATGCAAATAACACCTCCGTATACTCCACAATAGAATGGGGTTGTAGAATGGATGAATAGGATATTGATGGATAAGGCTAGAAGTATGCTAAGTGGTGCAGGGTTAGAAAATAAGTTTTGGGTAAAATATGTTATAACAACTTGTTATCTCATCAATATATCTCCTACCTCATCTTTGGTGGACAAGACTCCACAGGAAGTATGGACTGGTAAGAAACCCTCTCTTAGACATATAAGGGTTTTTGGTTGTGATGCTTATATGTATATCCCAAAAGAGAAAAGGACTAAGCTAGACTATAAATATAAAAAATACATATTTGTGGGTTATAGTACTAGTGTTAAAGGATATAAGTTGTGGAACCCATAAATACGAAAGGTTGTTTACAATTGTAATGTGATCCTTAGATAAACAAAAAGGGTTTTAAAATAGGAAATGCAACCAAGCAAAGAACCAGAAATAGTGCAGGTAAAATTGGAACAAGAGGAAGAACCAGTGGTAGAACTTGAATTACAGAGAGAGTCTAAAGAGGAATATTTAGAGGAAGAAGGTGAGGAGGAAGCTGAAGATGCAGAACCTAGAACTCCAATTTTGAGGAGATCAGATCAAGAGAGAAGACTTCCAGATAGGTATAGTCCTTCAAATTTTTATTTTGCATTTAATTTATCAATTAGTGTTAAAGAACATAAGACTATAAAGTAGGCACTTTAGTCAAGTGAGAATAAGTCTTGGAAAAGGGCTATGGAAGAAGAAATGGAGTCCTTGGATAAAAATAAGACATGGGACTTGGTGAAATTACCTCCTGGTAGAAAACCTGTTGGTTGTAAGTGGGTATTAAAGAAGAAGTACAATGTAGAAGGAAATTTGGAGAAGTACAAGGCTCGCTTGGTAGCAAAAGGATTTTCTTAGGTTGAGGGAATTGACTTTGGTGAGATTTTTTCTCCTATGGCTAAACTAACTTCAATTAGATTTATGTTGGCTATTTCTATTGCTTTTGATTTTGAAATAGAACATATGGATGTAAAGATAGATTTTCTACATGGTGAACTTGATGAAGGTATATATATGTCACAACTAGAATGCTTTAAGGTAAAATTTAAGGAGGACTTGGTATGCAAGTTGAAGAAGTCTCTTTATGGGTTGAAGTAGTCTCCAAGGATGTGGAACCAAAAATTTGACAAGTTTGTCTTGACACTTGGGCTTGGAAAAAGCAAAGCAAATCTATGTGTATATTTCAATAAGGAAGGTGAAAATTTTATTATCATTGTATTGTATGTGGATGACATGTTGTTAATTGGTAATAGTAAGGAGATGATAAAGTTACTCAAATATCAATTATCTTTTGAATTTGACATGAAGGATTTGGGTGCTGCAAAATTTATTTTGGGTATGGAAATAATAAGGGATCATGCAAATAGAAAGTTATGGTTAAATCAAAGGAAATATGTTGATTTGATACTACATAATTTTAGAATGCATGATTGTAAACTAGTATGTACTCCATATCTAGTTGGTCAAAAGTTATCTTCTGAATAGTGTCCTAAAATAGATGAGGAAATTGAAGAAATGCATCATGTTCCTTATGCTAGTATTGTGGGTAGTTTGATGTATGCAATGGTCTATAATAGACCTGATATTGTACATGCAGTGGGAGTAGTTAGCAGATATATGTCAAAACTAGGAAATATACATTGGACTGTTGTGAAGAGGATCTTCAGATACTTGCGTGGAACTACAAATTATGCTATTTTTTATGAAGGAAAATTTGGAGATAATGATATTGTAAATATACAAGGGTTTGTGGATGCTGACTGGGTTGGAGATCTTGATAAGAGAAGATCCATGAGTATTTATGTGTTTAAGCTGTTTGGAGGGGCAATAAGTTGGATGAGTAAAAAGTAATCAGTTATTGCTTTATCCACTACAAAAGTAGAGTACATTACAACAAGTCAAGCCAATAAAGAAGTAGTGTGGCTATAAATGTTGTGTTCAATAGTTGGTATTAAATAAAATGTTATGAGAATTAACAATGATAGTTAGAGTGCAATATTTCTAGCAAATAATCCTGGTTTTCATGATAGATCAAAACATATTGATATAAAGTACCATTTTGTGGAGATATGGTTGAAGAGAACCAAGTGATATTGGAGAAAGTTGATACAGAGAAGAATATTGCTGATTCGTTAACAAAGGCTTTACCTGATTAGAAATTTTCTTGGTGTAGAAGATCTATGGGTATGGTTACCCTTGATAGTTGACAATGGCATTTGTTAGCCCCTATGGAAAGTATTCAACAAGTGGGAGAATGTTGAAAATATATCAAATATTTTCCATGTTATTATGGTGGGGTTAACACTAAAAGGTATTGGATACTATGTATGATATAATCACTAGGGTTAACACCAAATTTTTAGGGTTTTTTAAGTTATATGTAGACCCATATGGGCTTTTAGGGTTACTATATTTGAACCCTTGCTTTTTCATCCATGATATTGTAAAATCCATGCATGTGCCTTTGTTATATATATTGCACTTGCATTAGGGTTTAGAGAGAGACAAAAGGAGAATATTATTGTATTGGAGACGGTCAAGTTAATGCAATAATAAGATAATACTGTGCTGGTTTTTGCCTAGTTGAGGGTTTCCAAGATAAATATTGTGTAATGTGTGAATCTGTAATATTCTTCTTTTGATTTTGTTATTACTGCTTTTCTATTTTAGTTTATCGGGGCTCTTTATTTCTCTTCACTATATGATTTATATTATTCATAATATTTAACAAATGTTTATCCAATACATTTTGACTATAACTTGGTTCTTTTAGATTTAGGAACATGAACAAATGAAGGTAATCAAATATGTGCAAGTGATTTAAACTTGTACATTTTCAACTCCAAGCTTCTTTAGGAGTGATATTTCTTACTAAATTGGTAGGGGTTTGATTTACTAGAATACACAATAAAAAATATGACTTCAACCAACAAAATGTATGATATTGTGAAATAAACATCTAGAATTTTCTATAATAGTTTGATAATTTTGTTCAACAATACCATTTTGTTTTAATGCATATGGAACCATTATTTCAAGATTAATAACAAAATATTTTAAATAGTTAAAAAGATCTTTATTAACACATTAAATTTGTCTAGCAATCGTAAGAATTTTCAATTGACATGGAGATTAATTTTCAACAAGGATTTGAAATTTAGTAAAGAAAGCAAGAACTTGATCTTTAGAATTCAATAATACATGCAAATTATTTTAAAGTAATCATATACAAACCATTTTTATAATGGCTACATGAAGGTAATATCAGTCAAGTCATTCTGATTCTAAAAAGCTTGGGATGGTTGGTCCTATTCCTAGGAAAAAGGTCAATGTAAAAGGTGGTGGGCTCTCAAGAATAGGATAGGACCTCTTATGGGGTTATGACCCTCTTAAGAGTATTGAGTTTTTCTATAATATGATGAATGACCTGATCTCTTCCCTTAGTAGATCTATAAAGTTGACAACCATTTATGTGGAAGAGGTTGCCTGTATAATGAAATACCTCAAGAATAACAAGACCTTTATTGAGGAGAACCTAGAGTAGGTATTTTGGTCCTCTATTTCTCTAGCATTCTATTTCTACTAGGTTTGGAGTTGCCTATCCCTATCTTTGGTTCTCTATTGTCTAGTTCTCTTATGTCTTTGTTGATTGTTATTTCACTCCTATTTCTTATAGGCTAGGACATTCCATTTGCTCTGTTGTGTTTATTTCATGTTTTTGGGTCTTCTTGGTTGGTCTAATTTGTAAATTTGTAAAAGGTTCAGGAACCCTTTCAAAACCCCTTATTTTACACCTAATAAAAAAAATGGTTACATTAAGAAAAATATTTTTCATATCCTAACAAATCACCATGAACTAAATTTAAATATTCATTTGTATTCCAAGATTTTACCTTTGGGAAATGGTTCCTATGGATCTTTCTAGTTACACAACTTGTACAATTATCATTAGTTATAACAATTTAATGTAGACCATAAACAATTTGGATCATGAGTAAAATACTCTTAAAATTGATATGGCCTAATATATCATGCCATAAATTATTTTCAATAAGCTTATAATAATTAGAATAACAAATATTAGAAGCATTCAGTTCATAAAATTTGAACAAATTATCTTTATGTAGATTTATTATAAACATTATATTAAAATTATCATTGGATCTTTAATATAACATGCATTGCTATAAAATTAAAATTTATAATGTTGACATATTAGAAGCATTCCATTTATAAAATTAAAATTTATAATGTTAACATTAGATTAGCCTTTGATAGGTTTGAACAAGTATAAAGTCAAAATATGGGAAGCAGTAAACAACCTTTTATATTTGTAAGTCCAAAAACCAAGCTAAATTAAAAAATATGCTAACAATTTTCTATTGTTGATGTCAGTAAGATCATTTCAAATCTCTAGCATAATGCAAAAGGTATAAGGCAAAATATATCCATCCCAAAAGAGATGAGCTAGAACCTTTTGAAGGGTGATTACATCCAAGCTTCTAAAATTTTAGACACATTAAAATAATGTAATCAAAGCAAAGTGTTAGCTTGAACCCAAGAACTTTATCATGAAAACTTATACTAGCTCTAAACTTGTCTAGCATCCTTGTATTAAGTAAAAAGTGATATCAAAAGGTAATACATCTTGGACTCAATTATATTTGTACAAAGGGACACTTGATACTCCCAAAATGAGTAGTTACACCATGTAAAATTTATTAGAACTAGAAAGTGACTACCACATCCATGAAGGATAATTGAAGATCTAGCAATCACAACCAACTAGGGTTAGACAAGAATAAGCTAAGTGGTACCATCTTAGCCTAATCACATTTGGCCAATGACTATATGTAGTAGTTAGTTTCATTTTTATCCTAGTAAAAGCCATAATAGGAGCGATGCTCCTCATATGTAAGGGTCAAATATTCAATGTTTACCTATTGTTTAAGCTAAATATTCTAATCCATTCAAAGCAATTAAGAGCTATTTGACTTCTCTCTATTGATGTGTATGGAATACTTATAGTAATATGTTGCACATTAAACACTTCTATGTTTGCTTTAATTGTAGTAATATTTTTTAGGCTTTAAACTATTTGCCTTAGTTCAACCAATGGTTGAAGTAAATTCTATTTGGTTTTAAGATATTTGAATTATTGCCATTAAAGTGCCTAGAATTTTGAATGCTACAATTATTACATTTTTAGTATTTCTATTTATGTTTCAACTGAAGTAAAATTTGTTAGGCTTAAGTGTTGTTTAGCTTATTTTAGTTGAAATTCTTGGAAAATTGAATGTCATAATTCTTGTTCCTATTATATTTTCCATATGAGCTTTGACCAAGAGAATTACTATTGGGCTATTCCTGCAATAACTAGTGTATGCCATTTAGCTAAAGGTATTTTCTATTAGCTAAATTCCAACCACCATTAATCCTATTTCTACTTGTCTTTCCTCTCTCTTTATTTCATACTTTTATTTATTTTTCAAGGAGATTGCCTTCTTTGGAGGTTGATCTAGAAGCATTTCTAGATCATCCAATCTTGACTTCAGCCTAGGGTGCACATTTCATACCTAGGCATATTGAAGAATCAAGAGAGGTAAAATTATAAATTTAGGACATTTTTGAGATGATAGTTTTGGGCCTTTTGCAATATTTATTATAGATTCCAATTGATCAGTCTCTCTATAGGATCACCATTTCTCATTCCAAGTATACCTTGGAACTTTTACAATGCTTTTGGATCAAGGACTACAAAAGTACTTAGAATCCCTTTACTTATAGATTAAAAATTTGAGCAGATTTTACAACCCCTTTAGTGGATGATATCTAATATAAATCACTTGTATAAGAGCTTCTCTATCTCACTCACTCTTAGTTAGACATTGCCTTTTTGTGAGTAATTGTTTTTGGTATATGCAAGCACCTCATGGGATCCACTAGATAGTGACCAAGTGGATCCTTTGGTACATTAGAGGTACATATTATATGATTTTCCACTACTCAAATGGAGCACATATAGTTTTAACATGATTCTCTAATGTAGATTGGGTAGTGATTTGAACTAGTGATGCTCTACCACTAGGTTTGATTTTTATATTTATTTTAGACTAGCCTCTTGGTGTTGTAGATGATAGTTTACCATATTTCAATATTTTGCAAAATTTGAATATTGTGTTTCCAATAAGGTCAATAAACATCTTTGATGAATGGTCATTATTTTAGAGTAGTTGGGTATCCTATAATAGTTTTTGGTAATCCTTGATTATGATAATATGATATCCATTTATCTTGTTTATAATCTAATGTTTCATCAATAAACTAAGCACATTAGGGTTAGATACTCTATGTTCAATGGATTCATGCTTTTGCAATGCTTGATCTAGTTTATGTATAGTTGGAAAAGCAAACAAAGGATATCTTGACCAAGGTTATTCTTGAGGTTTTCTTTGTGTGTTTACAAATGTGACTTGGCAAAAGAGATTGCTCCTTAAGGGGGATCACTAATAAGTGTCTCTATCCATATTTTCCATTTAGCTTGAGGGGGATTTTAGAATATGTGGTACTAAGATTCACTTATAATCAAGTTTTATTTTATATTTTTTGTATTTTCCTATGGGCCCTTGTACACCTTAGATAAGTGGGTTTATTGTAAAATTTTAATAATAAACCTTAACTATCAATATTTAACCTTGACATAATGTCACATATTATTTGAGTATTTAATCTCCTTGAGAGTAAGCATTTGATTATCCATTAGAGTACTTATTATTTTTCTAATGAGATACACCTTTCAAATTTATATTTTTAATCGGTTATATGTGATTGAATTGGGTCCCACTTGTATTACATCATGACCACATAGTGGATTTATAATATCTTGGCAATTATGCATGTATCGCTTGGTAATATTTGAATCTAGGTATCCACCTTAAAATTTGAAGAATATAATTAGTTGAGCTAATGCAATTTGATCATCCTTCATATTATATTGAATTTATTCTTTATTTATTTTTGGGTAATGTGCTAATTATATTTATTTCTTAATAGTATTATTTAATTTTATATTCCATTCTTATAATATATTACTCTGCTTTATATTCTTGCTATTTCCCATAAATAAGGTCTAAAATCTAAAATTTTAAAATAAATGTTCCATCAGGAGCAAATATTTTTTCCTAGAAGGGATTTCTAGTTGGAATTTATAGGACTAGGCTTATAAGTAATATAATTATCCATATATAGCCTAGGTACTTAATTAAATTATTTCCTATGATACTTCTTCAAAGTTGATTAGAAGAAAATATAACCTTTCCCCATCATCTTATTTGTTCTGTCACCCAACCCCTGGATTCCTAATTAACCCTCAATCATTTATAAAATTTATACTTTTTTAGAACTCCACAAACAAAAAATGAATAACCATATGATTTTAATAATCCATGATTCTATAAATAATTCCCTTAGATAATAAAAATATGGAATTTTACTTTAAATTGTAGGATAATTATGATGTTGTCTATTGATGAGTAGCCCTTATTGTTTATTTTGATTTCTATGTTCTCCATCACCACTTTTACTAATTTATATTACATCCTCTAAGTTGAGATCAATGCACCCTTTGAGTTAGGATTTGGGGATAATTTTGAGAAATAAAAGAAGCCTCTTAAGGAATATTTACTTATGTTAAGCTTGACACTATAATATTACCCCCATATACTTGAACATACACATGGGATTGCATAATCAAAGAGATAAATAATTGACATACAAACTAAAATTAATTACACATTTTTATTTAATAAAAATAATAAAATACTAAACCTTCATATCAAAGATAATTTAATATAAGCTAAAGATACAACACAAATAAAAATAAAAATTACTCATAGCTAAGTTTAATAGGAAAAACCTTCAATATTCTAAATTTACCTTATACTATAATAATTATTATTATCTTGAAAGTATCCTCTACTATTTTCTTTTTCCTATTTCAACAAAAAACCTCCCTCAACTCTCATCTAACATATGCTCAATTTTTAAATATTATCCTATGATTTATATATATAGATCTTGAAATAGAATCCTTTAAGCATTATCTAGCCATTGATATATTTTTAAGTTAAACTTTAAACCATTGATTTAAATGTTGGAACCAAACAAAACTTAAAATGTTAACACCAATGCCAATGATAAATTTCCATCTAGTTTTTCCCCCTTATTTTTTTTTTTGTCATTTGTAAACTCATGAATGGAATCATTGTTAAACAAATTTACTTATAAAAATCTAATTCATCAATAAGGAACACAAAAATACTATTCTTGTTACATGCATTATTATCAATGTTGTTATAAATTAAAGCTATAATTTCATCTACAACTATAATGATATCTAGTTAACACTTAAAGAATAATTTAAAATATTTATTTTTATTTTATTTTGTTGCATTTATTGTTTTTATACATGAATAGACTACTCCTTGAATACTTAATTTTATCTTAGTTAAATATTTATAGCAATTTATGAAATAAACTTCATCTCGAAAAACTAAACTGCATCTCACCTTCCAAATAGCATACAAAGTCGTTGCTTTGATAGCTGTCCACACCCCCTAAGATGTTGAGGGCAGCCAAAGGCATATTCCAAAAGAACCAATTTCCTAGGATAGGATAATAGGTCCACTTCAATATTCCAAACATTCCTTTCTATGTCTTGTATTTTTATTTTTGTATTAATATAAGCAATATTTTTCCAAATTTAAAATTTATGAAATAAACTTCACTAGAGGTGGTATATGGTCTATGGCAGTTTAGATCTCATAATAATTAGTATGTGCACTAGTATATTCTTTATAAGTGTGTCCCATGATGTACACAATGATATGGTAAGACAATGAATAGTGCTATTGGAAGAATCCATTGCATGCATTGCAAACAAATACTATACCATACGTATCTCCATCATCTATGCATAGAGGAAGAATACATAAAAATATTTAGTGCTAACAATAGTGGTTATTTATCTATATAAAATTGAAGTGGTTAAACCAAGTAAATCACATGGGTGTTAGAAAACATAACGAAAGGAAAACTATTTAGAAAAATTATGTTGTATACAAAGAAAATTTGAGAAGATGAGGACATGTGAATGCTTAGAATGAAGTATTAGTTTTATCATTTATTTAATAAAAGAGTAAATATTTGAAGAAAATTTCTAAAGCCATCAATCAAATTGACAATTATTTCACATATTTTCCTCGAAAACGTAAATTCAAAATACTTTAATTTATAGACACATTCATATTTGTATCGATTAAGAAGGAAGTCTAGTAGAAGTTTTCATTCACTTTCCTCCTCACATCATAGGGTATAATAATAAAACAAATATAACCTCATATTAATAATTATACAATGACTACTTATAGTAAGATATGTTTTTTAGAAACTTTAACATATTTTAATATACCTTGAAGGCATGTTTTTTTTTTTAAATATTGATATAAGCCTTAAATGATTCCACTAATTTGTTTTGAGAAGATCAATGCATATACGAAAAGCTTCTATAGATTGATTTTATCGTTATACTTTAGCCAAATTGATACTAATATTATCATTATTTAATTATGCCACTGCTACATTAACCATGTCATATCTAAGATGATATTAAAGTATTAATAATTTTTTGATGATCACACAAACTAATTTTAAAATAAAAAGTAAAAAATTATAACTTTAATAAATATTAACCATATATCAATGCCAATATAAAATATAAAAGGAAATCACCTTATTAACTAAGAAACTAATTGATAGGGGTGACCTTGTTGATCACTATATAACCAATCTATAGTAAACATAACAAGGGCCATGTACTAGTTATGCCTGCCTTCCACATTAAATATTTGGTAGATGTTATTGTAAATTAATGTTGGAAATACATCTATACTTATAATGAGACCATATTAACACTTAATGATTGATCTAAAAATTGTATTTTTAATTTATTTTAGTACCTCTATTATTTTGATATATGAATAGACTATTACTGATATGTCTAATTTTGTTTTAGTTGATTTTATTTGGAAATTAAAGAAATAATCTTCATTAGAAGTGATAAATATCTTGTGGTGGTTTAGTTGTAATAATCATTAATGCGTGCATTGACTCTTTCTTTGCAAGTGGATCTGATAATGTATATATTTATATTATGATCTACTAAATAGTTCTATTGGAAAACTCTAAAATGTGTATTGCAAACCTAAACTACAACATATATCTCTTCATCATCTATGTAAAGAAGAATAACACCTCCAAACATTTAGTGCCAACAATAATGGTTATCTAAGTAATCAAACTTGAAGTTGTCAAGCCAAGTAAATCATATAGGTTTTAAAAAATTAGATGGAAGGAAAATTAATATATATATGTTTTTTTGGACATGAATAAATTTTAAGAACATAAACATGTGACAATGCTTAGATTGAAGTGTCAATTTTGATATATATTTAATAAAAATGTAAATGTTTGTAGATAATATATATAGTGGTCCTAATTTCCTAAGAAAACTGATGATAATTTTACATGTTTTCACCCAAAATATAATTTTAAAATATTAATTTTTTTTTTTCTAAGTAACGATGTATTTACAATGGGTTTTTGGTTAAAGGATCCCATAATCTTAGTTACATAGATAGCCGAGGCTGTAGTTGTGATTCAAAACTGAGACTGTGCCCTTGGGCAACAAACCAGGGCCTAGGGCCCTATTGCCTACAAAAATAAAAACCAATTTTGAAACCAGTACATCAAAATTTGGCCTATGACCACCAAAATATGACAAAATCGTAAAACGACACACGCCAAAACCCCAAAAAACTGCTCACCATCGCTTCGGGAGGCCCGAAAGCCTGGCTTGGTCCAGACGGGGCCCAACCTAATAGATCAGCTCCTCTCCCTATTAGGGCCATCACCCAGCCTGCGTCAAAGTTCAACTAGGGCACTGGCCGTTGAGGAAGCCGCTTTGGCAAAAGCGATTAGGGAGCCAATAGTAATGTCAAGGAGAGCTCTGGTCGCTAGGTTTTACATCTTGCTGTCAGAGTCAGAACTGAATTCGATGGCCTCTAGGGCCTCCACCTTGGCCTTATTGGAGCTGCTTGTAGCCTTGCTGCTTCCTAGGGTCGGGCCTCTACGGATTGAGTTGGTGCCAGGAGTCGAGGCCTCGCCTGGGCCCTGGACTAGAGTTCTGCATTTTTGGGTGGGTCTGTGCCATTTTGGGTAAGGGGAGGCTTCAGGGGAGGGGGTCTCCTTGGATTTGGAAGCTGTAGGGGAAGCCCCGAGGGAGTTAGCCGCTTCAGGGGGGACAGAGGCAGGGGAGGAATGCAGTGAAGCTGTGGCTGGTTGGCTAGGGCATGCCTATACAAGACAGCCATGAGCCCTTGGTGGGAGGTCCTGGAATGGTTCCTATGAGCTCGATCGATGGTGAGGCCTAGGGAGTAGAGGAGAAACCGAGGGGTGCTTACCAGCATGGCTCCGTGGAGGTGGTTGTAGAAGTTGAGATGGAAACTGTAAAGTCGCTGGTCTGGATTGTCAGAGGTGATGTATTGCATCACTGGGATGATGGCTTCATTAAAGGGAGCCAAGAGGTTAGCGTGGAAGATATTAGCTTTGTCCCATTGCTACTCCAAGAATCGAGATAGCTCCTCCTCCCAATTGTGCTTATACCATCGGACGAATCTGCCTTTCTCCTCATGATGCAGACCTGTCACCTCTATCAAAAATTCTTTGGTCACTTTGAAGTGGAGCCCCTTCACTTTGACTTCTCCATCATTCCAGGTGTTCAGAAAACCTTGAGTAATATCTCCATCAGCCCCTACAAATTTGCTAAATAAAGGGGTGAATTTCTTGGTATTGGAGAATAACCTGGCCGACTCGCTCAAGTTAAGAGTAGAGGGCTCAAGGAAGAAGGTCTTGGCAGCCATGAGGAGCGAACTGACAGCCCAAGGATGGGGAAAATAGGGCCTGCCTAACCAAATATGCGAGAGGAGGGGGAAGGGGAAGTAGACAAGAATGTGGGAGAGCTCTGCATACGATAGGTTTAAAAACTTGTAGGGGGGCACAGAGGAGGGGAAGGGCCTTCGGTGTCAGGAAGGAGCACTTGGGGTGGGGAGCGACACAAGCCAAGAGGAGCTGAGGGGGCATGGCTGTTGGCTGCCATGTGGGGCAGGGGAGGGGGGCTAATGCCTATGCTACAAATGGCACAATCTGAGTGGGGGGACAACTTAGGGAAGCCTCACAAGATAGAGCCACGGATGAACTGACTCAGCATGGAAATCTAACGATGCGACGTCCAAGGTGGGAAGGTCAGAATGGGACGTCGTGCACTCTGACTTGGACTTGTGAAAAATGCCAATCGGGCTTTGTGAAAGTTTGATGTTGCCACTAACACTTGGCATCACGAGGGTGAGCTTGAACGAATTGGCCAACACACTAGCAAAGGGGGTGTCGGGGCTAGTCATCGTGGCAAAGCAAGAAGGAGAGTCCCCTGACCACTGGGGGGTGTGACAACGCAACTTTTGGGCCACATCTCAGGGCGAGCTAAGCATCTGGGCCCTCATCGGAGCTAGGATTGTCTTGCAAAACTATTTGGACCAGAGCTTTAGGGAAGTTCATGGTCCAGGTGGTGAAGTCTTCTGCTGAGGTGGCCTAGTTGGCCATGAAATTGGTTGCCCCATTTCCTTACCTGAACACATGCCAAAAGGTGTGGTCAAGGAGTCCTTGGAGGATGGTGAGAGCTTCCATAATGGAATTATGAATGCACCAAGAGCTATTTTCTAGGCTACGGGTGTCTTTGATAATGAGTTGGGAATCACCCTCGATGATGACTTTTGAGGAGGAATCCTTGAGGGTGGTCAACCCACTGAGGAGAGCTGCTACTTTGGCAAAGTTATTTGTCTGAATGTCGAGTGGTGTAGCATACACCAAGATCAAGGTCTTGTGACTATATTTTATGACCTCGTCTGATCTAGAGGGCCTAGGATTACCTTTAGAAGCTTCGTCAAAGTTAAGTTTGACCCATCCAGGAGGGGGGTAGTCCACCTTGTCTCATAATGACAGGAGGGGGCAGGGGGGACTAGGTGGGGAAACTAAACTTCGAGGGAGGATAGGAGGATGGCCTCACCCAACCTTCAGGGTGCATCGATCAAAGAGGTGGAGTAGGAATTCTCAAGGGCGAAGGAAACTACATTGGTCGCTATCCACTAGGGGGAACGGGCCGGGGAGGAGAAGGCTCTACTGTTGTGCTTGAACTAGAGCTACAAAAGTAGGTGAGGAAGGCAGGAGCCCCAGAGGAAGCGAATGAAGGGGTGGGCGAAGGGGTTGGGCCATTGAGACAGGAGGTCAGAGATAGAATTAGGGGCTGCCCATTGAATAGAGAATTGGGAAAGGATGATGCCCAAGGCTTTAGAAGAGAAGAAACATCTAAGAAAGAGGTGATTAGTGGACTCCCAGGTAGTGCAACAAAGGAAGCATCTATTCGAGATCTAAAAGCCCCTCTTGATCAGGTTATTGATGGTCAGGATCTTGTTTTGGATGGCCGCCCAGACAAAGTGGCTGATTTTGGGGATCATCTTCTTGGCCCACACCTAATGGGATGGAAAGGGGGCCTCATCAGGGACTCTTTGGAGGTTGTAGGTAGATTTGATAGAAAATATGCCATTGGGGGTGTCGTGCCAAACACATTTGTCATTCCCTCTGGAAGATGGGATAACTGTCACCTTGAGGAGGTGCTAGAGCCTAGAAGCCTGGAGTAGGTGCCTGGGATTCAGGATGGGTTTCCAAGTAACCCCTCCCTGGATTTGGGAGAGATAGGATGACACTCTGGGCCCTTTATCCACTAGCCCCAGTTGGAGGATGAGGAGATCGCTGTCAGCATTCAGGGCCTCATATTGGATCCACCTGTCATCCCAAAAGTTAATCTGGGTTCCATCCATGAGGATCCATCTAGTCCCTTTCTGAATGGTGTCTTTAGTGGAAATCAAGGATTTCCAGAAGGTTTATCCATATTTGTGCTGGGATTCGCTGGGAAGGGGTGGTGGTGGTAGTATTTCCTGAGCACGATACTGACCCACTCATCGAGGGCATTGGTGAACACATTCCAAGTGTGCTTGGACAAGAGGGCCTTGTTCATGAGGGTCACCTTCTTGAGTCTGATTCCCCCCTTGCCTTTAGGGCGGCAGACCAGGGGCCAAGAAACTAGGGGAATCCTATTCTTATATTTGCTGCCCAACCAGAGAAAGCATTTCTAGATTTGTTCAATGTGGGCTACAATGGAGGCCAGGATTCTAAAGACCGACATGAAATAAAGCAAAATGCTTTGGAGGACCACCGACAAGAGGGTGGCTCTGCCAGCTTGAGAGAGGAGGTGGCCTTTCCAAGGGGTCAACTTTCTCTGAATTCGATCCATCATCCCACTCTACAGACCCTTGGAGGATGCACCTGTAAATATGGGAAGCCCAAGGTAAGAGGAGGGGAGGGAATTAGGGGTACAACCCAAAATATGCCCAATTCTCATTTTCCTAGCCATGGGGTGTGGATGAAGAAGATTTTGCTTTTTTGAAGGTTAATTTTTTGATCGGCCGCCTCCTCGTTTAGGGTAAAGATGTTATTGAGGGCCTTGGATTGAGGGATCAAAGCTGAAGTGGTGAGGATGGTGTCATCCACAAACTACTGATGAGACACAGGGGGTAGGCCCGATGCAAGCCTGATGCTCGAAATGAGTTCGTGGGAAATAGTGCTTGAGATGGTACGACCCAGGGCCTCAGCCAGGATGATGAAGAGGATCGGGGATAGGGGGTCACCATGACAAAGGCATTTGGAGCTGGGGAAGAATCCAGTAGGGGATCTGTTGATGAAGATCGAGAACCAAGGGGAGGACACACAATTGCTGATGAGCCTGACCCAGGAGGGATGGAACCCAAAATTGAGGACCTTATAAAGGAAGCCCCAGTCAACTCTATCAAAGGCCTTGTTCATATCCAGCTTGAGCAAGAAGGAGGCCTTCTTGGAAAGGAAGGCCGAGTGGATGGCCTTGTGCATGATGATAACTCCATCTGTGATCAATCTACCTTTGACCAAGCTCCCCTGGTAGGGGGCAATGATTAGGGGAAGGATATCCTTGAGACAGGAGGCCATGGATTTGGTTAATATTTTGTTTAAAACATTGCACAGACTAATGGGGCAAAAATTTGAGAGGGATCTGGCAGCCTGGGACTTGGGGATCATGGCAATGAAGGTGGAGTTTATACCTCTAGGGATGGAGCTAGTAGACTGGAGGTCCCGGATGGCTGCACACACTTCTTGCCCAATGATTTCCTAAAAGGATTGGAAGAAACAAGGGGGAAACCCGTCCAGTCTCGGGGCCACCTCAGCCTTCATGGAAAATGTAGCAGCATGGATTTCAAAATCATACAGGGGCTACACAAGCATCTCATTTGCCATGGTCGAGACTGAATTAGGAATATGTTCCAGTAGGGAGTCTACCGCTTCTGGGGACATGGGGGGGCTGTCTCCAAGGAGCTCTTGGAAGAAGTTGATGGCTTCAATCTGAATTTCCTCTTCGTCCTTGATAGTTCTGCCATCACTTCTCACCAACTCAGCAATCCTATTAGAGCCCTTATTTCTAAGGGTTGATGTGTGGAAGAACTTCATATTAGCATCGCCATCTTGGAGCCATAGGGTTATTGACTTCTATCTCTAAAAGGTTTCTTCCCTGGCCAGGATGTTGTGATACTCATTGAGGGCCAGAAATTCCTCTTCCCTGATCCCCGGGTCATGGGAGCCTGCCTAGAATTTGAGCTCAAGGTCTTCAAGTTTTTTCTTATCTGCCACTTTATTTTCAAAGATGTTACCAAACACCTCTTTGTTACATACCTTTATTTTCTCTTTAAGGCATCTCAGCTTATGGTAGACTTGTTCAGCAAGGCATCTAGGGACTGGGGAAGCCCACTAGCAACTAACCTGGGCCCTGAATTTGGGATGATTTAGCCACATGGACTCGAATTGAAAGGGTCACTTGGGGGAGGAGCGATGATCGATTTCGAGGAGGAGGGGGCTGTGGTCCGACCTAATTTTAGGGAGGGCCAGCAAAATTACATCTACAAATAGGGGAATGGCTTCCTTGGATAGGAAAACTCTGTCCAACTTGACCTTGATATGGTTTGCTCCTACTCTTCTATTTGACCTGGTGAACTTGGCTCCTTTCAACCTGATGTCCATGAGCTCATTGAGGTCGATGAAGGCTCCAAAGTCCTCCATGCTCTTGCCCAAATCCATTGAGCCCCAAATTTTGTCAAAAAGGAATAGGGGACTATTGAAGTCCCCTAATAGGATCCAGGGGACTGGGGAAAAGGCTTCTCTCATTGATCTGATTTCCTTCCATAAGCCAGCTTTCTCAACTGGGCTGTTAGGAGCATAGAAGTTAGACAGGATCCATGAGCACCTTGACTTCACGCAATGGACTAGAATGTTGATAATTCTAGGAGAAGATGATATGAGCCTCCACTCGAAAGATCAGGGATCCCACATGCATAGTAAGACCCTAGCTATGCCAGCCATAGGGGTATACAGGGACTTGTAGTTGCACCAGGTAGCTTGGGAAACTCTCTAGGCAACTGCATCATCTATTTTGGTCTCCTAGAGGAGGAGGAAGGACGGGCGGTGATCCTTGTAGAGTTTGTGGAGGATCCTTTTCTTGGGGGCACCATTGAGCCCCCTAACATTCTAGGTGATGAGCTTCATTTGACACCCTTGTGGGGTCACTTCCCCCCCTTCCCGGCTAGAGCAGGGGGTTTGGGTCAAAGGGTGTCCATTTTGGAGAAGGTCACGATAATGTCAGAGAGGGTTGCCTAGGAGCAATTGGCTATGTCATCTTCAGTGATCCTTGCTCGCTAGTTGCCCAAGGTGGGCCGACCTCTCTTGAGTTTGCTTCCAAAGTCTGTGGTGAAAGTCCTACTTTGGGTCATCTTGGGGCTGATCTCATCGGACCCAGATGGAGAACTACCTTCAACCTCTTTGTCAGAGCTCTCAGAGCTACACTCTAAATGGGGAAGGCTAGAAGGGACCATCGGGAGGGGCTAAAGGGGGTCGAGGGGGGGATAGGGGGGTGGGGGTGAAGGAGGAAACCCAGACAGAGGAAGATGGGAAGGTGGGAGCCAATGGGGAAGAGGGCTCGGGTGGCTCACAGACCTAGGGGGGTGCAAGCAAGGGCCTGCAGGGAGGGATTCACATTAGGTAGGGGGGAAAACCTGAGGTCAGGGCCCTGGAAGATGACTCAGGTAGGGGAGCAGGAGAAGGGGAAGCCTGAGGAAGACCATCCTCCAGGCTAAGGCCTGCTTGGGATTCCTTCAGGACAGAAGGGGAAGCCTCCATGGTGGTCCAACCTGAGATCTATGGCCATCATGAGGGGGCCCTCGGGAGGGGACCCGTCCTAGTTGGGAAGGGAGTTTAGGGATAAGGCCATCGACCTTATTGGATACAGGGCATTGATGGGGGAGATGGCCCTGAGTGCAACAGAGAGGGCAAAAAATAGGTTTATTTTTGTAGATCAGAGATTGGCACCAAAAGAAGGACCCAGAGGAGATGGTCATCAAAGAGGGAAGTTCAAATTCTAGATTTTCATTAATGCAAAATCTAGCATGAACCATCCGGGAGCCTGCATTGGTAGCAGGGTCGAATGCGACCAGTTTCCTGATTGATTGGGCAATAAGTCTTAGGACGTCTTCGTGCCACAAGTGGAAGGGAAGCTTAGGAAGCCAGATCCAGACTGGGGTAAAGTTGATGCTCTAGGTACTAGGGTGGAAGTCAGCTCCATATCGCCTAAGGAAGAGGCTTTTACGTCCCAAAAACCAGGGCCTGCCCGATAAGATATTTCAGCATCATCGCCATTGTTTACTTTGATGATGAAGAATCCCTTGGTGAGGGCCACCAGCTGAATATGTCCAAAAAATTTCCATTTGGAAGCCACCCATCCGCGAATGGTTTCCATGTTCGGGTGCCCTCCTAGGAACTTCCCAACCAGGGAACCTGAGGATCCAACGACAAGGGAGGAGTAGACCTCCTCTTGAATAGAAATGTGGGTGCCCTTGAGGGAGAGCCCTAAACCCAGGGCCCGAGGCTGGGCCCTGGTGCCAGCTAGGATCTGTTGATAGGAGGGTTTGGGACCACCCAGGGCAGAACCCTACCTAGGATCTGGAGGCTTTTTCCCTAGACCTGTGCTTGCATCAAGCCAAGGAGGAGGTCTTGGGCCCAAGATGTCATCCCCACCCTATCCACCATTCTGCTCAGCCTCTGAGCCCTCCTCTAGTCCCGCCAGGGGCCTTGTGAGCTCGGGTCTGGGCCCCGACATGCCTGACCCCGATCTCGATCTAGCTTCTACCCTGGAACATACACCAACTTCTGAACCTGTGCCCAGTCCCACTCCTGCTCCCGCTTCCATTCTTGCTCCTGCTCCCACCATCCAAATATTTTTATCTTCCAAGTTGACAATATTATTGTTATGGGGGCAAATAAGGATCAAAATATTAACATTTGATTTATAGACACATTCATATTTATCTTCATAAATAAGCAAGTCAAATGAATTTTCCACTTTTTTTCATCCTCCATCACAAAATATTTTGATCAATAAAATATAAATTTCTATTACAAGTGTGTAATAATTTTTTTCAATAAAAAATTAAAAATTATGCAAATTCTAATATATCTTCAAGGTATATTTTTTGAGAAAATAAATACAATTCCAAAAAATTCTACTTGTTGGTTTCAAGAAGATTGATGCAAATCCCAAAAGCTTTTGTAGTTATTTATTTATTTATTTTTATTGATACTTTTTTTTATTGATAATAGGGTTTTGAAAGGGTCCCAAAACATTTTAAAAATGGGACAGGTAGAGGATCAGGTCTCCACAAAGTGAACATAGAACATGAGATGATCCCAATAGGATAATATCACAAAGATAAAAAAGTGAGACCATCCTATGTAGCACAAACAAGAAAAACCTGCATATGGAAGCCCAAGACTAACAAAAAATAATAACTTAATTAAAAAACCTGGCTTATGCGAGTCTGGGATAAACATAAATTAACAACTTAATTAAAAATCTAGCTTGCATAGCCTGGGATAAGCCTCAAACAGAGAAACCCATCCAACACAGACAAGGAAAAAATAAAATTTACAATCAAAACACCCCACCCAAGAGGGCTCAAGAAAGGAAGACCAACTAACAAAGTTTGAAACTAGATGTACCACCCAAACAAAACTGCCTAGCATGAAATTGAAACCTAGAATTTTCTCGAGAAAAATAGAAAATTGCAAAGATGAAAAACCCATCTAATGGAAGCCCAAGAAGTGCATCTGAAGATAGATTTCCATCAGCAAGGCACCAGTACAAATTTTAGGAAAATATGAGAGCCTAGCTATAGTAAAAAAAGATCCCATACAAAAATGCCTAGGAAGAACTCAATCCTACCCAAAATGGGCCAAGGAAACTATAAAACCCATCTAGGAAGGCACGAGAAACCCTCATAATAACCCATTAAAGATAATCCTACCAAAATAGTGGCAACTTAAAAAAATAAAAAGTAGCAAGGTGAGACCCCTTTAGGCGATGAGGTCTCACTGCAAAGAAGATGAGGATCACAACTAAAGGTAAAAAAACCTCAAAAATTATTTCCACCGTGGCATTCCATGATTGGAAGGAATCTAATCACCCAGGAATGTCAACAAGATTTAAAATTTAGCAGTAAACACACATGCACAGGGCCTCCTCTAGACCAAAAAACTACAAAGAATAAATCCATCAGACAGTCCACTAAGCTTGGACACAAAACAACCCCACAAGTAGCCCATATAAAAGAGATCTATGAACTCCTCCACTCACAACTGCATGAGAAACCTAAGGCTCATTCCCAAAGGCTAGAAATATGTAGCAGGGAAAGAAACCACAAAAGTTCCAAGATAGACATGAAAACCTGCTTCAAAAGACCCACACCAGCCACAACCAAGAATTGCTCAACTCTAGATGATAAAATTGTGGCTCTTCCCCAAGACTAAGAAAAAGGTAGAGAGTAAACCCCAAGTTGAGATAGCACGGGTAAAAAAATAGGAATCCCATTTTAGATGTCAATCCCAATAAAAGAGTAGTGAAAACAACTCAGCAAAAAATAATAATACATAGCACCCCAAAGTCAAAAATATTTGTTAGGATAGTCTTTAAAACTCCAACTCCTGATTTGAGCCACCCAAAACTCAACCACCACTAAAGGCCACTATGGAAAGAAAATTAGGGATAAACCAACCAAGCATTTGAAATCTCATCAAGATGTGAAAACACAACCTGGAGAGAATCCTGTAAAGGACTTGGAAACACAATAGGGGCAATATAGGGTCATCCTATCTAGACATCTGCAGGGTAGGGGGAACTAGGAAATTCGAGATGGGGTCCTCCCACCCAGAGTGGGAAACATCCCCATTCCACTAACAAAAGTTTATTTTAGCCACTTTTTCTAAAATATTGGGTAGTTTAGAAGCTCCAAGAACCTAGCTCTATGGCAAACCATAGCTATCACACCGAGGTATACCACATGACATCAATCACAGGGGGGTTGAATTATTATTATATCTATAGGTTGGGCATAGGGAAATGGAGCTTCGTCAACCTCTACCAAAATACTAGACATTTTCTAGTTATACCTACATACCAGCAGGATGGAGGCAGTGGGAATGGAACCTCGATCAACCACAATTAGCACTTAGGGCATTTGCCACCTACTCTACGAACACAATTTTTTTATTGATTATTTAAACATTGTTTTATTACCAAATTAACCATGTTATATTTAATATGATATATAGGTATTGATATTACAAAGCGTTTTTAATCTCAAAGGTTGATTTTTAAAATAAAAAATAAATATTATAATTTAAAATTTATTTTTCCATCTTTCAATGTCAATAAAAATATAAAATTTAATTGGTTATGAATTGACCAACTTATTGATGAGGTTGAAATTATTGATTGCTATGTAACCTACATTAGGCATGTTTGTAAAAAAAATGGATATCTCATATAATTATCAAATTAATACAAGATATACTAAATCACTCAAACCAAGAAAATAAAGCTACAATTAAGTAATTAGAGCTAAAACTATCTTGTTCTAAGTAGAAATTAAAATACTACACTAAGATCATCAATGAAAAATAAAATCTAGGGCTAATACTAATATAGTTAAATAATGTGATGTATATGGTTTAGGAAACCATCCATAGCAAATGTGATGTGGACCCTCTTTTGGATTCTACGGAGGAGAAAGTATAGCAAGTCCTTGGTCTCTTTTGGGATGGTGTGAACTCTTTTAGCACTAGTAGGGTTCCTCAACTTAGCAAGAAGGTTAGGAGAGATGGTATGTGGAGGCCACCCCCTAGAGAAGTTTTAAAAATTAATACTGATGGATCATCCAGGGGTAATATTGGACATGCTGGCATTTGCGGTGTTGGGTGAGATTCTACTGACGGTGTCAGTTTTTTATTTTCCATTTATAAAGGTGTTCACTCCAACAATTTTATGGAAGATCTTGCAATTATTGAGGCCTTGCAAAGGGGGTTTTATCTTGGCTGGCATAGGATTATCTGTGAGTCTGACTCTCAAATTGTGGTTAATCTTTTAAACAGTAAAAGGGTGGAGGAAGTTAATTGGCAGTTGGCCTCTATAGCCATTCAAATTCTCAGAATGAGTGAAGAGTTCAAATTTATATCCTTTGTGTACATTCCAAGGGAATGGAATGTGGTTGCTGATTACCTGGCCAAAAGGGCTTCTGAGCTAGATCCTTGGAGTATCAATAATTGGGAGAGTCTCCCATATGGGGACTCTCAACGCCTATGGGAGTTGATCCACAATGATGTATAGACTTAATGTGGTTTGTTCTTGTTGTCATTTCTGGGTGTCATTCTAGTCTAGTGGTTTTAGCCTGTTTGGTTGTCTATTTGAGTCCTGGTTGGAAGCTCAATTGTACTCTGTAATCCAGAATTTTTATCAATAAATTTTTACCCCTTTATTTAAAAAAAAAATATAGTTAAATAATGTACTTGAAACTTGGTGCATCAAAGAAAATACCATCTAATATTAAGCATAAAAATCACTCACTTCTATTTTATCTTTCTTGCTATGTCATCACAATGAGAAAAGAGAGATCACAAATGAACTATATGTAGAGAATATGACATTCCTTGAAAACTAGTTCTTGAGTGATAGTTCTTGATCTTTGGCTGCAAATCCTAGTAGAGCATCCCTTCTTCCTCTATGAATGGTAGTGAACCAATGATCAATGGTTTTAGTTGTACCTATTAGGACAAGAGATAGAAATAGAGAAATAAAGTTGTGTATCAATAAAAATAAAGCATGAGAGTTAAAAATGTTATTAGTAAGAGCATATAAATGGTAGTAGAACATTTCGTAGATGTTTGATGAGAAAATAAGAAGATGAAATTAGAATTTATAGTGTATAAAAAAAATATTTTCCCTTTTAAAATCAACAAATGAATTGCACTCTTTTTGGATCCATAAAATTACAACCATTAATTTAAACGTATGGTACCGGTTCGGTTCCTTGGACCCCGAGATCTGATCTAGATTCGGGTCCGGTTCACCATTGGGTCCACCCAAGGTTTGTCCTGGGTGGATCGGGTACGTTTGGGTTCTACCCAGACGACGAACCTGGGGAGAACCCATGAAGAAGACAACAACGAATTGCCATCATGGAAATTTTAGAACAGATATATTTGAACCACCACGAATTACCATCATGATGTTGTGTTGTGTTTCGACACATCAAATCATATGCCATCCTCGTTTATGTAGCTATTTTGAAAAGGCATGAGAATATCCTTTACCGTTGGTTTGGAACTTCCAAACTTCTATGACTACTCTCGAAAGTGTCGTCTTTCCTTAGAATTTCCTTGGAACATAATAACTACAGACATAGTGATAGTGTGCAATGTAAGCATTTGCTAACCCAACCATTTTGAGGGCTTGTCATTTGCTTTGAGAGGCACATCTTGAATGACTATACGTATTGCGGTTGATCTACTTCTATTGGCTCAATCTACAATACCTAGTTTCTTGATGATTGGTATGAGGTATCAATGTCATCGACTTTCACTGTATAAAAGGGTTATGATATCTAACCCCTTCATCAACAGACTTGAAGAGTGGAAGAATGGCTAGCATCATGAATACTCTAACCCCTTCATCAACGGACTTGAAGAGTGGAAGAATGACTAGCATCATGAATACTCGGATGGTAATTACTTTGATAATCACTTGTATCACTTATAATTTTTGGTTTTCTCATAAAACACTGCATAAAGTACCTTATATGCTCGTGTTTTGGGAGTTAGTGTTAAGACTTTAAGTAGAGATTGTTTATAATTGGATGTAACATTAATAAAATTATAATTTATTTAATTATTCTGAATTTTATAAATATATTAAAAATTGTTAATTATAATATAAATATAATATAAAATTAAGATAAATTTTTATATAATATTATAATACAATATATTTTGATGATAATATGCTCTTTATTTATTTAATTATTGTAAATTATATATATAAATAAAAAAATTGTTAACTATAATATTTAAATTATAATATATAGAGTTAAGATAAATTTTTATATAATATTATAATATAATATATTTTGATGATAATATGCTCTTTAATTATAATTTAACTTAGATAGGTCTCATTTATAGATTTAAATAATGTAATTTTTCTGTGGGAAATTGGATTTTCTCTTTGATTTTACCCCCCCCCCCCCCCCCCCCCCAGGAAAATATAATTTTATTATTTTAGATTTTTAGTTGTATTTGTATTTGTTTATTTTTTTTTTAAATTTTTAAAATAAATTATAGATTATATTTAATAAATAAAAATAAATACTTGAAAATTTATAATTATACTTGAAAATTTATATATATTTATCAATTTTTGTATGGTCGAACCCAAAACGAACCCAAGACAAAAAAATTGCGGAACTGAAGAACCGGGTTCTTCCAACCCAAACCCAAAAGGAACCAGTAACATAGGTTTAAACAATGCATCATTTTAACCCTAAGTGTAAAAACATGCTAGAATCATGATCATACATTAAAAAACCTAAAATTCAATTGATGATTTTGATTTCCAAAGTGATGATCTTGGCATTGTCAAATTTAAGGATGTGTGCTTTGGGGAGCACATGTCAACATATCCCTTAATCATGATACTATGCTTATTTTGAGGTTTTAAGAAAATTAACAAGCAAAAACTAGCAGAAAGGATGACAAAAAGATGACAACTAGGTGAATAAAGAGAACCAAAGTCACTTATCAATATGACTTGTTGTCATCCTACCCAATGACTAACAAAGTTAGCTTACCCCTAAGAGGACAAGACAAGACTCTTCACCACCTATAAAATCAATTGATTATGCTCTTTTTACAAATACAAGACAATAAGATACTATTGTATTATATAATGTTATTACAAATTCATTAAAATAATATTTACAACCTTAGTTATCAAATTCGTCGAATTTTTTAGTTGAAATTTGTTGAGAATTTGAAATCTTAACGAATTTATCAGTGAACAAACCATAAATTCTAAAAATAATAACAATAATAATAAAAAAAAAAAAAAAAAAACACCTAAATTCGAACAAAAACAAATTAGGCCAGGAAAAAACACCCGAGAGTTAATGTGTGGTTTTGTGGCCAATTACTGAATTTGAACTTGCGACCGCCCTCGTAGACCCCAGTTACAGATGTCTGTCTGGCTCTAGTTTTACAGAATTAGATCAATATCAATAATTGCAGCGTTCTTCTTGCCTTTCCAGCCTGGTCACATCTCTATATTTAGTTCACAGTGTACGTCCGCCATTAACGGACTTACTTTCCAAAACAGCTGATGTTTTCATTGTATGTAAACTGATCTATAATTTCCCTAATCAACTATGTCAAGAAGCGGAAAACTTATAATACTGTCTATAGTATTTTTCGTAGATCTTTAATACTGAATATTTAATAAAAAGACGTTCCTTTTCTAAGTGTTTGATTTAGTTGAATGTTCTTCAGTCTGATTAAGGTTCCAATTCTAAGTTATTAGTAATCTTCTTCATGTCACTTAGTTAATAATCAGGCGGTATAAAAGTTATAAGAGGTAATTCCAAGTTTTAAAACAAATTTCTTATATATTAAAAAAAACAACAACTGAAAAGTTATAAGAGGTAATTCCAAGTTTTAAAACAAACTTCTTATATATTAAAAAAAACAACTGAAAAATAGGTATAACAGTAATTGTGGTTGAACGGATCAGACCTTTCAACACTCCCATCAACTCACTTTCGTCGTTTTTACTATTGGAAACAACAATGCCCTCTTTTGCTTGATCTTAGTTTTTGTCAGATTTTTTTAACATCTTTTTTTTTAATCTATACAGACCTGAACAACGTTTTTTTTTTTATAGGATTGCTTCAAAGTGTTTTTTCATCTTTGTTTTTTATATTTTTTATTTAACTTTCTCCTTATTTCTATTCTTCTCTTCATTCTTCCTTTGATCATTTTCTTTTTTCTTTTGTTTTTTCTGAACTTTTGATTTTCTTTTTAGTTTTTATTTATTTTTATTTTTCTTTTATTAATATGTATATATGTTAAGTTTATATATTTGCATTTATAATATATCAAATTTTATTCAAAAATTTTTAATATGTCGAATTCTTTTCGAATTTTAAAAATGTTCAATTCGAACACAATCTCGAACTTGATAACTAAATTTACAACTATCATTTTTTATAACATAAAATTTATATATAAAAATAAAATCCTTTTCTATGATACATCACCATCACCTCATGTACAATATTTTTAAAACTAAAATAAAAGTCAAAAAGCTTTTCCCCCATAAATTATATAGAATTTACTGACACAATTTTATATCCCTAAGCTTTAGGCTTATAAAAATGTGTTTTTTCATTTATTTAAACAAAATTATATAATTTTATTATTATAGTTCAATTTCATTAGGTATATACACTGTCGCATAATCTTATGGTATAATTCTTAGATTACTTCGAGAACATGCTTAGGCGAGTCGGTTTCAATATATCGACACTTTATGCAGATGAAGACCGATAGTTGTTTCAGTAACTGTTTATTGTTATAGACGTACAAAGACTGAACACTTTATGCAGATGAAGATCGATAGTTGTTTCAATAGCTGTTTATTGTTATAGACGTACAAAGACTGACCTTTAGGTATATTTTCCACCATGCAGGATATTTTTCATTAGAATACTGAAATTGCCATGTTTATTAATATCAGGACTTCATACACATCACATCTTCAGCCCCGTCTTATACACACAACCATAGTAGTATGTAGTAGTAAAACTTAAAGCTACAAAATGTAGCAGTTGATTTAAGGCTTGCAGTGGCCATGAACATCAAATTTGTTGTCACCGAATTTCTGATCAGTCTGGCCATTGTAAGCCTCGCTAGATGTTTCAGGGTACCCAGCGGGGCCATCCAGGGAAGCACGGTGCTCTGGCCCATAGTAGAAAACACCCGAACAGGAAATAACTATCCCCGGCACCCCTTTGTCATACGCTCTTTTTAGAGCGTTGGGAGAGAGAGAGATTGATTCAAATGCGGGGTGTGTAATAATCCACGACAAGCACTACATAATCCAGAGTCGAATTGGATTTCACTCACTGAATCGTGATTTACAATCTTATCCAAATATCAATCTAGGGCCTCGTTTATTATCTTTTAAAAATTGGGTGCTGCAGGAAGTGGAAGTCGAGTCTGACGTCTACGACAAATGGACAAACTTATCGGTATCAAAGGCAACACGGTGATGTCGCTGCCAACAATCACAAAATCGTATGGCAAATATGTCTATAAGTAACGATGGTATATTCATCCTTTATTATGGAATAGAACGTGTGGTGTATGATAACTTTAAATTAAATTTTAAAAAATAAATTTGTATCAATTTTGTTTAAACGATAATTTTAAATGTAAATGTGTAATATATTAAATTAGTTATATGAGATTGAAAGAGGATTTAATGGGTAATGTATAGTAATTATATAGTAGTGATAATTATGTAATTATGTATGTATTGTTGACAATTTTTTTTAAATGGAACCTTATATTAATTAAGATTAGTCATGTAAAAAAGGTGGGTGGAATTAGCACACCCTACAAACCATAAAAGTTGCTAGGTGGAGGAAATCACATTTTCTCGTAAAAAACAAAGATAAAAAAATATTACTACATGTCATCACCAACAATCATTACATAGACATCCCAAGACATAATCATTAAACAAAGATCAAGGAGCGAGATGGAAGTTATTTGCCTTGATGACATACTACCAACCTCCATCCGAAGAGACAGGGGCATTCCATCCTTCTTCTGCATTACCACCAACCAGAGTCTGTTGAGGAGCGGTAGGTGCATCGGTATGATGAACAACAGTCGAAGTAGTAGTAGTGTCACCCCACCCAATAATTGGCTCAAAAGTGGCGGGCTGAACAACCCATCCAAAGTTTCTAGAGGAAGGACTAGCTCCATCATCTAGGCATCTGCAGTATTGAGAGGGTTGGGACCAGTGTCTATTCATCGAAGAATGGGTGAACCATTGAGAACCTCCATGGGGTTGAGAACGGGACCTAGATGAGCTTCTTGGGGAATTGAGAGGGACACGACTAACCATACATGAGGTATTACCCCAATGATCCATTAGAGCATGAAGGTGTTGTAACTCAACGTTCACCTTATCCACCTATACATAAATTTACATCCAACATTCGTAAAAAATAGTATACTTATTAGCGAAAGAAAACGTTAGAGTGTAGTTAAGCTATGTAAAAGTCACCTTACTCTTGGTTTTTCACAAATAGAAGAGAGTACTGATACAAAAAACATTCCACACTAGTTCAAGATTATTAGAAAAATCAATGGGATCCCCCAAAAGAGCATGAGGCCATAAGAAGGGACTCCACATGAAAGGTTGAAATAATTCCAGGAGCCATTTCCAAGCAAGAGATTCCCGCTAATATTACCAAAAAATATGCAAAACATCCTCAGGTTCATCACAAAAAGGACATGTAGGGTTTTGAACAAATAGCTGCTCAAATCTATTTCCTAGAGGAAGTCCTTGGTGAATAAGACTCCAAACAAAAAATATTTGTTTACGCTCAATATATGATGTCCAGACTTGGGCAAAACGTAAACTTCACCTTGAGGGTGAGGAGATCAAATCTCATTTAATATTCAGCCTATGTGACATGGGGACCTGGGGAGTAAGCCAGTTATACCCAAGCTGGGATTTGTACTAAATTGGAGGGATCATCTTAGGCCAGCACCAAATGGAATACCAAGGCTTTTGGTACCTCTTATGTAACTTGCTCCAAAGGGAGAAAGGAATATTATCTATGACAACATCATACATCTATTTATCCTCATTTTTGAGACTATAAGTATTCTTAAAAATATCCGAGGGTATCCAACTCTTGATTTGACACGAGAAAAATTCTTCAGAGATGCAATTCCTTTCCTATAAAAATATTGAGCTTTGACTCATTGAACTTGAGCTAATGGCATACCTTACCATGAAATAGCAGGAGATCACCAGACATTCATGTCCTAAAGAATTTGAATAATTTCATTTGATGTAGAGTTGTAATATTATTTTATTATATAGAATGAGTTAATTTTTTTGCAAAATTAACTTACAAGATTATAATTATAAATAAAAAATATTTTATGCCTTTTAAAATGGATTGGTCATGATGGTTGTATTTGAATAGATGAATATTTTATAGTAATAATTTATTACTTTATATATAATATAGATTATATATCTTTTAATATTTTAATAAATAAATATTAATATTTCATTTAATATTTCAAACTATAGTGTAGATGAGTGTGTGAGGGGGTGGGTGTGTGATGGCTATGTGTTAAATTCTCAATTTATAAGCATAGCTCTCGAATTTTTGAGGGATCATGGTTGGGAGGAGATTGCTCACCCCTATCCCAAAGAAATTCCCTAAGGAGTCTGACCAACTTATTATAATAATTCTTAGAAGGTGCCCAACATGAGGAGTAATAAACATGTGTGGTAGCAATAATATTTGTGCAAACCTAAAACTTGATGGCAAGAGAAAGGGGACGTGAGGCCAAACAAGGAATCTTCTTTTCAATTGTATCAATGACATACTACCAGAGTTCAGAGGGTGAGTTTTCAAAAACAAAGGGGATTCCTGAGAACTTAAAATGCTCACCTCTTTGAAGCCAATGCCATGAAAAATGTTTAAGCCAAGAAGACATAGAAGAAGAAGCAAGGCAGAAAAAAAGAGACTTAGACCATTTGATGTTGGATCTTGAGGTCTTACAAAAAGTGTCCAAACAAACCAACGTAGTTGAAACTGAAACCTCATCCTCATTGATAGTGAGAAAAGAATCATCCACAAAGTGGCCATTAATAAGTTGGGTGGACATATAAGATAAAATAATATCTTTGATCAACCTCTTAGATGTTTGATTGGAAAGAAGATAACCAAAATATTTAGTAGCAAGGATGTAAAGTGAGGGGGCCAAAGGGTAGCCCTAGAAAATAGATTGAAATAAATCAAAATACTTTGACCTAAGTCCATTAATAGTAAGACAAGCTAAAGTATCAACAAACAACATGCTGATAGCCTTGATAAAAAAGGGGCCAAAGTCAAGAGCTTGGAGCATGGTGAGAATGAAAGGCCACTCAATATGATCATAAGATTTCTCAAAGTCTAATTTAAGGAAAATGGGCTTTTGTCCAAAGATACAAGCCCATTCTAAACCTTCCTATACAACAATAAGATTATCCAAGATGTAATGTCATTTAATAAATCCTATTTGCTCTTGTATGATAATTGAAAGCATGAGATTTCGGAAATAAGAAATATTAAGATGCACTGAAAGCAGAACCAGATTGATACATGAAATGACACAGATATAATCAATTTAAAAGTAGGAGCACAACCCTTTTTATTAATATGATTCAAACTCTGTTACAATATGTCTTTCCAGTAACACATTCTCAGTTACAATCATGCATAATGATCTTCTTTCGCATGCCCACATTTGACTCGGGCGGGCCAAAATGTTGCCGTCGTTTATGTCTGATGGATCCTTGCTTGCTGCTGTTCTTCCTGCATCCAAGAAAACAATAAACTGTTAGTAGCACCTGCTGCAAGAATGAGAGATTTACTTCTTACAATTAGTGAAAGACATATACCTAAAATCATTGAAACAGTGAATAAAATGTGTATAGATGGCCTGTACGCTTTAACAGAATAAAACACGTAAACTGTTGCTTTAACATTCGAAAATGACATGTATTCGAGCATATGAAACGTAGACTGTTGTTTTAATGTATTCGCAAACAGCATGTGTTCAAAACAAAACGTAAAACGTAAACTGTCGTTTTAATATATTCGCAAGCAGCATATATTACAAAGCGTAAACTGTTTTGACATTTTCGAAAATAGCCTATACTAAATCAACGAAGAACGTGCATGGGGTGCCCAAGCGGGCCACCCCATAAAAAATTGACTTTGATGCCAATCCACCAGGAATTGGCCCAAAATCCAAGATTATGTGTTGTCGGCAAATTAATGGATTCCTGTGATCCAATGTCTGGTTTGAAGGTTCGGCTTACGCTTCTGAAACCACCCACCAACCTCTCTTTCACAAGAGATTCCGAATGAAGAAGGTGAAAATCCAAACTGATATAATCTAGTCTCGAGTTCAACAACACTTCGTTGTGTTTTTAAAATGCTCGTTAACCTCTCTGTTGGGTGGGAAAATCCACTCTTTTATAGACCCACGGGGTCTCTTTAGCAGGGTACGTGGGGACGCCACGTGGCGGCCATGCCTTCCTGAGAGGGAGAAAAGTCCTCCACGACTAGGGCTTACATGACTGCGCCTGTGACAGTCTTCCAACGGCCAACCTACCCACCTACGCGCGCATGCAAGGCAGGAGCCATAAATGTCTGTCTTCGACTGCCACTTGTCATTAAGTCATTTTAATGCGTGTCTTTGATTGGTCGACGCCTGCCTCTGCTTGGCAAAATGCTGCCTTTGATTGATGCAAGTCTGTTTTCGAATGCTGAAGTCCGCCTTTAAGCGCCGAAGTGTCGCGATATCGTGACGTCACGATATCGCGACACTTCGGGCAAGGCTCCCCTTTGAGTCCCGAAGTGTCGCGATATCGCGACGTCGCGATATCGCGACACTTCGGGCGAGGTTCCCCTTTGGGCCCCGAAGTGTCGTGATATCGTGACACTTCGGGCGAGGTTCCCCTTTGGGCCCTGAAGTGTCGCGATATCGTGACACTTCGGGCGAGGTTCCCCTTTGGGCCCCGAAGTGTCACGATATCGCGACACTTCGGGCGAGGTTCCCCTTTGGGCCCCGAAGTGTCACGATATCGCGACACTTCGGGTGAGGTTCCCCTTTGGGCCCCGAAGTGTCGCGATATCACGACGTCGCGATATCGCGACACTTCGGGCGAGGTTCCCCTTTGGGCCCCGAAGTGTCACGATATCGCGACGTCGCGATATCGCGACACTTCGGGCGAGGTTCCCCTTTGGGCCCCCGAGGTGTCGCAATTTCGTGACGTCGTGAAATCACGACGTTGTGATTTCGCGACGCCTAAGGCCGAAGTTCCTTTGCTCTTAAAGTTTGCCAAGATTTGAAGTTTGCTTAAGATTTGTAGTTTGCTTAAGACTTAAAGTTTGCTTAGGATTTTGCAGCTTGAAGTTTGTTAAAGACTCGCTTTAGATTAAAGGCTTGTTAAAATGACCAACTTTGTTCTGCTCACTTTTTGACCTTCTAAACTGCTGTGTGAGTGGCTAGGACCACTGTTTGACCTCTGAGGGCTGCCCTGAAAGTTGTGTATGTCAATGCGATCAGTGTTTGTAGTCACTTAATCGAATTGGTGCTGTTTTGGTGTCTAAAGATGCCCCTTTTTGGGAAGCGCTACGGGTGACGCAGTGCTGAGCAAAAATAGATGACCAAAGCACTAATGATTAGGGTTTCTTGGTAACCTAACCAACTTTTGATGCCCCAAGTATGGAAAGGGCATGCATTCTTGAATCCTTGCTTTTGACGAGCTAAGAAATTTGATTTCAAGTATTAACCTGTTTTGATGAGGTGTGACTTGAGCTTGGACATTGATTAGTCATGATTAGGCAAAGGGCGTAACCTTTTGTCCACAGGGGGAACCTTGTGTTCATGCTTCGGGAATGCCAAGTGTTTGATCAATTTAATGATTGCTTGTTTACTGCCCCAAGCAGGAGCGTGATTGTATTTGTCAATGATTCTTTGAATGCATGCCATTGCCTTGATTGGGTGTGTGATTGTTGATTGGTGACTAAGTGTGACTACCCCCTCAAGTGACGAATCGATGAGGGAATGACCTTCATGAGAAAAGCGACGAGTCGCTTGACCCAAGATGACTTAGGTTAGGGTGCCTTTAGATGTTTTACCGTTTAAGCACGTGCAATTTCCCGACATTTGGACCTCTTTTTTGGTGGGTGCTAACCCTTTTTGGTGATGCCATAATGGGGTGAAATTATCAAAAATCCGTCTTCCCGTGGAGCAGTCCGGCTATGGTAGCCTTCTTGGGGAAGTAGGAGAGTGACAATTTGAGCCCCGACATCAATTTTTTTTTGTGATGTTTTTGTGGTTTTGATTTTCTTTCTTTGTGTATATGTCATGATATTATGGTATGCATAATGATTGATGTTGATGGATGGATGGACTTGATGTTGATGGATGGATGGATGGATGGATGATGATTGATGGATGGATGGATGGACTTGATGTTGA